>JAXIVJ010000522.1:7500-205000 GCA_036785665.1 Chirona hameri
GCGCCGCCTACCCGCCTCCGTCCTCACGCGCGGATCAGTGTCCTGACGAGTAGAACGGGAGCGAAGAGCAGTGTTGGCCTGAATATGAGAGGCAAGAGCTTGCGGTTCGCCGGTAACTCGTATTTTGTGAAGCAAACTAAGAGTGCTGTTGGTAGAGCTGACGGGCAGTAGGTTCCTCACGCACGTCCGATATATGATCAAATTTACGACGGCCGGAGACAACGCGCATCGCAAAGTTCAGGATTTGTGTTGGAGGAGTCGTGTGTTTTTCTCCGACCCGTTGCCATAGACGGCAAGGCAGTATCGGACGTGCAAGATGACCAAGGCATTGACCAAGGTGGGCAGAAGGTCAGGTGGGATCTGGTAACGCATGTGGGACAGGCCGATGAGGATACCGTTGCATTTTTTGACGAGGACAGAAACGTGAGAGTCCCAGGTGAGGTACTTGTCGAACACTACGCCAAGGTTCCTCACGGTGGGGTCCTAACGCACTGCATCCTCGCGGTACCGAACAGTAATGGGAGCCATGCCACGACAATTTGGACGGGAACCATGCAGACTATAAGTTCCGTTTTACTTGTGTTTACCTTCAGACCGTGGGAGTGGAACCAGACGTCCAAGGAGTCTAATGTCTGTTCCATTGTAGTAATGAGCTGCGGGAGGAGTCTTCTTTGCCAGATATCAACATTTGGGTATCATCAGCGTACTGCCAGCGTACTGCGCGTCAGGGGCAAAGAGGAGTGGGCCAAGAGAGGATCTTGGAATACACCGATGGGATTGGGCTGGGGTCTGGAAAGGTGCCGGTTGCCACGCCCGTCAGCAGTACAACAAACAGATTGGGTATGGCCACGGAGGTAAGAAGAAAACCAGGTAGGATCGATAGAATAGGCTTGAAGTTTGGAAAGAAGCTTTGTGTGGTCAATCACTTCAAAGCATTTGGAAAGATCAAGGAGGCAGAGGAGAGTAAGTTCCTGGCGGTCAGTGGCGGCAAGGATATGATCGGATACGGTAAGGAGCGCGGTTTCTGTGGAGAGGCGGGAGCGGAAACCGTGCTGGGATGAGGAAAAGATGTTGCTGTCAGCCATGTACGAGTACAGCTGTCGCTGGACCACCTTCTCGCCAAGCTTCGGAAAGGCAGAAACGATGGAAATAGGTCTGAAGTTTGAGGCATCTGATGGGCTTCCGGATTTGTGGATAGAATGTACTATGGAATGTTTCCAGGTATCGGGAAATTCACAGGATGTGAGACAGGTGTTGAGAATGTGTAGGATGACGTGGCCAATAGTTTCGAAACAGAGCTTAATTACTTTACTGCAAATGCCGTCTGCCCCACAAGCTCCTGAATTTTGCATAGAAAAGAGGACAAGACAGAGAGACTAGAGAGTCAATAGTCATGGGTTTCAAAGAGAAAGCACAGGCACCAACCCTGGGTAGACAGCACGGAAAAATGTAACAAGCAAAAATGAAAATATGCGGATAGAAGGGAAGATATAATAACGTAGCTCTGGATAGTATCGCAAGAAGTCTCATTCATATGTAAAAATTGTAAAAATGGTAGAATGGTAGAAACAGGGGTGGTTAAAGTGCTTTGAGTGACCCCGACCAGAAGTGACACAAACAAAAATGACCACAGCACAGCTGGAGTCATTTTACTTCACATGAATACCCTTAAGGCGGCCGCACACTAGGCCATTCGGCGCGCGGAGGTCGCGATATCACTACGACTTTCCGCGCATCTTTAGCGACATTCCGCCTTCGCGTCAGCCGAAACGTCAAAAATCGCGGACGAATGTCGTCGGCCGGCCATCTGCGGACCGGCGGAAAAAAGCTGATTCGAACGAGCTTTTTTCCGCGACTGAACGCCGCGGAGCCGCGAACAACAAAATTGATCAGGCTAACAGTGGCGAATCTATGCAAGACAGAGGTGCACATTTTGCACAACATGCTCTTGCCGCTGTGAAATTTATTATGTAAAAGTTTCGTGGTTCTAAACTTACATCTTCGTCGAAAAATGGCCATCATTAATTTACCTTGTGACAGACTGTAGGCACAGGTTGCGACATGCTGTATGTCGGCGGGACGGAATCTCGCGAGCAGACAGCGCCGAATCCGCCGGAACAAGGACGATATTCAGCGGTATCGACGCAATTTTCCGAGGCGGAATGTCGCAGTATATCGCGCGCCGAATGGCCTAGTGTGCGGCCGCCTTAACACCGGGCTGCATGCTCACATCATCCCTATATTTTAACCAGCACCGTGCCGGGGGGGGGGGGGTTAGACCCCCCCCCCCCCCCCCCCCCCCCCCCCTCAGGTTTTTTTCGCGGATGGCGGAAAACAGCGACGCGCAGCGCCGCCATTTTTGAAACAGCTGTTTGTGCATCAATTGTCCACATTGTGTGGGAAAAAATAATCGGGTCATCTTAGGTCAGGTCACCAGACCAGATCACGTGACCCCACCTCCAAAAAAAAACTTGTGGTCGTACCACAGTCACAGTTTTTGGATGATCGGTTTTACACTTACAGGATTTAATCAGGTCACATATATCTACAATTCGTTTATCTTGGATTTGTAATATCAGCGACCTAAAGTCGGTTTAATTTCGTGACTTCCCTATCATAAGTCTAAGGGGAAATATTCAAATGCTTCCTATTCTAAGGAGACGCAAGATAGCAGTCTAATTCCTTCTGGATCATGTTAGTATAGGACATTCTTGAAGACCTAGCTGCCATTGTTGTTCAGTGGCCCCTACAGGGTCAGCCGAGGTCATACGAGGTCACCAACAGTTTTATGTCAATAACTCTCGACATAATGACGGAAGAGAAGTGAAACCGACACCAATGTGTTTATCTCGTCACGGAACGTCTTCCCATGTGCAAACATGACTTACTTGGGTCACCACCACTTGAGCTTGACCTGAGGTCACATTTGAAGGTTGACCTGACCTGGTCAACACTAATATGAAGTGAAGCATTTTGACGAGACAAGCACGATGGCGTCAAAATTATTGTCTTGCTGTTATTAGGTAAAAAGCTATTTGAGATAACCGTTTTTTTAAATAACCTTTTTGACATTTGATGAGCTCTAGAGACTAAAATATTGACCTGAGCTCAAATTCGAGAACACTTAGGAGATTGCATTTTTCAAGAGCTTTCCATTGCTTGTTTTTGTTTGTTCCTAGCTATCATAGTTGCTTTGATATCTGGGGGTTTCTGGAGCGAAGTCCTAAAACTTGAAAATATGTACTTTGATGACCTCCGGTGACCTCAATATTAACTTGAGGAAAAATATCCAAACTACCTTCGAATGTGCTTGTCAAGTGCTTTTGAACGCTTTTTCTGCGTCTTTCTAACCATTTTAGTTTTCGAGTTAGAGGGGTGGGGTCCCAGGACAGTGAAAGCCACTGTCCTGACAGTGGACCTCCATTGAAAATGCACTAGTACCCCGGCCCCGCCCCCGGGGGAATCTACTGTCCGGATTTCCCGCGCCGTGCCGGGAGTGGGGCGTTTAGACGCCTCCTTTAGGTTTTTCGAGGATAGCCAAAAAACGGCTGGGCGCAGCGCCGCCGTTTTTGGCACAGCTGTTAAGGCACCAATTGCCCACATATTGTAAAATTCTTGACTACGGGTCATCTCAGGTCAGGTCACCAGGCCAGGTCACGTGACCCACCTTTAAATAAGTGTGCGTTCGTACCACAGCCACAGTTTAAGGCCGATCGAGTTCGTACTTACAGGATTTCATAAGGGTAATAGTACCTACAATTCGTTTATCTCGGATTTTGTATATCGGTGACCTAAGATCGGGTAAATTTTGTGACCTCCCCATTATAAGTCAATGGGGAAATATTCAAATGCTTGCTATTCTGAGGATACGCATGATATCAGCCCAATTCCTTCTGGATCATGTTATTATAGGCCATTCTTGAAGACCCAGGTGCATTTTGGTTCATTGACACCACGTGTTGAATCTATCGTCCGGATTTTTTTTCGTCGGATTTTTGTTTGTATGTAATTTATTATTATTGGCAATCAAGAGCTGAAACGCAACTGCTAATTAAAAAAAAAAGTAAATGTACAGTCGGTCTCATAATGATCTTCCCTTGCCACCACGTGGCGCTACGGTCGCGATAGGCACAAAAAAGTGGTTTCCCCACCATAGGTTGGTACCCATTGTGTCTGTCTGGCAGGTGCGTGACCTGGGGAGGGGAGGAGGGAGGGAGTGCGGGGCGTTGTCGGAATGGAATGCGCCGCGACCCGGGTGGTGATCAGGGCCGTCTGTCTCGAGGGTCAAGAGGTCGCCTGTCCTGAGCTGGCGGAGATCCAATATTGAAGACTGAATAACAGTGTCCATCACATTAGCCTAAATAGCGCAGTCGGTATAGCTGTCTCCCCTAGCTATTCGTAGGTTGGTCGTGGGTTCGAATCGCGCTGGCACCAGGCGCTTTTACGTGTATGTCTTTCTTAATCATGCCATGTGCAATGCGGAACCCCGAAATTACGAATCCAAACGTCCACCTGTTGATTCTACGCGAAAAAGCAAACAAATGCAGTGGGCCTCGCACTGATATGTTCACATCACGCCGCTCCGTACTTCACGCTCCGCCAACACACCCGGGTTTATATCCATTAAGTTAGCGACGATATCTGCGACGACAGTTTTTAAAACTTTAGGTCTATGAAGCATCGCCAGGTGTGTAGCTGATAGAGCATCTGACTGGCTGCGTGTTTAAATTTTACCTTGACCTTGAGATCAGGTCAAAATATCGACACTTTATTTTTTGGCGCAATGCAAATTTCTCAATCGTCGCAAGCGACACAACGGATAGCCATTTCCGAGACGACATCTGTGACGACGGAATCGGTCAACTTGAGATACAAATATTTGTCCTAAAGTATAGCCTGTGCAGTGTTCTATCAATTGCACACTTAGCGATGCTTCACAGACCTATGGTTTTCTTAAAGCTGGTCATCACAGACATCGTCCGCTAACTTGACATTCTAGGTCTGCGTATATTCCCAAGCACGGTCCACCACACAGCCTCGCCACACATGCGCATTGCTATTCCCCGATCGGCCTGTGTGGGTCAGACCAGGACGGAGCGGTGCAGATTCCGCCCAGTATCGGCCGGCACCGGGCGAGCTGTCAAACCGGTCCGGTCCCGCCTCGTTGCGGGATTCAGCCAGCTATCGTTTTGCCTACCGTGGGAGACCCAGAGCTAGGGAAGATCATTATGAGACCGACTGTACATACATAATGACGTGATGAATATGATGATTCCAGGCGCGCGCCCAGCGCCCGCCATCGGGGGAGCAGGGGCGGCCGCCGCCGAAACGCGTCCTCCGTTGCTGTCCTGAGATCCTGCCTCACCATCGGACTTATCAACATCCAATCATTGAAGCCCAAACTCCTGGAGCTCGCTGACCACCTCCACAGCGAGCGATACGACTTGATGGGACTCTGCGAGACCTGGCTCCGACCATCTACGCCCAGCCGCCTGCTGATCCTCCCCGGCTACCGCCTCTGCCGAGCTGACCGGCGGGACGGGCGGGGCTTCGGTGGGGTGGCACTGGCCGTGAGGGACGGTCTAAGCGTTTCCCCACTGAACGTGGCCACTGGACCCGTGGATAACAGTCAGCTGGAGATGTTGTGGACTTTAGTGCGACCGGACAATAAGCGTCGGTTCGTCATGGGTGTGGTGTACCGCCCTCCCAGGCACCGTGTCGCGGATATAGAGGCCGACCTTTCAGACCTCGAGACTCAGTACCAGCACGTGCTCCTCAAACATCCGACAACTAAGGTAGTTATCTGCGGTGATCTGAACTGTGACTTGTTAAAATCCACCAGTGACCCTGCCAAGATGCGCCTGCATGACTTTATTTCCGACCATTCCCTGTTCCAACATGTAACATCGCGTACATATTATTCTGGGTCACTGTTAGATGTCCTATTAACGACCTGCAGCCGCTTTGTGAGACGCTGTACCACCCGTTTTTGCGACTTTAGTCCGCATAGGTTTGTTCGCGCCGTAGTAGAAGTGCCGCGACACCGTCTCCCTAAACGTGTCGTCCGGTCCCGCTGTCTCCGTCGCATTAACCTCGCTGACTTTCATTACGACCTGTTCCGAGCTGACTGGGGTAGCGTTTACGCCGCTCCGACAGTAGCCTTTAAATGGAAAACGTTTCTTGTTACCTTCCTACCGATTGTCGATGCCCATGCCCCAGTGCGGTCCGTCCGTATTCGGAATGCCTGTGCGCCCGCGGTTAGTGACGAGACCAAGGGACTTATGTCTCGTCGCCGCGAGGCATTAGAGGTCCATGAACATAGATCTGCTATATATAAGGACATCAATCGCGCTGTGCGGTCGGTTATCCGACGTGACACCTGTGATGACGTGCGCCGACGGATTCAGCAGGACGGGCGCGCCTCGACGTGGAGGGCGATAAGGTCGGTCGTAGGCGGGGGGAAGGCCGACCGAGCGCAACCCGAGGCGACGCCGGACCAGCTGAACGAGTTTTTTGTGAGCGTAGAGTTACGCGTGGCGTCCGAGTTGCGGGACATGGGAGAGACCGATCTACCCTGTCGACTGCCTCGTGTTGGGGCCTGCGCGTTCAGCCTGGTGCCATTGACGCTGTCCGAGCTGCGGGCGCTCGTGCTTGGCATGAATAGTTCCTCTGCCTGCGGCGAGGACGGCGTCACCATCCATATGATCCGCCTGTCATTTGAGGCGATCGGCGGTGTGTTCCTGCATTTGCTCAACTCCAGCTTGTCTAATGCCCAGGTCCCTAAGTCCTGGAAACATTCCCTGGTCTATCCTATCCACAAATCCGGCGATCCTTCCGATCCATCCAACTTCCGGCCAATCTCCATCGTTCCTGTTTTCGCCAAAACTGTAGAGCGGGCCGTGCACCAACAGCTTTACAATTGCCTTTCCCAAAACCACCTCCTGTCCCCAACTCAGCACGGTTTTCGTCCTCGTCACTCGACGGAAACCGCGCTGATATCCATGACTGACCAAATCCTATCCGTCAATGACCGTGGCGACCTCTCTCTCCTCTGCCTGCTGGATTTGAGCAAATGCTTTGATGTGATAGACCACCAAAAACTCTTCACCAAATTACAACTTCACGGCGTAGATACTTCCTGGTTTTCAGCCTACCTTAACAATCACACCCAGAGTGTCAGCCTCACTGACAATCTGGGTAGCACCAAAAAATCTTCCCCGCTTCCCAACGGCATCGGCGTTTTTCAAGGCTCTGCTCTCGGCCCTCTACTCTACTGCGTCTTCGCTAACGACCTGAGTTTGTTTGTCGAGGACGCAGTGGTGGTACAGTACGCCGATGACACCCAAATTTTAGTATCTGGCAAGAGGTCACAATTCCAAAACATCTTAGTCAAGATGGAGCGTGTCTTGGCCTCTCTCGATTGTTGGTTCCGAGCCAGCAGATTGAAAGTTAATGCCGGTAAAACGCAACTGATGCTGCTGGGAAGCGCCCAAAATCTTTGCAACGTCCCCAACTTCACTGTCAAATTTCGCGATCACCATTCACTCCCCGTTTCTGATGCAAAAAAAAACTCGGTCTGACCTTTGATCGCACCCTCAGCTGGGACAGTCACGTCTCTGCTGTTACTAGAAAATGTTTCGGCACTCTATCTGGTCTATCACATCTAAGGAACCACCTGCCACCATCTGTCATCGCCGCCCTGGTTCAGGCCCTTGTTCTCTCGCAGATCCGATACTGTATCTCTGTGTATGGCAACTGCACACAGAAAAACCTATCTCGTATTCAACAAATTATTAACTATGCTGCTAAAGTGAATTTCGGCCGCAAAAAGTTTGATCACGTGTCGGATCTGCTTGGGAACTTGGGCTGGCTCAGCGCAGACCAGCTCGTGCGCTATCACTCCATGTGCCTATTACACAAAGTGTGGCGCTCAGGCGAGCCCGAGATCTTGGCTGGCTGGCTCGTGTGTGTGTCCGAGACTCGTCAGCAGTCCACGCGACAGGACCACGACCTGATAGTGCTGCGGTCAAGGTCAGCCATGGGACAGCGGCGTTTTTACAGCCGTGCTCCGCGCGATTTCAACGGGCTCCCGCCTGACCTGACGCGACTCCCGGTGCACCTGTTTGCGGGACGCCTAAAGCGCCATCTGCGCGGCGGCGGAGGAGTTACATGATCGGTCGGCCACTGTGTGTGTGTGTGTGTGTGTGTGTGTGTGTGTGTGTGTGTGTGTGTGTGTGTGTGTGTGTGTGTGTGTGTGTGTGTGTGTGTGTGTGTGTGTGTGTGTGTGTGTCTGTGTGTGTGTGTATGTCTGTGTGTGTGTGTATGTCTGTGTGTGCGTGTGTGTGCGTGTTTGCGTTTTTTCACTTCCCATGTCCGCCGTTTTAGCCTCTGACGAGGGGCCGTAATAGCCATGAGCTTATCGTGGATGGCCTTAATATATGTCTATGTCTATGTCTATGTCTATGATTAAATGAATAATACATCTGAAGTGGTTTTGACGATCAGTATTTCTAAGGGCATGATCGCTTAGTACATTTTCACAGGAATGACATAGTAATTATTTTTGCTGGTATTTTGACCCCGTGTACTTCATGAGAAGGAGCGTTTTGCCCCCAACCTTATCCATAAGGACAGAACACTTTACCACCCCTCGGTAGAAGTTCCTCTGGTTGTTACCAACCCCATCCAGACCAAGTGAAACCTTCGGCAAGATTGTTATTTTTTTCAGGGGAAACTGAAGACGGTAGAAACACATGATACATCGTGAAGTGTGGTTGGCATCCGGTCAATTCCGTTCTGAATATCTAAGCAGGCTTGGCTGCTGCTGCATTATTTTGCTATCGTGACAAAGAACGGCACACTACGCACAAGATACCATGTCTGTGTTGCATGTGGCAGCCTGATTAATACAATGCCAAAGCCTTATCTGGACATCGCTCTAATTATGTTATAGTCGTTACCACGGTAATCTGCCGGTCTGACGAAACACACGGCCACCAAGCGGCTCGCGCTTCTGGCCACCCAAATTCAATATCGACCCGACCGTCGCCCGGTCCGGACGTGCCTCGCGTCGCTCCGTCCCGACTCTACACAACATGCCTTCCATGCGGCTGCGTCTGTCGCTGATGCTGCTGCTGTCACTGCCGCTGCCGCCGGCACGTTCCGACGCCCTGCTGGTGCCGGTGCTGCCGTGGGGCGGCCTCGGCCGCAGCACGCTGGCCACCGCCGCCGTCGGCAACTGCGCCCAGTGCGGCGTACTGTGCGCGCTGCGGCCGGTCTGTCGCGCCGTGTCCTGCCCCGGCGCCGCTGCCGGCCCGTGTCAGCTCCTTGGAGATGCTGCAGAGTCCGTGGAGGCACTCTGTGACCCAGACTGGATAGAGTTCGGCGGCGCCTGCTTCAGCCTGCAGGGGGAGAGGACGAACTGGAACGAGTCCAATGCATACTGCCGCGGGCTGCGGTCCGGCGCCGATCTGGCTTCGATCCACTCAGAAGAGGAGAACGTCTTCGTTAAGTCGCTGCTGTACGGGCGGTCCGTCTGGATCGGACTGGAGCACACCGCATCGCCGGAGAACGGGCCACATGACTTCCACTGGCTGGACGGCACCCCATATGACTTCACCCACTGGCGCGACAACCAGCCCAACGACCCTCGCACCATGCAGCTCTGCGTGGTGGCGCAGATGAGCACGGCTCTGTGGATGGACTACAGCGTCCAGGAAGGAACGCCGACGTACGGCGGGCTGTGCAAGTACACCCCCTGAGCGTTGCCGTGGATCAGTCAAACGGCCGAGATACGGGAGATAATTATCACGCAGATGTGAAGAAAGGTGTATTGGGTAGGTTGCACCACACTGCACACTGCACACTGCACATTCGGACAGTACTTTCGGTAATTTCGTCTTTTGCGCCCGAAATCAATAAATCACTTGATACCACTTTATTTGCCTTTCTATATTTGTGACCTTTTATGTGTTTTTCGTATTCATGCAGCTCCTATGACTGAGTCAGCAGTTATCAACTGTGCATCCAATGAGGTTGGGGACAATTTTGTAAGGTACCAGTATGTTGGGCTCATAAAAACAATGATAATTTGTCATGATGTATTTTTTTTTTATAATCAAAATGAACTAAAAAAAATGATTAAAAACTAAAGCAATTAAGCTCATGGTGCTTGTAGTTGTGACGTCACAACAGTAGTAAAAATCATGACTGAAAATGCCGCATCAGCGGCATTGTCTGCGCGGCGGTGTTTTTTCGTTTTTTTCGGGTTTTTCCTTCATTTTCCCCCGTGTTTTCCGTTCATTTTCAGCGAGTTCTGTACTGTAACTTAGCAACATAACATATGTCGAATTTCAGGTTAAGAAGTAAGACCTGCCAAAAACGGCGAGTATTTGGTAAATAAAACTCATATAAATCGACTTATAAATTAGATACTCATCAAGACCCACAACACAAAAGAAAGATGGAGTTTCGGCTCGGGCTGGCCCGACTAAAGCAACGCCAACATTGTGATAAAATTGGAAAGGGAAAACTTGTGAGGCAAGATTGAAGAAACTCTTCCAAGAAATGAGGAGTCAGAACTCAACGAAGCTACAGGTTTTTTCTTCGAAGCAAAGAATCAGGAACCGGCTTGGCATATCCCGCTTCTGAAACGTATCTCTTATATCCGCTAAATAGCAGCGGATGTAACTCTGTTATTGTTATCAAGAAGTGCTAATGCAGTGAAATGTTTGCTCTGTGTTGTTTGTATCTAATGTGTTAATAAATGTCCTCCTTAAATTGATGTTTTAAGAGGGGGCATGGCTGAAACTTCACATAAATACAACACACACAAAATAATCATATTATATGTCGTATATTGGCCTGCAGGAAGAGAGTAATCTACCTAAAAGAAAACCTGATAACTCATCTATATTACTATTTGAGTAAAGTGCGTGTGTATGTATGTATGTATTTATGTATGTGGCCATTTTGCAGTTTTGTTCTTTGCTCAGCTGTGCAGCCTAAACTATTGCGAGAAGATGGATGAAATATTCACACGACCCAGGTGACATTTCAACGACGTGCTGTGTCAAGAAACGGGCTCGCTAGGGTGCATAATGAGCGCGTGGCGCGAGCTGCAAAAGCGACCTTTTCTCCATTGGCTTTAAGGGAGTGTGCCTACTCACATCGCATATTTAGGGTTATTGACACTGGTTTATAGAACATAATTTTCTGAATTGACTTATGTGCGCCGTTTCTCCAGATTCGCCCTAGTTGCTGAGATATTCCAAAGACTCCAGGAACTTGCTGGGAGCAAAAAGTTATCGGGTAGACTCCAGAGGGCTTCCGCTACTAGAAGCACTGCAACTATCGATTAAACTGCTAGCATATTGTTAGCGCCGGCGAATATCAATTCAACAAAACAGCTCGCGCACGCTGACAGCAGCAGCCGAACAGAAACTGGACGGCCATCATGTTTTTCGATGATGGCCGTTTCGATGATGGCCGATGGCCATTTTTTGAAGAATATATCAATTTAGAGCTACGAAACTTGCACATAATAAAGTTCACAGTGGCAAGAACGTGCTGTGAAAAACTTGTCTTTCTATCATGCATGATGTGACCGTAATTGTATTGTCTTATGTGCGCCGTTTTACATAACATCGCCATAGTGACAATCGTTTTATAGATATCGAAACAAAAAATAAGCAAAAAACCAATAGAAGTGAAAACTCAACTAAAGGGGCTCCAGATGTGAATTTCATCATGTACAACAATCAAACCAATAGCTACTTACCGTATGCAAAATATTTTTGACATTCCAAAACAGTAGGCACACTCCCTTTAACACGTGGAAAACGGGGGGCGAAATGTGTGAAAAATGCGAAAAATTGCGAAACACGCTACAATCCCAGGTCAATATCTCGGAGACTATGCGTCCGATCGGCATGCGACAAACACAAGCGTGTAGAACAATTAACGGGCTGGCGTATGCAATGTGGTTCGGCGAACGGTCCGTAGCGTGTGCAAGGTTAATTGCTTCACAAACTTAAAGCACGCTGGTATGTCGTCCTTCACGATTTAATTTAGTGCTCCGAACCTATGAGACTTGAAGAGCTGAAACAAACGTAATTTTGCAGACGAAGGTACCGGCTTTATTATGCATGAAAACCGAAGCTTTCTGTTAAATATTGAATAGCTTAAGTCGGCCTGGAAGATATAGAGTGACCATTTTAGAATATGTAATTAATCACACCGCCATATCGTCAACACAGGAGGGTGATAAACGATTAAAAAAATATACAGCTACAAAGCGCAATCAATTCTGTCCAATAACCATCCAAACTTTATTCATAATGACAAACATTAACGTTATAATGACAGTGTTAACATAACGCTCTCGGCCCTTATTTTATTCGGCGTAATAAAACATTACATCAAGCTATTTAGTCATCGGAGCATTTTGCGTCGGCAAAATCTTGCCATAGTGAAAACAAGCTAAGCAAAAAACGAACATCCGTCGGCGGATACCAAATTGGCGCATATTTAAAAGCCTACACGAGATTGGTGATGTTCGGAGCGAGTAAGGTACGGGAAGGGGATTCGGGAACGGGTTACGGGAACGGGATATGGGATACGGATACGGATACGGATACGGGCTACGGGCTACGGGCTACGGGCTACGGGCTACGGGCTACGGGCTACGGGCTACGGGCTACGGGCTACGGGAACGGGGAACGGGCTACGGCAATGGGATGCGGGATACGATAACTTGGTTACCTTCGCATTGCGGAGCAAGTGGGCGACACTTGTCTATATTACTATTTGAGTAAAGTGCGTGTGTATGTATGTATGTATGTATGTGGCCATTTTGCAGTTTTGTTCTTTGCTCAGCTGTGCAGCCTAAACTATTGCGAGAAGATGGATGAAATATTCACACGATCCAGGTGACATTTCAACGACGTGTTGTGTCAAGAAACGGGCTCGCTAGGGTGCATAATGACCGCGTGGCGCGAGCTGCAAAAGCGACATTTTCTCTATTGGCTTAACACGTGGAAAACACGGGGCGAAATGTGTGAAAATGCGAAAAATTGCGAAACGCGCTGCAATCCCAGGTCTATATCTTGGAGACTATGCGTCCGATCAGCATGCGACAAACACAAGCGTGCAGCACAATTAACGGGCTGGCGTATGCAATGTAGTTTGGCGAACGTTGCGTAGCGCGTGCAAAGTGAATTGCTTCACAAACTTAAATCACGTTTTTATGTCGTCCTTCACGATTGAATTTAGTGCTCCGAACCTATGAGACTTGAAGAGCTGAAACAAACGTAATTTTGCAGACGAAGGTACCGGCTTTATGATGCATGAAAACCGAAGCTTTCTGTTAAATATTTAATAGCTTAAATGGGCCTGGAATACATTAATTGACCATTTTAGAATATGTATTTCATCACACCGCCATATCGTCAATAACGGAGGGCGGTACACAATACAAAAATATACAGCTGCAAAGCGCAGTCAATTCTGTCCAATAACCACCCAAACTGTATTCATATTGACAAACATTAAGGTTATAATGACAGTGTTAATATAACGCTTTCGACCCTGATTTTATTCGGCGTAATAAAACATTACATCAAGCTATTTAGTCATCGGAGCAATTTGCGTCGGCAAAATCTTGCCATAGTGAAAAGCAAACTAAGCAAAAAACGAACCTCCGTCGGCGGATACCAAATTGACGCATATTTAAAATCCGAACTCTTTATTGTAAAGCCTACACGAGATTGGTTATGTTCGGAACGAGTAAGGTACGGGAACGGGCTACGGGCTACGGGCTACGGGCTACGGGCTACGGGCTACGGGCTACGGGCTACGGGCTACGAGCTACGGGCTATGGGCTACGGGCTATGGGATATGGGATATGGGATATGGGATATGGGCTATGGCTATGGGCTACGGGCTACGGGATTCGGGATACGGGGTTCAGGAACGGGATACGGGATTCACGAGCGGGCTATGGGCTACGGGCTACGGGCTACGGGATACGAGATACGGGAACTTGGTTACCTTCGCATTTCGGAGCAAGCGGGCCACACTTGTCCATATTACTATTTGAGTAAGGTGCGTATGTATGTATGTATGTATGTATGTATGTATGTATGTATGTATGTATGTATGTATGTATGTATGTATGTATGTATGTATGTATGTATGTATGTATGTATGTATGTATGTATGTATGTATGTATGTATGTGGCCATTTTGCAGTTTTGTTCTTTGCTCAGCTGTGCAGCCTAAACTAATGCGAGCAGATGGTTGAAATTTTCACACGATCCAGGTCACATTTCAACGACGTGCTGTGTCCAGAAACAGGGAAGATAGGGTGCATAATGAGCGCGTGGCACGAGCTGCAAAAATGACTTGTTCTCCATTGGTTTACCATGTATTAAAATCGGAGCGAAATGTGTGCAAAATGCGAAAAATCGCGAAACATGATGCAATCCCAGGACGATATCTCGGAGACTATGCGTCCGATCAGCATGCGACAAACACAAGCGTGTAGAACAATTCACGAGCTGGCGTATACAATGTGTTCGGCGTGCGGTGCGTGGCGCGTGGAAAGTCAATGGCTTCAAAAACTTAAATCACGCTTTTATGTCGTCCTTAACGATTGAATTTAGTGCTCCGAACCTATGAGACTTGAAGAGCTGTAATAAACGTAATTTTGCAGACGAAAGTACCGGCTTTATTATGCGTGAAACCCGAATCTTTCTGTTAAATATTTAATAGCTTAAATCGGCCTGGAATATATGAATTGACCATTTTAGAATATGTATGTCATCACACCGCCATATCGTCAATAACGGAGGGCGGTACACAATACAAAAATATACAGCTGCAAAGCGCAGTCAATTCTGTCCAATAACCACCCAAAATGTATTCCTATTGACAAACATTAAGGTTGTAAGGGCAGTGTTAATATGATGCTTTCGGCCCTTTGTTTATTCGCCGTAATAAAACATTGCATCGAAATATTTCGCTGCAGATCAATTTGCGTCGGCAAAACCTCGGAATAGTGAAAAGCAAGCTAAGCAAAAAACGAACCTCCGTCGGCGAATACCAAATTGACGCATATTTAAAATTCGAAAACTGTATTGTAAAGCCTAAACGAGATTGGTGATGTTCGGAACGAGTAAGGTACGGGAACGGGATTCGGGAACGGGTTACGGGAACGGGCTACGAGCTACGGGCTTCGGGCTACGGGCTACGGGCAACGGGCTACGGGCTACGGGCTATGGGCTACGGCTACGGATACGGGAACTTGGTTACCTTCGCATTGCGGAGCAAGCGGGCCACACTTGTCTATATTACTATTTGAGTAAGGTGCGTGGTTATGTATGTATGTGGCCATTTTGTAGTTTTGTGCTTTGCTCAGCTGTGCAGCCTAAACTGTTACGAGAAGATGGATGAAATTTGCACACGATCCAGGTGACATTTTAACGACGTGCTGTGTCAAGAAACAGGCTCGTCAGGGTGCATAACGAGCGCGTGGCACGAGCTGGAAAAACGACTTTTTCTCCATTGGAACGTGGAAAAACAGGAGCGAAATGTGTGGAAAAAATGCCAAAAATCGCGAAACATGATGCAATTCCAGGTCGATATCTCGGAAAATATAAGTCTGATCGGCCTGGAATATATGAATATGAATGAATATATGAATATGCGAAAAACACAGACGTGTAGAGAAATGAACGAGCTGGCGTATGCAATGTGGTTCGGCGTGCGGTGCGTGGCGCGTGCAAAGTTAATGGCTACACACACATAAATCACGGTGTTATGACGTGCTTCACGATTGAATTTACTGCTCCGAACCTGTGAGACTTAAAGTGCTGAAACAAACGCAATTTTGCAGGGGCAGGTACCGGCTTTATTATGCATGAAAACCGAAGCTTTCTGTTAAATATTTAATAGCTTAAATCGGCCTGGAATGATAAATTAACCATTTTAGAATATGTATTTCATCACACCGCCATATCGTCAATAACGGAGGGCGGTAGACAATACAAAATTACACAGATGCAAAGCGCAATCAATTATGTTCAATAACCACCCAAAATGTATTCATATTGGCAAACAAGAGCATTATAATGGCACTGTTAATATAACGCTCTCAGCCCTTATTTTATTCGGCGTAATAAAGCATTACATCAAAATATTTTGCTGCAGATCAATTTGCGTCGGCAAAACCTCGGCATAGTGAAAAGCATGATAAGCAAAAAACGAACCTCCGTCGGCGGAAACCAAATTGACGTATATTTAAATTCTGAACTCTTTATTGTAAAGCCTACCAGAGATTGGTGATGTTTGGAACGAGTACGGGACAGGAACGTGATTCGGGAACGGGATACGGTCACGGGAACGGGATACGGTCACGGGAACGGGATACGGGAACGGGATACGGGAACGGAATACGGGATACGGGAACGGAATACGGGAACGGGATACGGGAACGGGATACGGGAACGGGATACGGGAACGGGATACGGGAACAGGATACGGGAACGGGATACGGGAACGGGATACGGGAACGGGATACGGGAACGGGATACGGGAACGGGATACGGGAACGGGATACGGGATACGGGAACGGAATACGGGATACGGGATACGGGATACGAGATAAGGGATACGGGATACGGGATACGGGATACGGGATACGGGATAAGGGATACGGGATAAGGGATAAGGGATACGGGATAAGGGATACGGGATACGGGATAAGGGATACGGGATAAGGGATACGGGATAAGGGATACGGGATAAGGGATACGGGATAAGGGATAAGGGATACGGGATAAGGGATACGGGATAAGAGATACGGGAACGGGATACAGGAACGGGATACGGGAACGGGATACGGGAACAGGATACGGGAACGGGATGCGGGAACGGGATGCGGGAACGGGATGCGGGAACGGGATGCGGGAACGGGATACGGGAACGGGATACGGACTACGGGCTACGGGCTACGGGCTACGGGCTACAGGCTATAGGCTACGGGATACGAGCTACGGGATTTGGGATACGTGATTCAGGAACGTGATTCGGGATTCACGAACGGGATACGGGAACGGGCTACGGGAACGGGCTACGGGAACGGGGTACGGGCTACGAGCTACGGGCTACGGGCTACGGGCTACGGGCCATGGGATACGGGATACGGGATACGGGATATGGGATACGAGATACGGGATACGGGATACGGGATACGGGATACGAGATACGGGATACGGGATACGGGATTCTGGATACGGGATACGGGATACGGGATACGGGATACGGGATACGGGATACGGGATACGGGATACGGGATACGGGATACGGGATTCAGGAACGGGATACGGGATTCACGAACGGGCTACGGGCTACAAGCTACGAGCTACGGGCTTCGAGAACGGGGAACGGGCTACGGCAACGGGATACGGGATACGGGAACTTGATTACATTCGCATTGCGGAGCAAGCGGGCCACACTTGTCTTCTTCTATATTACTAAAGTAACAGAATCCGTCTGTCATTCTTTCTGTCCGCCAACATCAGTCGTGTCGTCGTTGCGACGACGTGCAGCCCAAACGGTGCGTTGCAGGCGGGTGAAATTTTGGCACGCCACGCGGTCCCGTCCAACGGTGTGCGGTGACTTGGAAAATCTTAGGTGGGACGTTCGTGGCGCACGTGGCACGAGCGGCAAAAAGGACTTTTCCCCCATTGACTCAACACGTGGAAAAACCGGAGAAAAATGTTTGAAAAATGCTGAAAAGCGCGAAACACGATGCCATCGCAGGTCCATATCTTGACAACCATTAGTCTGATCGGCATGCGACAAACGCAGGCGTGTAGAGAAATTCACGGGCTGGCGTATGCAATGTGGTTCGGCGAGCAGTGCGTGGCCCGTGCAAAGTTAATCGCTCCACAAACGCAAATCACGCCTTTATGTCGTACTTCACGATTTAGTTTAGTGCTCCGAACCTATGAGACTTGAAGAGCTGAAACAAACGTAATTTTGCAGACGAAGGTACCGGCTTTATTATGCATGAAAACCGAAGCTTTCTGTTAAATATTTAATAGCTTAAATCGGCCTGGAAGATATAGAGTGACCATTTTAGAATATTTATTTCATCACACCGCCATATCGACAATAACGGAGAGCGGTGGAAAATACAAAAGTTCGCAGCTGTAAATCGCAATCAATTCTGACTAATAACCACCCAAAATATATTCATATTGACAAACATGAACGTGATAATGTCAGTGTTAATATAACGCTTTCAGACAAATTTTTTATTCAGCGTTATAAAGCATTACATCAAAATATTTCGCTCCAGATCGTCGGCGTCGACAAAATATCGGCGTAGTGAAAAGCATGGTAAGCAAAAAACGAACCTCCGTTCGTCGGATTTCAAATTGACGCATATTTAAATTCTGCACTGTTTATTGTAAAGCCTACCCGAGATTGGTAATGTTTGGAACGAGTACGGGACGGGAACGGGATTCGGGAACGGGATACGGGATTCGGGGACGGGATACGGGATTCGGGATACAGTAGGTACGGGAACGAGATGCAGGATACGCGATCAAGATGCAGAAGCGTGATACAGGATACGCGATCAAGATGCAGAAGCGTGATACAGGAATGGGATACGTGAACGGGGTAAGAGAATGGGGAAACGGGATACGGGAATGGGGAACGTGATTCAGAAGTAGGGGGAACGGGATACGGGAACGGGACAAGGGGACGGGATAGGGATGGAAACGGGACGGGGACGGGGACGGGAACGGGGACGGGGACGGGGACGGGGACAGGGACGGGGACGGGGACGGGGACGGGGACGGGGACGGGGATGGGGACGGGGACGGGGACGGGGACGGGGACGGGGACGGGGACGGGGACGGGGACGGGGACGGGGACGGGGACGGGGACGGGGACGGGGACGGGGACGGGGACGGGGACGGGGACGGGGACGGGGACGGGGACGGGGACGGGGACGAGACAGGGACGGGACAGGGACAGGGACAGGACAGGGACAGGACAGGGACAGGACAGGGACAGGACAGTACAGGACAGGGGCAGGACAGGGACAGGACAGGGACAGGACAGGGACAGGACAGGGGCAGGACAGGGACAGGACAGGGACAGGACGGGGACAGGACGGGGACAGGACAGGGACAGGGACAGGACAGGGACAGGACAGGGACAGGATAGGGACAGGACAGGGACAGGACAGGGACAGGACAGGGACAGGACAGGGACAGGACAGGGACAGGACAGGGACAGGACAGGGACAGGACAGGGACAGGACAGGGACGGCACAGGGACGGGTCCCTGTCCTGTCCTGTCCCTGTCCTGTCCCTGTCCTGTCCCTGTCCTGTCCCTGTCCTGTCCCTGTCCTGTCCCTGTCCTGTCCCTGTCCTGTCCCTGTCCTGTCCCTGTCCTGTCCCTGTCCTGTCCCTGCCCTGTCCCTGTCCTGTCCCTGTCCTGTCCCTGTCCCTGTCCTGTCCCTGTCCTGTCCCTGTCCTGTCCCTGTCCTGTCCCTGTCCTGTCCCTGTCCTGTCCCTGTCCTGTCCCTGTCCTGTCCCTGTCCCTGTCCTGTCCCTGTCCTGTCCCTGTCCTGTCCCTGTCCTGTCCCTGTCCTGTCCCTATCCTGTCCCTGTCCTGTCCCTGTCCTGTCCCTGTCCTGTCCCTGTCCTGTCCATGGCCTGTCCCTGTCCTGTTTCTGTCCTGTCCCTGTCCTGTCCCTGTCCTGTCCCTGTCCTGTCCCTGTCCTGTCCCTGTCCTGTCCCTGTCCTGTCCCTGTCCTGTCCCTGTCCCTGTCCCTGTCCCTGTCCTGGGTCCTGTCCCTGTCCTGGGTCCTGTCCCTGTACTGGGTCCTGTCCCTGCCCTGGGTCCTGTCCCTGTCCTGAGTCCTGTCCCTGTCCTGGGTCCTGTCCCTGTCCTGGGTCCTGTCCCTGTCCTGGGTCCTGTCCCTGTCCTGGGTCCTGTCCCTGTCCTGGGTCCTGTCCCTGTCCTGGGTCCTGTCCCTGTCCTGTCCCTGTCCTGTCCCTGTCCTGTCCCTGTCCTGTCCCTGTCCTGTCCCTGACCTGTCCCGTTCCCGTCCCGTTCCGTTCCCGTCCCGTTCCCGTCCCGTTCCCGTCCCGTTCCCGTCCCGTTCCCGTCCCGTTTCCGTCCCGTTTCCGTCCCGTTCCCGTCCCGTTTCCGTCCCGTTCCCGTCCAGTTTCCGTCCGATTCCCGTCCCGTTCCCGTCCCGTTCCCGTCCCGTTCCCGTCCCGTTCCCGTCCCGTTCCCATCCCGTTCCCGTCCCGTTCCCGTCCCGTTCCCGTCCCGTTCCCGTCCCGTTCCCGTCCCGTTCGCGTCCCGATCCCGTCCCGCTCCCGTCCCCATCCCGTTCCCGTCCCGTTCCCGTCCCGTTCCCGTCCCGTTCCCGTCCCGTTCACGTCCTGTTCCCGTCCCGTTCCCGTCCCGTTCCCGTCCCGTTCCCGTCCCGTTCCCGTCCCGTTCCCGTCCCGTTCCCGTCCCGTTCCCGTCCCGTACCCGTCTCGTTCCCGTCCCGTTCCCGTCCCGTTCCCGTCCCGTTCCCGTCCCGTTCCCGTCCCGTTCCCGTCCCGTCCCGTTCCCGTCCCGTTCCCGTCCCGTTCCCGTCCCGTTCCCGTCCCGTTCCCCTTCCTGTCCATGTCTCGTTCCCGTTCCTGTCCCGGTCCGGTTCCCGAACCCCGTCCCCGTCGCTGACCTGTTCCGTCCCTATCCCGTCCCTGTCCCGTCCCTGTCCCGTCCCTGTCCCGTCCCTGTCCCGTCCCTGTCCCGTCCCTGTCCCGTCCCTGTCCCGTCCCTGTCCCGTCCTTGTCCCGTCCCCGTCCCCGTCCCCGTCCCCGTCCCCGTCCCCGTCCCCGTCCCCGTCCCCGTCCCCGTCCCCGTCCCCGTCCCCGTCCCCGTCCCCGTCCCCGTCCCCGTCCCCGTCCCCGTCCCCGTCCCCGTCCCCGTCCCCGTCCCCGTCCCCGTCCCCGTCCCCGTCCCCGTCCCCGTCCCCGTCCCCGTCCCCGTCCCCGTCCCCGTCCCCGTCCCCGTCCCCGTCCGCGTCTCCGTCTCCGTCCCCGTCCCCGTCCCCGTCCCCGTCCCCGTCCCCGTCCCCGTCCCCGTCCCCGTCCCCGTCCCCGTTCCCCCGTTCCCCCGTTCCCCCGTTCCCCCGTTCCCCCGTCCCCCTGTCCCCCGTCCCCCTGTCCCCTCGTCCCCTCGTCCCCTCGTCCCCTCATCCCCTCTTCCCCCGTCCCCATCTCCGTTCCCGTTCCCGTTCCCGTTCCCGTTCCCGTTCCCGTTCCCGTTCCCGTTCCCGTTACCGTTCCCTCGTCCCTGTCCCCGTCCCCGTCCCCGTCCCCTAGTTCCTTTGGCGCTCGCTTCGCTGAGCGAGAAGAAAATGATTTATGCATTTATATGTATTGCAAATCGATTTATGCATTTATATGTATTGCAAATCGATTTATGCATTTACATGTATTGCAAATCGATATATGCATTTGGATTGGATGTGTGGGAAAGTCTTTAGTTCAGGTACGTTCTGCAGGCTTGCTATCACATATTCCGTCCCGTCCCGTTGCGGGACGGTAACGAGACGCGAACGGGACGGGAACGGGACGGGAACGGGACGGGAACGGGACGGGAACGGGACGGGAACGGAACGGGACGAGAACGGGACGTAAACGGGACGGGAACGGGACGGAAACGGGACGTGAACGGGACGGGACGGGAACGGAACTGGGCGGGAACGGGGCGGGAACGGGACGGAACGGGACGGGAACGGGACGGAACGGGACGGAACGGGACGGAACGGGACGGAACGGGACGGAACGGGACGGAACGGGACGGAACGGGACGGAACGGGACGGAACGGGACGGAACGGGACGGAACGGGACGGAACGGGACGGAACGGGACGGAACGGGACGGAACGGGACGGAACGGGACGGAACGGGACGGAACGGGACGGAACGGGACGGAACGGGACGGAACGGGACGGAACGGGACGGAACGGGACGGAACGGGACGGAACGGGACGGAACGGGACGGAACGGGACGGAACGGGACGGAACGGGACGGAACGGGACGGAACGGGACGGAACGGGACGGAACGGGACGGAACGGGACGGAACGGGACGGAACGGGACGGAACGGGACGGAACGGGACGGAACGGGACGGAACGGGACGGAACGGGACGGAACGGGACGGAACGGGACGGAACGGGACGGAACGGGACGGAACGGGACGGAACGGGACGGAACGGGACGGGGACGGGAACGGGAACGAGACGGGAACGGGACGGAACGGGACGGGACGGAATGCAAAGCACACACGCAATTGGTCAAGTTCGAAAAACGGCAACAACGGCAACATATTTGGGGAACAGGATATGTGAACGTGATACGGGAATAGACACAGGAACATGTTACGGGAACGGGAAACCGGAATTAAATATTGTAACGGAAACAGGTACGGGAATTGGGCAAGGACGGGAACGTACTGCCAACCCAGTGATAGCAAGTCTGCAGAACGTATTGGAACCAAAGACCACAAACGTATAAATGCATAAATCGTTTTGTTCTCGCTCAGCGAAGCGAGCGCCAAAGGCGCTTGTCTATATTACTATTTGAGTAAGGTGCGTGTGTATGTATGTATGTATGTATGTGGCCATTTTGCAGTTTTGTTCTTTGCTCAGCTGTGCAGCCTAAACTATTGCGAGCAGATGGATGAAATTTTCACACGATCCAAGTGACATTTCAACGACGTGCTGTGTCAAGAAAAGGGTTTGCTAGGGAGCATAATGAGCGCATGGCTCGGGCTGCAAAAACGACTGTTTCTCCATTGGTTTAACACGTGGAAAACCCAGAGCGAAATGTGTGAAAAATGCGACAAATCGCGAAACATGATGCAATCCCAGGTTGATATCTCGGAGACTATGCGTCCGATCGGCATGCAATAAACACAGGCGTGTAGAACAATTAACGGGCTGGCATATGCAATGTGGTTTGGCGAGCGGTGCGTGGCGCGTACAAAATTAATGGCTACACAGACCCAAATCACGCTTTTATGTCATCCTTCACGATTAAAATTAGTGCACCGAACCTATGAGACTTGAAGAACTGAAAAACGTAATTTTGCAGACGAAGGTACCGATTTTATTGTACATGAAAACCGAAGCTTTCTGTTACATATTTAATAGGTTAAATCGGTCTGGAATATATAAATTAACCATTATAGAATATCTATTTCATCACACCGTCACATCGTCAACACAGGAGGGTGATAAACGATACAAAATTATGCAGCTGCAAAGCGCAATCAATGATGTCCAATAACCACCCAAATTGTATTCATATTGACAAACATTAAGGTTATAATGGCAGTGTTAATATAACGATTTCAGCCTTTTTTTATTCGGAGTTAGAAAGCATTACATCAAAATATTTCGCTCCAGATCAATTTGCGTCGGCAAAACCTCGCCATAGTGAAAAGCATGCTAAGCAAAAAACGAACCTCCGTCGGCGGATACCAAATTGGCGCATATTTAAATTCCGAACTCTTTATTGTAAAGCCTACCCGATATTGGTGATGTTTGGGACGGGAACGGGATTTGGGAACGGGATTCGGGAATGGGATACAGGCTACGGGCTACGGGCTACGAGCTACGGGCTACGGGCTACGGGCTAAGGGGCCACGGGCTACGGGCTACGGGCTACGGGCTACGGGCTACGGGCTACGGGCTACGGGCTACGGGCTACGGGCTACGGGCTACGGGCTACGGGCTACGGGCTACGGGCTACAGGCTACGGGCTACGGGCTACGGGCTACGGGCTACGGGCTACGGGCTACGGGCTACGGGATTCTGGAACGGGCTACGGGCTACGGGCTACGGGCTACGGGCTACGGGCTACGAGCTACGAGCTACGAGCTACGGGCTACGGGCTACGGGCTACGGGCTACGGGCTACGGGCTATGGGCTACGGGTTACGGGCTACGGGAACAGGATACCAGTCAATAACAGAGGGCGGTACACAATATAAAAAATATACAGCTGTAAAGCGCAATAATTTCTGACCAATAACCACCCAAAATATATTCATATTGACAAACATGAACGTTATAATGACAGTGTTAATATAACGCTTTCAGCCCTTTTTTATTCGGCGTAATAAAACATTACATCGAAATAGATCAATTTGCTCTAGATCAATTTGCGTCGGCAAAACCTCGGAATAGTGAAAAGCATGCTAAGCAAAAAAACGAACCTCCGTCGGCGGATACCAAATTGTCGGCATATTTAAATTCCGAACCCTCTATTGTAAAACCTACACGATATTGGTGATGTTCGGGACGGGCACAGGATTCGGGAACGGGATTCGGGAATGGGATACGGGATTCGGAATACGGGAACGGGATACGGGATACGGGAACGGGATACGGGAACGGGATACGGGAACGGGGAACGGGAACGGGATACGGCAACGGGATACGGGATACGGCAACGGGATACGGCAACGGGATACGGCAACGGGATACGGCAACGGGATACGGCAACGGGATACGGCAACGGGTACGGCAACGGGATACGGGAACGGGATACGGGAACGGGATACGGGAACGGGATACGGGAACGGGATACGGTAACGGGATACGGGAACGGGATACGGGAACGGGATACGGGAACGGGATACGGGAACGAGATACGGGAACGGGATATGGGAACGGGATACGGGAACGGGATACGGGAACGGGATACGGGAACGGGATACGGGAACGGGATACGGGAACGGGATACGGGAACGGGATATGGGAACGGGATACGGGAACGGGATACGGGAACGGGATACGGGAACGGGATACGGGAACGGGATATGGGATACGGGAACGGGATACGGGAACGGGATACGGGAACGGGATACGGGAACGGGATTCGGGAACGGGATACCTGATTCAGGATACAGGAACGGAATACGGGAACGGGATGCGGGAACGGGATACGGGAACGGCACACGGGAACGGGATACGGGAACGGGATACGGGAACGGGATACGGGAACGGGATACGGGAACGGGATACGGGAACGGGATACGGGAACGGGATACGGGAACGGGATACGGGAACGGGATACGGGAACGGGGTTCGGGAACGGGGTACGGGAACGAACTACGGGCTACGGGCTACAGGCTACGGGCTACAGGCTACGGGCTACGGGCTACGGGATACGGGCTACGGGCTACGGGCTACGGACTACGAGCTACGGGCAACGGGATACGGGCTACGGACTACGAGCTACGGGCTACGGGCTACGGGCTACGGGCTACGAGCTACGGGCTACGGGCTACGGGCTACGGGCTACGGGCTACGGGCTACGGGCTCTTGGCAACGGGCTACGGGCTACGGGCTACGGGCTACGGGCTACGGGCTACGGGCTACGGGCTACGGGCTACGGGCTACGGGCTACGGGCTACGGGCTACGGGCTACGGGCTAGGGGCTAGGGGCTAGGGGCTACGGGCTACGGGCTACGGGCTACGGGCTACGGGCTACGGGCTACGGGCTACGGGCTACGGGCTACGGGCTACGGGCTACGGGCTACGGGCTACGGGCTACGGGCTACGGGCTACGGGCTACGGGCTACGGGCTACGGGCTACGGGCTACGGGCTACGGGCTACGGGCTACGGGCTACGGGCTACGGGCTACGGGCTACGGGCTACGGGCTACGGGCTACGGGCTACGGGCTACGGGCTACGGGCTACGGGCTACGGGCTACGGGCTACGGGCTACGGGCTATGGGCTACGGGCTACGGGCTACGGGCTACGGGCTACGGGAACTGGATATGGGAACTTGGTTACCTTCGCATTGTGGAGCAAGCGGGCCACACTTGTCTATATTACTATTTGAGTAAAGTGCGTGTGCATGTATGTATGTATGTATGTGGCCATTTTGCAGTTTTGTTCTTTGCTCAGCTGAGCAGCCTAAACTATTGCGAGCAGATGGATGAAATTTGCACACGATCCAGGTGACATTTCGACGACGTGCTGTGCCAAGAAACGGGGACGATAGGGTGCATAATGAGCGCGTGGCCCGAGCTGCATTTTTTATTATTTCTCCATTGGTTTAACATGTATAAAAATCGGAGCGAAATGTGTGAAAAATGCAAAAAATCGCGAAACATGATGCAATCCCAGGTTGATATATCGGAGACTATGCGTCCGATCGGCATGCAACAAACACAAGCGTGTAGAGAAATTAACGGGCTGGCGTATGTAATGTGGTTCGGCGAGCGGCGCGTGGCGCGTGCAAAGTTAATGGGTACACAGACGCAAATCACGGTGTTATGACGTGCTTCACGATTTAATTTAGTGCTCCGGACCATGGGACGTGACGCGATGACACAAACGTAATTTGCAGACGAAGGTACCGGCTTTATTATGCATGAAAACTGAAGCTTCGGTGAAATATTCGGTGAAATATTTAATAGCTTAATTCGGCCTGGAATATATAAATTGACCATTTTAGAATATGTATTTCATCACACCGCCATATCGTCAATAACGGAGGGCGGTACACAATACAAAAATATACAGCTGCAAAGCGCAATCAATTCTGTCCAATAACCACCCAAAATGTATTCATATTGACAAACATTAAGGTTATAATGACAGTGTTAATATAACGCTATCGGCACTTATTTTATTCGGCGTAATAAAACATTACATCAAGCTATTTAGTCATCGGAGCAATTTGCGTCGGCAAAATCTTACCATAGTGAAAAGCAAGCTAAGCAAAAAGCGAACCTCCGTCGGCAGATACCAAATTGACGCATATTTAAAATCCGAACTCTTTATTGTAAAGCCCACACGAGATTGGTGATGTCCAGAACGAGTATGGTACGGGAACGGGATTCGGGAACGGGTTACGGGAACGGGCTACGGCCTACGAGCTACGGGATTCGGGATAGGGGATTCAGGAACGGGATACGGGATTCACGAACGGAATACGGGAACGGGCTACGGGCTACGGGCTACAGGAACGGGGAACGGGCAACGGCAACGGGATACGGGATATGGGAACTTTGTTACCTTCGCATTGCGGAGCAAGCGGGCCACACTTGTAGAATATCTATTTCATCACACCGTCATATCGTCAACACAGGAGGGTGATAAACGATAAAAAAAATTATGCAGCTGCCACCCAAAATGTATTCATATTGACAAACATTAAGGTTATAATGGCAGTGTTAATATAACGATGTCAGCCCTTTTTTATTCGGCGTAAGAAAGCATTACATCAAAATATTTCGCTCCAGATCAATTTGCGTCGGCAAAACCTCGCCATAGTGAAAAGCATGCTAAGCAAAAAACGAACCTCCGTCGGCGGATACCAAATTGGCGCATATTTAAATTCCGAACTCTTTATTGTAAAGCCTACCCGATATTAGTGATGTTCGGGACGGGAACGGGATTTGGGAACGGAATTCGGGAATGGGATACAGGCTACAGGCTACGAGCTACGGGCAACGGGCTACGGGCTACGGGCTACGGGCTACGGGCTACGGGCTACGGGCTACGGGCTACGGGCTACGGGCTACGGGCTACGGGCTACGGGCTACGGGCTACGGGCTACGGGCTACGGGCTACGGGCTACGGGCTACGGGCTACGGGCTACGGGCTACGGGCTACGGGCTACGGGCTACGGGCTACGGGCTACGGGCTACGGGCTACGGGCTACGGGCTACGGGCTACGGGCTACGGGCTACGGGCTACGGGCTACGGGCTACGGGCTACGGGCTACGGGCTACGGGCTACGGGCTACGGGCTACGGGCTACGGGCTACGGGCTACGGGCTACGGGCTACGGGCTACGGGCTACGGGCTACGGGCTACGGGCTACGGGCTACGGGCTACGGGCTACGGGCTACGGGCTACGGGCTACGGGAACGGGCTACGGGAACTGTATATGGGAACTTGGTTACCTTCGCATTGTGGAGCAAGCGGGCCACACTTGTCTATATTACTATTTCAGTAAAGTGCGTGTGCATGTATGTATGTATGTGGCCATTTTGCAGTTTTGTCTTTGCTCAGCTGGGCAGCCTAAATTATTGCGAGCAGATGGATGAAATTTGCACACGATCCAGGTGACATTTCGACGACGTGCTGTGTCTAGAAACGGGGACGATAGGGTGCATAATGAGCGCGTGGCACGAGCTGCAAGGACAGGGACAGGACGGGTTCAGGACGGGGACAGGACAGGGACAGGGACAGGACAGGGACAGGACAGGGACAGGACAGGGACAGGACAGGACAGGGACAGGACAGGACAGGGACAGGACAGGACAGGACAGGGACCAGACAGGGAAAGGACAGGGACAGGACAGGGACAGGACAGGGACAGGACAGGGACAGGACAGGGACAGGACAGGGACAGGACAGGGACAGGACAGGGACAGGACAGGGACAGGACATGGACAGGACAGGGACATGACAGGGACAGGACAGGGACAGGACAGGGACAGGACAGGGACAGGACAGGGACAGGACAGGGACAGGACAGGGACAGCACAGGGACGGGGACGGGGACGGCACAGGGACGGGTCCCTGTCCTGTCCTGTCCCTGTCCTGTCCCTGTCCTGTCCCTGTCCTGTCCCTGTCCTGTCCCTGTCCTGTCCCTGTCCTGTCCCTGTCCTGTCCCTGTCCTGTCCCTGTCCTGTCTCTGTCCTGTCTCTGTCCTGTCCCTGTCCTGTCCCTGTCCTGTCCCTGTCCTGTCCCTGTCCTGTCCCTGTCCTGTCCCTGTCCTGTCCCTGTCCTATCCCTGTCCTGTCCCTGTCCTGTCCCTGTCCTGTCCCTGTCCTGTCCCTGTCCCTGTCCCTGTCCCTGTCCTGGGTCCTGTCCCTGCCCTGGGTCCTGTCCCTGTCCTGGGTCCTGTCCCTGTCCTGGGTCCTGTCCCTGTCCTGGGTCCTGTCCCTGTCCTGGGTCCTGTCCCTGTCCTGGGTCCTGTCCCTGTCCTGGGTCCTGTCCCTGTCCTGGGTCCTGTCCCTGTCCTGGGTCCTGTCCCTGTCCTGGGTCCTGTCCCTGTCCTGGGTCCTGTCCCGGTCCTGTCCCTGTCCTGTCCCTGTCCTATCCCTGTCCTGTCCCTGTCCTGTCCCTGTCCTGTCCCTGTCCTGTTCCTGTCCTGTCCCTGTCCTGTCCCTGTCCTGTCCTTGACCTGTCCCGTCCCGTTCCCGTCCCGTTCCGTTCCCGTCCCGTTCCCGTCCCGTTCCCGTCCCGTTCCCGTCCCGTTCCCGTCCCGTTCCCGTCCCGTTCCCGTCCCGTTCCCGTCCCGTTTCCGTCCCGTTCCCGTCCAGTTTCCGTCCGGTTCCCGTCCGGTTCCCGTCCGGTTCCCGTCCCGTTCCCGTCCCGTTCCCGTCCCGTTCCCGTCCCGTTCCCGTCCCGTTCCCGTCCCGTTCCCGTCTTGTTCCCGTCCCGTTCCCGTCCCGTTCGCGTCCCGATCCCGTCCCGCTCCCGTCCCCATCCCGTTCCCGTCCCGTTCCCGTCCCGTTCCCGTCCCGTTCCCGTCCCGTTCCCGTCCCGTTCCCGTCCCGTTCCCGTCACGTTCCCGTCCCGTTCCCCTTCCTGTCCATGTCTCGTTCCCGTTCCTGTCCCGGTCCGGTTCCCGAACCCCGTCCCCGTCGCTGACCTGTTCCGTCCCTATCCCGTCCCTGTCCCGTCCCTGTCCCGTCCCTGTCCCGTCCCTGTCCCGTCCCTGTCCCGTCCCTGTCCCGTCCTTGTCCCGTCCCTGTCCCCGTCCCCGTCCCCGTCCCCGTCCCCGTCCCCGTCCCCGTCCCCGTCCCCGTCCCCGTCCCCGTCCCCGTCCCCGTCCCCGTTCCCCCGTTCCCCGTTCCCCCGTCCCCCTGTCCCCCGTCCCCCTGTCCCCTGTCCCCCGTCCCCTCGTCCCCTCATCCCCTCGTCCCCCCATCCCCGTCTCCGTCTCCGTCTCCGTTCCCGTTCCCGTTCCCGTTCCCGTTCCCTCGTCCCTGTCCCCGTCCCCGTCCCCGTTCCCCCGTTCCCCCGTTCCCCCGTCCCCCTGTCCCCCGTCCCCCTGTCCCCTGTCCCCCGTCCCCTCGTCCCCTCATCCCCTCGTCCCCCCGTCCCCGTCTCCGTCTCCGTCTCCGTTCCCGTTCCCGTTCCCGTTCCCGTTCCCTCGTCCCTGTCCCCGTCCCCGTCCCCTAGTTCCTTTGGCGCTCGCTTCGCTGAGCGAGAAGAAAATGATTTATGCATTTATATGTATTGCAAATCGATTTATGCATGTATATGTATTGCAAGTCGATTTATGCATTTACATGTATTGCAAATCGATATATGCATTTGGATTGGATGTGTGGGAAAGTCTTTAGTTCAGGTACGTTATGCAGGCTTGCTATCACATATTCCGTCCCGTCCCGTTGCGGGACGGGAACGGGACGCGAACGGGACGCGAACGGCAACGGGACGGGAACGGGACGGGAACGGGACGGGAACGGGACGGGAACGGGACGGGAACGGGACGGGAACGGGACGGGAACGGAACGGGACGGGAACGGGACGGGAACGGGACGGGAACGGAACGGGAACGGGACGGAAACGGGACGTGAACGGGACGGGACGGGAACGGAACTGGGCGGGAACGGGGCGGGAACGAGGCGGAAACGGAACGGGACGGAACGGGACGGAACGGGACGGAACGGGACGGAACGGGACGGAACGGGACGGAACGGGACGGAACGGGACGGAACGGGACGGAACGGGACGGAACGGGACGGAACGGGACGGAACGGGACGGAACGGGACGGAACGGGACGGAACGGGACGGAACGGGACGGAACGGAACGGGACGGAACGGGACGGAACGGGACGGAACGGGACGGAACGGGACGGAACGGGACGGAACGGGACGGAACTGGACGGAACGGGACGGAACGGGACGGGAACGGGAACGGGAAGGGAACGGGAAGGGAACGGGAAGGGAACGGGAAGGGAACGGGAAGGGAACGGGAAGGGAACGGGAAGGGAACGGGAAGGGAACGAGACGGGAACGGGACGGAACGGGACGGGACGGAATGCAAAGCACACACGCAATTGGTCAAGTTCGAAAAACGGCAACAACGGCAACATATTTGGGGAACAGGATATGTGAACGTGATACGAACATGTTACGGGAACGGGAAACAGGAACATGTTACGGGAACGGGAAACCGGAATCAAATATTGTAACGGAAACAGGTACGGGGATTGGGCAAGGACGGGAACGTACTGCCAACCCAGTGATAGCAAGTCTGCAGAACGTATTGGAACCAAAGACCACAAACGTATAAATGCATAAATCGTTTTGTTCTCGCTCAGCGAAGCGAGCGCCAAAGGCGCTTGTCTATATTACTATTTGAGTAAGGTGCGTGTGTATGTATGTATGTATGTATGTATGTGGCCATTTTGCAGTTTTGTTCTTTGCTCAGCTGTGCAGCCTAAACTATTGCGAGCAGATGGATGAAATTTTCACACGATCCAAGTGACATTTCAACGACGTGCTGTGTCAAGAAACGGGTTTGCTAGGGAGCATAATGAGCGCATGGCTCGAGCTGCAAAAACGACTGTTTCTCCATTGGTTTAACACGTGGAAAACCCAGAGCGAAATGTGTGAAAAATGCGACAAATCGCGAAACATGATGCAATCCCAGGTTGATATCTCGGAGACTATGCGTCCGATCGGCATGCAATAAACACAGGCGTGTAGAACAATTAACGGGCTGGCATATGCAATGTGGTTTGGCGAGCGGTGCGTGGCGCGTGCAAAATTAATGGCTACACAGACCCAAATCACGCTTTTATGTCATCCTTCACGATTAAAATTAGTGCACCGAACCTATGAGACTTGAAGAACTGAAAAACGTAATTTTGCAGACGAAGGTACCGATTTTATTGTACATGAAAACCGAAGCTTTCTGTTACATATTTAATAGGTTAAATCGGTCTGGAATATATAAATTAGCCATTATAGAATATCTATTTCATCACACCGTCATATCGTCAACACAGGAGGGTGATAAACGATACAAAATTATGCAGCTGCAAAGCGCAATCAATGATGTCCAATAACCACCCAAAATGTATTCATATTGACAAACATTAAGGTTATAATGGCAGTGTTAATATAACGATTTCAGCCTTTTTTTTATTCGGAGTTAGAAAGCATTACATCAAAATATTTCGCTCCAGATCAATTTGCGTCGGCAAAACCTCGCCATAGTGAAAAGCATGCTAAGCAAAAAACGAACCTCCGTCGGCGGATACCAAATTGGCGCATATTTAAATTCCGAACTCTTTATTGTAAAACCTACCCGATATTGGTGATGTTTGGGACGGGAACGGGATTTGGGAACGGGATTCGGGAATTGGATACAGGCTACGGGCTACGGGCTACGAGCTACGGGCTACGGGCTACGGGCTACGGGCTACGGGCTACGGGCTACGGGCTACGGGCTACGGTCTACGGGCTACGGGCTACGGGCTACGGGCTACGGGCTACGGGCTACGGGCTACGGGCTACGGGCTACGGGCTACGGGCTACGGGCTACGGGCTACGGGCTACGGGCTACGGGCTACGGGCTACGGGCTACGGGCTACGGGCTACGGGCTACGGGCTACGGGCTACGGGCTACGGGCTACGGGCTACGGGCTACGGGCTACGGGCTACGGGCTACGGGCTACGGGCTACAGGCTACGGGCTACGGGCTACGGGCTACGGGCTACGGGCTACGGGCTACGGGCTACGGGATTCTGGAACGGGCTACGGGCTACGGGCTACGGGCTACGGGCTACGGGCTACGGGCTACGGGCTACGAGCTACGAGCTACGAGCTACGAGCTACGGGCTACGGGCTACGGGCTACGGGCTACGGGCTACGGGTTACGGGCTACGGGAACAGGATACCAGTCAATAACAGAGGGCGGTACACAATATAAAAAATATACAGCTGTAAAGCGCAATAATTTCTGACCAATAACCACCCAAAATATATTCATATTGACAAACATGAACGTTATAATGACAGTGTTAATATAACGCTTTCAGCCCTTTTTTATTCGGCGTAATCAAACATTACATCGAAATAGATCAATTTGCTCTAGATTAATTTGCGTCGGCAAAACCTCGGAATAATGAAAAGCATGCTAAGCAAAAAAACGAACCTCCGTCGGCGGATACCAAATTGTCGGCATATTTAAATTCCGAACTCTTTATTGTAAAACCTACACGATATTGGTGATGTTCGGGATGGGCACAGGATTCGGGAACGGGATTCGGGAGTGGGATACGGGATTCGGGATACGTGAACGGAATACGGGAACGGGATACGGGAACGGGATACGGGAACGGGATACGGCAACGGGATAAGGCAACGGGATACGGCAACGGGATACGGCAACGGGATACGGCAACGGGATACGGCAACGGGATACGGCAACGGGATACGGGATACGGGAACGGGATACGGGAACGGGATACGGGAACGGGATACGGGAACGGGATACGGGAACGGGATACGGGATACGGGATACGGGATACGGGATACGGGATACGGGATACGGGATACGGGATACGGGATACGGGATACGGGATACGGGATACGGGATACGGGATACGGGATACGGGATACGGGATACGGGATACGGGATACGGGATACGGGAACGGGATACGGGATACGGGAACGGGATACGGGAACGGGATACGGGAACGGGATACGGGAACGGGATAGGCTACGGGAATGGGATTCGAGAACGGGATACCTGATTCAGGATACGGGAACGGGATACGGAAACGGGATACGGGAACGGCACACGTGAACGGCACACGGGAACGGGATACGGGAATGGGATACGGGAATGGGATACGGGAACGGGCTACGGGCTACGGGCTACGGGCTACGGGCTACGGGCTACGGGCTACGGGCTACGGGCTACGGGCTACGGGCTACGGGCTACGGGCTACGGGCTACGGGCTACGGGCTACGGGCTACGGGCTACGGGCTACGGGCTACGGGCTACGGGATTCTGGAACGGGCTACGGGCTACGGGCTACGGGCTACGGGCTACGGGCTACGGGCTACGGGCTACGGGCTACGGGCTACGAGCTACGAGCTACGAGCTACGAGCTACGGGCTACGGGCTACGGGCTACGGGCTACGGGTTACGGGCTACGGGAACAGGATACCAGTCAATAACAGAGGGCGGTACACAATATAAAAAAATATACAGCTGTAAAGCGCAATAATTTCTGACCAATAACCACCCAAAATATATTCATATTGACAAACATGAACGTTATAATGACAGTGTTAATATAACGCTTTCAATATAACGCTTTCAGCCCTTTTTTATTCGGCGTAATCAAACATTACATCGAAATAGATCAATTTGCTCTAGATTAATTTGCGTCGGCAAAACCTCGGAATAATGAAAAGCATGCTAAGCAAAAAAACGAACCTCCGTCGGCGGATACCAAATTGTCGGCATATTTAAATTCCGAACTCTTTATTGTAAAACCTACACGATATTGGTGATGTTTGGGATGGGCACAGGATTCGGGAACGGGATTCGGGAGTGGGATACGGGATTCGGGATACGTGAACGGGATACGGGAACTGGATACGGGAACGGGATACGGGAACGGGATACGGGAACGGGATACGGGAACGGGATGCGGCAACGGGATAAGGCAACGGGATACGGCAACGGGATACGGCAACGGGATACGGCAACGGGATACGGCAACGGGATACGGCAACGGGATACGGGATACGGGAACGGGATACGGGAACGGGATACGGGAACGGGATACGGGAACGGGATACGGGAACGGGATACGGGATACGGGATACGAGATACGGGATACGGGATACGGGATACGGGATACGGGATACGGGATACGGGATACGGGATACGGGATAAAAAAAAGAACGGGATACGGGATACGGGATACGGGATACGGGATACGGGATACGGGAACGGGATACGGGAACGGGATACGGGAACGGGATACGGGAACGGGATAGGCTACGGGAATGGGATTCGGGAACGGGATACCTGATTCAGGATACGGGAACGGGATACGGAAACGGGATACGGGAACGGCACACGTGAACGGCACACGGGAACGGGATACGGGAATGGGATACGGGAATGGGATACGGGAACGGGATACGGGAACGGGATACGGGATACGGGATACGGGATACGGGATACGGGATACGGGATATGGGATACGGGATACGGGATACGGGATACGGGATACGGGATACGGGATACGGGATACGGGATACGGGAACGGGATACGGGAACGGGATACGGTTATAAAACATTACATCAAGCTATTTAGTCATCGGAGCAATTTGCGTCGTCAAAATTTTGCCATAGTGAAAAGCAAGCTAAGCAAAAAACGAACCTCCGTCGGCGGATACCAAATTGACGCATATTTAAAATCCGAACTCTTTATTGTAAAGCCTACACGAGATTGGTGATGTCCAGAACGAGTATGGTACGGGAACGGGATTCGGGAACGGGTTACGGGAACGGGCTACGGGCTACGGGCTACGGGCTACGGGCTACGGGCTACGGGATTCGGGATAGGGGATTCAGGAACGGGATCCGGGATTCACGAACAGAATACGGGAACGGGCTACGGGCTACGAGCTACAGGAACGGGGAACGGGCTACGGCAACGGGATACGGGATACGGGAACTTTGTTACCTTCGCATTGCGGAGCAAGCGGGCCACACTTGTCTTAATTCTATTTTCCTAACCTGCATTATCCGCCAGCGTTATTTTATGGCCTTAAACGCACTAGATCCACTAATGGCGCATGCGTCGCAATCGCCGTCACAAATCGCTATAGTCATGACGTCGCAAATACAATCCTTTTTTTGTTTGTTTAACAAATACGAGAGGTCAAGTGATAGTTTTAGGACAGAAGGCTCAAGGCTGTCTAAGTCGTGTGTGAGAAGTATATCGAAAAATCAAGAAAAATACGCTGAATTTGTTGTGCACAAAAACCTGATATCTGTCCCCAACCCCCATTGTCTAAAGGTCGCCGTCCACTGCACTCGCCTAATCGCCTAACGGCTGAATTTAACATGGGGGCCTATGGGAAGCGCGCTGACTTGTCGCCTAACGACTGAATGCGCGATTAGGCGTGTTCAGCTGACTTTTTCGGCGCGTTGTCGGCGCGTCATTCGGCGCTGAGTAGGCGTGCAGACGTTGGAAATGCTGAACTTTTCGGTCGTTAGGCGTGAGGAAAGCTTACCTGCACGCTGCACCTGAAAGATCCTATTGCAAATTTCACGAGAAGTACATCATTTCGCGCTGTGAAGTAGGTAAATGTCACAACCTTACCATAGTATTGGTGTGTCCAGGGCTTCAGACTTTGTATGTAGTGAACAACAAGGTTATTTATGGCGATAATGTTCGTAAGCTGTCTTCTCCGTAGAAGAACGCTACTTTATTTTTGCTGAAATTATTCGAACATGTGGCTACAGCAACACAAATGTATATACCTATTTAGAACGCCTACTTCTCCAAATTCTCCAATTTACAGAACGTTGAAAGATTTGTTTATATTTCTGCTTGTATGTGACCTTGGTGTCAGCTCAGGAACTTCGATGCATTTATAATTTGTATTCGCTTTATTGCACGTGCTTTAGCGTTAAATATTACTAACAGTTTCGTGGTACGCATAAATAATTAACATAAAACGATTTGTTTAGTTCAGTAATACCTCAAACTTGTGCATTTTAATACACTCTTGGTCTGTCATGGCGTCTCACACTCTGCGCATAATTATGTCGTTAGGCCGGTATTACGCGCGTAGTCGGCGCGTAGTCGGCGCGTAGTCGGCGCGTAGTCGGTGCGTCCTGAAATTCGGCCGTTAGGTCGTTAGGCGTGTGTGCGCAGTGGACGGCCACCTTAAGCAGGAAATATTAAAACTCACAAAAGCTATCTAATAGTTTTGTCCGCGGGTCCTCCGCGTAAATGTACGAAATCGATGCCGTAGAAGCGCACTACGGTCTTTCAGTTATGCATTCATTATTCACACGATTCTGTAGGCTTGTAGCGTTTGCTCATGAGTAAAAAAAAGAATGTCTATGGGGTTGGGGACAATTTTGTAACGTATCAATATTTTGGGTTCATAAAAACAAGGAGAATTGTTCATAATGTAAATTTAAACAACAATTAATCATAATTATAAATGAACTCAGAAAGGATTAAAAACTAAAACAAATAAGCTCATGGTCCTTGTAGTTGTGACGTCACGACCATAGTGAAAATCGCGACCGCAGTCTGACCGTAGACGGCACTTGATACGACAGAGGGCTCTACGGGCTGCGCGTAGACGGCACTTGATACTGCAGAGGGATATACGGGCTGAGCGTAGACGGCACTTGATTTAGCAGAGGGCTCTACGGGCTGAGCGTAGACGGCACTTGATTCGGCAGAGGGCTCTACGGGCTGAGCGTAGACGGCACTTGATGTGGCAGTGGGCTGAGCGTAGACATTTGATACGACAGAGGGCTCTACGGGCTGAGCGTAGACGGCACTTGGCGCGACAGAGAGTTTCACGAGCTGAGTGTAGACGGTACTTGGTACGACAGAGGGCTCTACGGGCTTGGCGTAGACGACACTTGATGTTGCAGAGGGCCAAGCGTAGACGACACTTGATACGGCAGAGGGCTCTACGGGCTGAGCGTAGACGGCACTTGATGTGGCAGATGGCTAAGCGTAGACGACACTTGGTACGGCAGAAGGCTCTACGGGCTGAGCGTTGACGACACTTGGTGCGACAGGGGGCTCCACGGGCTGAGCGTAGACGACACTTGATTTAGCAGAGAGCTCTACGGGCTGAGCGTAGATGACACTTGATGTTGCAGAGGGCTGAGCGTAGACGGCACTTGATGTGGCAGAGGGCTGAGCGTAGACGACACTTGATGTGGCAGAGGGCTGAGCGTAGACGGCACTTGATGTGGCAGAGGGCTGAGCGTAGACGGCACTTGATATGGCAGAGGGCTGAGCGTAGACGGCACTTGATGTGGCAGAGGGCTGAGCGTAGACGACACTTGATGTGGCAGAGGGATCTACGGGCGGAGCATAGACGACACTTGATATTGCATAGGGATCTACGGGCTGAGCGTAGACGGCACTTGATACAGCAGAGGGCTCCACGGGCTGAGCGTAGACGGCACTTGGCGTGGCAGAGGGCTGAGCGTAGACGACATTTGATACGACAGAGGGCTCTACGGGCTGAGCGTAGACGGCACTTGATGCGACAGAGGGCTGAGCGTAGACGGCACTTGATGTGGCAGAGGGCTGAGCGTAGACGGCACTTGATGTGGCAGAGGGCTGAGCGTAGACGACACTTGATGTGGCAGAGGGCTGAGCGTAGACGGCACTTGATGTGGCAGAGGGCTGAGCGTAGACGGCACTTGATGTGGCAGAGGGCTGAGCGTAGATGGCACTTGATGTGGCAGAGGGCTGAGCGTAGACGACACTTGATGTGGCAGAGGGCTGAGCGTAGACGGCACTTGATGTGGCAGAGGGCTGAGCGTAGACGACACTTGATTTGGCAGAGGGCTGGCAAAACGCAGTTTACACAGACTGACGCTCTATCACAAAATGAACGACCCAGGACAACGTTGCCCAAACTACATCACAGCAATCATGCCAAACACTCGAGCTCAAGACACCAACAGACAACTCAGAAATGCTAACATGCACACTAAAACCACCAGCCGCACATCATCATACCATAAGTCACTTTTCCTCACAACTTGCACACAATGGAACGAACTGACCAACACAACACAACAGCTTACACACTCCGCTTTCAAGCAGCAGCTCTGCGAGCACCTGGGAGCGATATGACTTATTTGAATTATCATTTATTTAGTATTCAGAAAGCAACAACGCCCTCTTGTCAATGCGGACATCGCAATGAAACTATTAGTCATTTCGTCCTTTCATGTCAAAATCATACGGAGCAGAGAGACATTTTCTTCAACAGCATCTCCCAAACATTACTTCCTGACTTGAGAAATAAATCACCCAAGGACCAATTACAAATTATACTATACGGGGCAGACCACACCGGCGGCGGCGGTCGGTCGGGGGCCTTTGCATTTCCAAAATGTCTTGCTAAATTCGAAACGATTTGCTGATCTTCCTTAATTTTGTTCAGCAATCCATGGGCTCCGCCACCGGGGGGGGGGGGGAAGGGGTGATATGTCCCCCCCCCCCCCCCCCCCCAACTTCAAAGTTGGGGGACAGAGTGTCTTTTGTCCCCCTCAACTTTGAGCACATGACTGCTCTCAAATTGCAAGCACCTCAAGCTTCAATACACACCTTAAGCACCTCAAGAGGAAAAAATGCATATCCAGGACATAAGATTCAAAATTTCCGCGCCGCTCCGCGGCGCAATTCCTTTAAAGGAAATAGTTCACCTTCAACATTAGTTTTAAACTGAGATAGCAGTTTTGTAGCCCGTGTTGAGAAACCCCTATCTGCAAGTTTTCTTGACTGAAAAGACTCCAGCCGAATATATTTGATTTTTTGGCGAAGGAATGCGGTGCTGGCGAAAGAATGTTGTACTGGTTCTAGCCCGGGCAGAGGCTATACCATCAGCCAATCAGCATGCAGCTGGTGCTAGCAAGCGAACTGGCGGCCGCCGGTTGGCACATCTCCAATGCGAGTCTATCCTTACGCGACTACTTTCGAATCTGATTGGCTGAACCATTGTTTACATTCGCGTGACGTCAGGACTCTGACTCAGAGAGTACGCATATCGTTTTGATAAACAATAAAAATGTACGGCCTTCTGTCCTGAATCGGCGCGATATAAGGCCATTTTTGACAATATAAAAAGAAATTGTACTAACAAATATCATCAAATCGTGTTTCGTTAAAAAAAAAATCCAAGGAGAACTATTTCCTTTAAGGGTTCCAGGACTTGGACCTAAACAAATATTCGAAGTTGGTATAGCTGATTCCAAACTGGTACCGCTGGTTCCAAAGTTGAAATCCCCTCCAAATCGCTGGTTCTAAACCCCTCGCTTTACTTACTCCAGCTCCTAAAAGTGTTGGTATGGCCCATGCCATACCTGCCATACTGCATTCTCCATTTTTGTAACGTGCCTTTTCATCCGTCCCCCCCGGACGAAATCCTGGCTACGTGCCTGTGTGGACTGTGGTTAATTAACAGGGTCATGCCACTGCAACTTAGCAGTAATGCGCATGTATAAGTCGCTCAGCTTTTTTTTTCTGTTTGTCCCACCAAAGGGATAGTTTATTCAATGCCCACATATCTAAATCAACACACACACACAGACCAACACAAACCGCACTGCACACAGTCGTGACACAGCACTGCACCGTCTCTCTACGGTTCGCGGCTTCATCCCTCCGACTCGCACCAAAGCAGCCTGCCTAAACTAAACATAATCAACTCACCTAAATAAGCCTAAACATAATCAACTCACCCCACAGCAGTCAAGTACATGTACAAAAGAGGCTTGTGCGTGTGCGCGCGCGCGCGTGCGTATGTGTGTGTGCCCGTGCGCGTGCGTGTGTGTGTGTGTAGTAGTGTAGTAGTAGTGTGTGCATGTGCGTGTTGTGTGCGTGTATGTAAATGTTTACGTGTGTATGTCTGTGTTGTGCTTGTGGTTGTGATTATGGGTGTTTGGCGTCAGGACACGAGCGAGCACGTGCGCAAAAATAATTACTGGAGGATACGCTTTAATGTTTTCCATTTATTTTCGAAGTTATCAGGTTTGTTCTTAAGCATGCTGGCAAGTTGTTCTTTTTCTGCTTCAATTCTTAATAAGTTCATCATATGAGAGGCTTCCGGTTTTTTGCCAGCATTGCGAGATCTGTAAATGACTGCTTTTGCTATGGTGATCAATAGTGTTTGAAGTGCATCTGTTTCCTGTGGGAAGAACCACGATTGTTCACCGAGGTGAAAATGTATTTGGTACTCAGTGGACAGTTTTCTCTTTATATTCTGTAGAAATGCTTGTGTATCTGGACACTGCCAGAATAAGTGAGTTATTGTTTCAGTGTCGCGCGCGCAAAATGTACAAGTGCTGTTGTCGGATATCTTGATAGTAAATAGAAACTTATTAGTTGTGATAATCCTGGTTATCATTCTGTAATGAAGGTAAAGTAAATATACGGATTTCGTAGCTTTTTTAACATGCATCAAACTCCCTTCTTGATGGAATCCGATATCACGGTTCCATTTCTGCTTGAGTTTTGCATCAGTAGTGTCACATTTCTTCCTCAATGCATTTATTAATAGTGAATAGTAATATCTAGTGATATTTGGCTTATTGAAGAAAAATTGCAACTTGAATGGAATATTCGGTCTTTCGAATGAAATGTGTGTTGCGTTTCTGACGTTATTAGGTAAGCTACGGATTAATGATTCGTAGCACAGGAATGTCATTGAGATTCGGTATTGCACTTTTATTTCTTCTCGTGACAGTATATTTCCATTATCTGTATTAAAAAGATCACCAATAAATCTTAGTCCTCGATCATTCCATTGCGGGACAATGGAAGTTTTATATTTTGTATAGTCTGAGAACCATATCTGCTCTCTCATGATGTTTTCTGGTTGAAGGCTCAGCATTTTATTTAATTGGATAAGAGATTTCACCACATCACTCCAGAATTCATTTTTCATTTGCGCCTTTACCACTATCAGCTGTGCCGTGCCATACGTAAGCAGCTTAAATGGGTCTAAATGTTCTAGCTTTGTAACGGTTGTCCAAACAGCCGTAGAATTGACTAACCGTTTTAGCCATGACAATTTCAAACTGTGAATGAATGATGTTAAATCAGTCATTTGGAGGCCATCAAATTTTTGATTCTGAATCACTTTCATTCTTTTAACAAGGTCCGGTTTGTTATTCCATAAGAAACTGTACAACATTCGTTCAATCTTCTTTATGTAAGCTTGAGATGGATTCGGTAAGGCCATGAAAAGATGGACAAGCTTAGAGAGTAGCAGGGCCTTTATGACTGTAATTTTCCCTAGAGGAGTGAGATAACGTCTTTTCCATTGCTTAATATCGTTTTCTAAAAGTATGAGCTTTCTCTCTAAATTGAGCTCTGTTATATTGATAATATTGCATTTAAAGTATATTCCTAGAATTTTAATTTCGCTTACCCATTTGAGCTTATCTACTGAACTGTTTTCCGAACTTTGTGGTTGACTCAGCAAACCAAGTGGCAAACATGATGTTTTTTCCCAATTGAGCTTCAGTCCTGATTGTGAGGAAAATTCTGAGAGCTCCTCGGTTACCCCATTAATAGAGCGTTCAGAGCCGTCTAGAAACAAAATGGTGTCGTCCGCATATTGGCTGATGCGAACTTCTGTATTGATACCAAATTGAATACCAGTTAACTTATCGGAATTTGTTATTTGATTTGCCAGTATCTCTACGGATATGTTGAATAAGTATCCAGAAACTGGGTCACCCTGTCTTATTCCTCTATGCATATGTATTTTTTCACCTAAAAAGCCATTCAGGAGAATGCGAGCGAAGTTATGTTGGCTTAAGTACATTGTATTGATAATCTCGATAAATTTATTTCCAAAATTCATTTCTTTTAGAACTGCTCTCACGTATGGCCACGACACAGTATCAAAAGCTGCTTCAAAATCAGCTGCCATAATTAAACCTGATTTATCATGTTGATTCACGTGTGATATCACATCATACACAAGTCGACTATTCTCACCGATATATCTCCCCTTGATGTAGGCTGATTGCGATGGACTAATAATCCGATTAACAACTTTCTTAAACCTGTTGGCGATGGCAGTTGAAATAATTTTGTAATCGACATTCAGAAGGGATATTGGACGCCATCCTTTGAGTGAGTAGCCTGGTCGTCCTGCTTTTGGTATTAAAGTTATTAAGCTTTCTAGATGTGTTGGCAGTGCTACTCCTTGTAACGAAGTGAATATGTATGCTCGGTGTAAGAATACGCCCAACTGTTTCCAAAAGCATCGAAAGAAGTCTACAGTAAACCCATTACTGCCAGGAGTTTTGCCCTTTTTCATGCCCTGCAGTGCTGAAGTTAGTTCCTGAAGGGTTACATCTGTATCTAACGCATATTAAAATCTCCTCCTATAATCGTATGATCGGTTTGAAATGACTCCAAATGATTGGCAAGGGTGCGGTAGAAATTGGGATCGTCGTCATTAGGACCATAGATGTTAGCCATTAAGTAGGTTTGTGTACCTAATTTGCATACAACGATAATGAAATTTCCGCAGTCGGAGTGTTTAACTTTAATGAGTTCATGCTGTAGGCTATTCTTAATCATGATGCATACCCCTCGACTGCGACTCGTGTAGCATGAGTGGTAACTTTTCCCTTTCCACAAGCTGTTAAAATAAGGAATCGACTCTTTAGTAAGATGGGTATCTTGAAGAAACAAAATATCATAGCTTTGGTTTTTCATGAAATGCAAAACGTCTCTACGCTTCTTTAAATCACCCAGGCCTCTACAGTTCATTGATGTTAATGTTAACTCAGTCATTTCGAACTAAACTGTGTGAACCTCGTTCACACCTGGAAATGGAAAACATGTATACAAGCAGATTGAAGGCAGGAATGTTGTGAGCTCGTGCCTGACGCCGTGTGTGCGTGTGCTTGTGCCTGTGCGCGTGCGCGTGCACGTGCACATGTGTGCGTGCGTATATTCCTGTGCGTGCGTTGTGCGAGAGATGTCTGTGCGTGTGCGAGAGGGTGCACCTGTGAGTGGGTCTGTGCAGTTATGTAAAACAAAAAAGACGAACCAAACGTTATGGCAAAGAAAGAAAAACAGGTACGCGGAGCCTGCAACATCTATAAATGCTAATTTTCGGAAACGTAGTGAAAAATACAATCGGAACAGCTTACGCAATACTCGTGCCGACAGTGACTAAGCAACGAACGCTATCTATATCTAGTGTAACAGGAAGTAGTATCAGGAAGTGTGCACCACCAGATCACGGGACCTCTAAACTTAAAGACGAAGACGCCTTCTGAGCCAAGCCACGACAATATATAATATACATGCTATCTGCAAGCTTCAACAAAACAATTATACGCGGGTGCAATCAACAGTGATCACTCAATATCGTGATAGGCTCAAACACAGCAAATAACACAATCAACAGTCTGACGATGGTAAGTGCACTCTAGCTGCACCAGGACATCACAAGCAGTTACTAGCAAAGCAAAACTTAAACAATATGTTACTGAAGATAACGCGATAACTCAAACTCAGAACACAGTTGTCATGAAGCTCGCAACTTTACCTCGGAAAGCAGTCGGTGCTCCATAGAAGAAAAACTGGCTCAGCTCAAGTCTCACCTCGGCCAGAAGCAGCTGTGACGGTATGCCGAGTCGGTCATCACTGAGACCGTCACCACTCGAGTCTCCCAGAGAACGTGGCACTCGGTAAACCTCAGCGCTCGCTCACGGTGTACCCCAGCTGTCGCACTCGCTGCAGTGAGTCAACTCTCATCCCCACACCGTGCTGCTTCTCCTTGAAGTAGACTTGACCGCCGCGCGAATACACAGTGTATAACTTCTTGTCGCGCTTGGCGGCCAGAAGGGACCGGAAGATCAGGCTCCGAAGCTTCGTCAGCGACTCGTTCACGAAGAGATCCCTGCCGCGCAGCTCAAGACGTCGCGTCATCACTTGTTCGCGAATACTGCCCTGCCCCGAACGCAGGAAACGAACAATCACACGATTGTTGGGGCCTGGCAGACGATGCGCACGATCTATATCAGCTGCTGAGAGGTTCAGCCCCGACAAGCACTGGTTAAGAGTGTTCACGATCAGAGCGTTCACGTCCTCACGCTCCTCCCAGCCGCCGCCACGCGCGGCCGGCCGACCCGGGCCTCGGGTATCACGCCTGTCAGCGCCAGCAGCCTGGGCTGACACGCCCGGACTCGCCCCGTCCCTGCCGACCTGGCGATCAGCTGGCTGTGACGTCACGGCGGTCTGGCCTTGACCGGGGCCAGCCGGCACAGCAGACGCGGCCGGCCGAGATTCGGCCGCCGCAGGCGCTGTCTGCGCGGGCAGAGGCGGCTCCAGGCGGGGCACGCGTCGGGACGCCATGGCCGCGCCGGACAGGACAAGACACGGTAGGCGCGAGTTAATCTCGGCCTCTTCCACGCGACTCTGGAGAGCAGAAACTTCCGACCTTGACTCTCGCAGTTCGTCTGTCAGCTCCTCGATGACGCCGTCCCTCTCCTCCACATGTCGCTCTAAATCCTTCACCCGGTCGTTCAGCTTGTCGATCGCTGCTGTGAGCGACTCGCGGAACTCGTGGAGGTCTTTGGAGATCGACAGAGTGATGCGGCTCTCCAGTCCCTCGATTGCGTCGTCCAGGTGCTCCTTAAAGTTCCTGCCTTTCAACACTGATGATGTGCTGCGTCCAGGCTCACCGCTGCACTCCCTGGCGCCGCGCTTGCCGGCCGGTGCTATGTCTCCGGATTCAGAGCGGTCGCGCTTATGTCCTTCACTGGGTGGATCACTGTAGGTTTTCACCAGTTCACTGACCGAATTGCGTTCACCGATACCGAGTTCAACGTTGATCTGCTGGTCCATCACCGCACTGGTACCGTCTCCATCCGCACCGGCAGACCGCGGCGCAGCATGATCAGACATGACACGCGCGTCAATGAGGCTCCGTTGCAGTTGCAGGCTCCACGCACCAAAAGCTGGGACTTACACAACCATCTTGTTCACTAAATAAGTCCCCAAAAAGTCACCGGCTTCACTGCTCAAATCGGTCGCACACTCTTGCCACGCCACGTGGTGGGGCGGAGCGGCGCGTGTGCGACCCGACCTCGCCCGCGGTCACCGGCCGACTGTGAAAGCTTTTTTAGAAACGGAAAGTACGCTAACTTAGTCAACAAGTCACCTCTCTATAGGCAGTGGCGTCGCCACAAAATTTTGATCGTGTGGGGCAGCCATGGGTTTGGGGGCCAGCCCCATTGTGCTAATGTTAAAATCCTGCGAATCTGGGGGGGGGGTCCGACTACGGCTGGAGCGATCCGGGGGTGGCGCCCCAGCCCCCCCCCCCCCCCCCCCCGTGGCGACGCCCTTGTCTCTAGGTACCACTGATATAGCAAGTAGCGGGAGTATCTCGAGGCAAGCTGGCAGTAGCGCACGCAGGGGTGGGGGTCAAAAAGGTCCGCTGATCCCCCCCCCCCCGAAATTTTTTTGAGTGGCACGCATCAAAAGGACCCATATTCTGGTCCATACCTGGCAGGGGCCGGTCTTGGTCAGGCCTGATCGAGGCAGGGGCCCCGGTGCTGGAAAAGGCGTGATGTGGGGTCCGGTCAGGACGAGGGCCCAGTCCTTGCATATTCTTGATGCGGGCCCATACCTGGCAGGGGCCCGGTCTTGGTCAGGTTCGAGCGAGGCAGGGGCCCGGTGCTGGCAGAGGCGTGATATGGGGCCCGGTCAGGACGAGGGCCCCGTATTAGCAAATTATTGGTAGCACGGGCCCGTTCCTGATAGGGGCCCGGTCTTAGTCAGGCCCTATCGGGGCAGTGGCTCGGTGCTTGCAAAGGCGTGTATCAGGGGCCCGGTCAGGTGTAGAGACAGGTTCCCACCATATCCCATATACTCAGCCCTATATACTCGGCCCCATATACTCGACCCTTGGGGCGACAGAGGGCTCTGCGGGCTAAGCGTAGACGGCACTTGATTTGGCAGAGGGCTCTACGGGCTGGGCGTAGACGGCACTTGATTTGGCAGAGAGCTACGCTCAGCCCGTAGACCCCTCTGCCGTATCAAGTGCTGTCTACGCTCAGCCCGTGGGGCCCTCTGATGTATCAAGTGTCGTCTACGCTTAGCCCTCTGCAACATCAAGTGTCGTCTACGTTCAGCTCGTGGAGCCCTCTGCTGTATCAAGTGTCGTCTACGCTCAGCCCGTAGACCCCTCCACATCAAGTGCCTTCTATGCTCAGCCCATAGAACCCTCCACATCAAGTATTGTCTACGCTCAGCTCGTGGAGCCCTCTGCTGTATCAAGTGTCGTCTACGCTCAGCCCGTAGACCCCTCCACATCAAGTGTTGTCTACCCTCAGCCCGTTGACCCCTCCACATCAAGTATTGTCTACGCTCAGCTCGCGGAGCCCTCTGCTGTATCAAGTGTCGTCTACGCTCAGCCCGTAGACCCCTCCACATCAAATTTCGTCTACGCTCAGCCCGTAGACCCCTCCGCATCAAGTGCCTTCTTCGCTCAGCCCGTAGACCCCTCCACATCAAATTTCGTCTACGCTCAGCCCGTAGACCCCTCCACATCAAGTGTCTTCTACGCTCAGCACGTAGAGCCCTCCGCATTAAGTGCCGTCTACGCTCAGCCCGTAGACCCCTCCACATCAAGTATTGTCTACGCTCAGCCCGTAGACCTCTCCGCATCAAGTTCGTCTACGCTCAGCCCATAGACCCCTCCGCATCAAGTATCGTCTACGCTCAGCCCGTAGACCCCTCCGCATCAAGTATCGTCTACGTTCAGCCCGTATACCCCTCCGCATCAAGTGTGGTCTACGCTCAGCCCGTAGACCCCTCCACATCAAGTGCTGTCTACGCTCAGCCCGTAGACCCCCCCGCATCAAGTGTCGTCTACGCTCAGCCCGTAGACCCCTCCGCATCAAGTGTCGTCTACGCTCAGCCCGTAGACCCCTCCACATCAAGTGCTGTCTACGCTCAGCTCGTAGACCCCTCCGCATCAAGTGTCGTCTACGCTCAGCCCGTAGACCCCTCCGCATCAAGTGTCGTCTACGCTCAGTCCGTAGACCCCTCCGCATCAAGTGTCGTCTACGCTCAGCCCGTAGACCCCTCCGCATCAAGTGCCTTCTTCGCTCAGCCCGTAGACCCCTCCACATCAAATTTAGTCTACGCTCCGTCCGTAGACCCCTCCGCATCAAGTGTCGTCTACGCTCAGCCCGTAGACCCCTCCGCATCAAGTGCCTTCTTCGCTCAGCCCGTAGACCCCTCCACATCAAGTGCTGTCTACGCTCAGCCCGTAGACCCCTCCGCATCAAGTGTCGTCTACGCTCAGCCCGTAGACCCCTCCGCATCAAGTGTCGTCTACGCTCAGCCCGTAGACCCATCCGCATCAAGTGTCGTCTACGCTCAGCGTTTAGAGCCCTCCGCATCAAGTGTCGTCTACGCTCAGCCCCTAGACCCCTCCGCATCAAGTGTCGTCTACGCTCAGCCCGTAGACCCCTCCACATCAAGTGCTGTCTACGCTCAGCCCGTAGACCCCTCCGCATCAAGTGTCGTCTACGCTCAGCCCGTAGACCCCTCCGCATCAAGTGTCGTCTACGCTCAGCCCGTAGACCCCTCCGCATCAAGTGTCGTCTACGCTCAGCCCGTGGACCCCTCCGCATCAAGTGCCTTCTTCGCTCAGCCCGTAGACCCCTCCACATCAAATTTCGTCTACGCTCAGGCCGTAGACCCCTCCACATCAAGTGTCTTCTACGCTCAGCCCGTAGAGCCCTCCGCATCAAGTGCCGTCTACGCTCAGCCCGTGGAGCCCTCCGCATCAAGTGTCGTCTACGCTCAGCCCGTAGACCCCTCCGCATCAAGTGCCTTCTTCGCTCAGCCCGTAGACCCCTCCACATCAAGTGCTGTCTACGCTCAGCCCGTAGACCCCTCCGCATCAAGTGTCGTCTACGCTCAGCCCGTAGACCCCTCCGCATCAAGTGTCGTCTACGCTCAGCCCGTAGACCCCTCCGCATCAAGTGCCTTCTTCGCTCAGCCCGCAGACCCCTCCATATCAAATTTCGTCTACGCTCAGCCCGTAGACCCCTCCACATTAAGTGTCTTCTACGCTCAGCCCGTAGATCCCTCCACATCAAGTGCCGTCTACGCTCAGCCCGTGGAGCCCTCCGCATCAAGTGTCGTCTACGCTCAGCCCGTAGACCCCTCCGCATCAAGTGCCTTCTTCGATCAGCCCGTAGACCCCTCCACATCAAGTGCTGTATACGCTCAGCCCGTAGACCCCTCCGCATCAAGTGTCGTCTACGCTCAGCCCGTAGACCCCTCCGCATCAAGTGTCGTCTACGCTCAGCCCGTAGACCCCTCCGAATCAAGTGCCTTCTTCGCCCAGCCCGTAGACCCATCCACATCAAATTTCGTCTACGCTCAGCCCGTAGACCCCTCCACATCAAGTGCTTCTACGCTCAGCCCGTAGAGCCCTCCGCATCAAGTGCCGTCTACGCTCAGCCCGTGGAGCCCTCCGCATCAAGTGTCGTCTACGCTCAGCCCGTAGACCCCTCCGCATCAAGTGCCTTCTTCGCTCAGCCCGTAGACCCCTCCACATCAAGTGCTGTCTACGCTCAGCCCATAGACCCCTCCGCATCAAGTGTCGTCTACGCTCAGCCCGTAGACCCCTCCGCATCAAGTGTCGTCTACGCTCAGCCCGTAGACCACTCCGCATCAAGTGCCCTCTTCGCTCAGCCCGTAGACCCCTCCACATCAAATTTCGTCTACGCTCAGCCCGTAGACCCCTCCACATCAAGTGTATTCTACGCTCAGCCCGTAGAGCCCTCCGCATCAAGTGTCGTCTACGCTCAGCCCCTAGACCCCTCCGCATCAAGTGTCGTCTACGCTCAGCCCCTAGACCCCTCCGCATCAAGCGCCTTCTTCGCTCAGCCCGTAGACCCCTCCACATCAAGTGCTGTCTACGCTCAGCCCGTAGACCCCTCCGCATCAAGTGTCGTCTACGCTCAGCCCGTAGACCCCTCCGCATCAAGTGTCGTCTACGCTCAGCCCGTAGACCCCTCCGCATCAAGTGCCTTCTTCGCTCAGCCCGTAGACCCCTCCACATCAAATTTCGTCTACGCTTAGCCCGTAGACCCCTCCGCATCAAGTGCCTTCTTCGCTCAGCCCGTAGACCCCTCCACATCAAATTTCGTCTACGCTCAGCCCGTAGACCCCTCCACATCAAGTGTCTTCTACGCTCAGCCCGTAGAGCCCTCCACATTAAGTGCCGTCTACGCTCAGCCCGTAGACCCCTCCACATCAAGTATTGTCTACGCTCAGCCCGTAGACCCCTCCGCATCAAGTATCGTCTACGCTCAGCCCGTAGACCCATCCGCATCAAGTATCGTCTACGCTCAGCCCGTATACCCCTCCGCATCAAGTGTGGTCTACGCTCAGCCCGTAGACCCCTCCACATCAAGTCCTGTCTACGCTCAGCCCGTAGACCCCTCCGCATCAAGTGTCGTCTACGCTCAGCCCGTAGACCCCTCCGCATCAAGTGTCGTTTACGCTCAGCCCGTAGACCCCTCCGCATCAAGTGCCTTCTTCGCTCAGCCCGTAGACCTCTCCACATCAAATTTCGTATATGCTCAGCCCGTAGACCCCTCCGCATCAAGTGCCTTCTTCGCTCAGCCCGTAGACCCCTCCACATCAAGTGCTGTCTACGTTCAGCCCGTAGACCCCTCCGCATCAAGTGTCGTCTACGCTCAGCCCGTAGACCCCTCCGCATCAAGTGTCGTCTACGCTCAGCCCGTAGACCCCTCCGCATCAAGTGCCTTCTTCGCCCAGCCCGTAGACCCCTCCACATCAAATTTCGTCTACGCTCAGCCCGTAGACCCCTCCACATCAAGTGTCTTCTACGCTCAGCCCGTAGAGCCCTCCGCATCAAGTGCCGTCTACGCTCAGCCCGTGGAGCCCTCCGCATCAAGTGCTGTCTACGCTCAGCCCGCAGACCCCTCCGCATCAAGTGTCGTCTACGCTCAGCCCGTAGACCCCTCCGCATCAAGTGTCGTCTACGCTCAGCCCGTAGACCCCTCCGCATCAAGTGTCGTCTAAGCTCAGCCCGTAGACCCCTCCACATCAAATTTCGTCTACGCTCAGCCCGTAGACCCCTCCACATCAAGTGTCTTCTACGCTCAGCACGTAGAGCCCTCCGCATTAAGTGCCGTCTACGCTCAGCCCGTAGACCCCTCCACATCAAGTATTGTCTACGCTCAGCCCGTAGACTCCTCCGCATCAAGTTCGTCTACGCTCAGCCCGTAGACCCCTCCGCATCAAGTATCGTCTACGCTCAGCCCGTAGACCCCTCCGCATCAAGTATCGTCTACGTTCAGCCCGTATACCCCTCCGCATCAAGTGTGGTCTACGCTCAGCCCGTAGACCCCTCCACATCAAGTGTTGTCTACGCTCAGCCCGTAGACCCCTCCGCATCAAGTGTCGTCTACGCTCAGCCCGTAGACCCCTCCGCATCAAGTGTCGTCTACGCTCAGCCCGTAGACCCCTCCGCATCAAGTGCTGTCTACGCTCAGCCCAAAGACCCCTCCGCATCAAGTGTCGTCTACGCTCAGCCCGTAGACCCCTCCGCATCAAATTTCGTCTACGCTCAGCCCGTAGACCCCTCCGCATCAAGTGCCTTCTTCGCTCAGCCCGTAGACCCCTCCACATCAAATTTCGTCTACGCTCAGCCCGTAGACACCTCCACATCAAGTGTCTTCTACGCTCAGCCCGTAGAGCCCTCCGCATTAAGTGACGTCTACGCTCAGCCTGTAGACACCTCCACATCAAGTATTGTCTACGCTCAGCCCGTAGACCCCTCCGCATCAAGTGTCGTCTACGCTCAGCCCGTAGACCCCTCCGCATCAAGTGTCGTCTACGCTCAGCCCGTAGACCCCTCCGCATCAAATTTCGTCTACGCTCAGCCCGTAGGCCCCTCCGCATCAAGTGCCTTCTTCGCTCAGCCCGTAGACCCCTCCACATCAAATTTCGTCTACGCTCAGCCCGTAGACACCTCCACATCAAGTGTCTTCTACGCTCAGCCCGTAGAGCCCTCCGCATTAAGTGCCGTCTACGCTCAGCCTGTGGACCCCTCCGCATCAAGTGTCGTCTACGCTCAGTCCGTAGACCCCTCCGCATCAAGTGTCGTCTACGCTCAGCCCGTAGACCCCTCCGCATCAAGTATCGTCTACGCTCAGCCCGTAGACCCCTCCGCATCAAGTATCGTCTACGCTCAGCCCGTATACCCCTCCGCATCAAGTGTGGTCTACGCTCAGCCCGTAGACCCCTCCACATCAAGTGCTGTCTACGCTCAGCTCGTAGACCCCTCCGCATCAAGTGTCGTCTACGCTCAGCCCGTAGACCCTTCCGCATCAAGTGTCGTCTACGCTCAGTCCGTAGACCCCTCCGCATCAAGTGTCGTCTACGCTCAGCCCGTAGACCCCTCCGCATCAAGTGCCTTCTTCGCTCAGCCCGTAGACCCCTCCACATCAAATTTAGTCTACGCTCCGTCCGTAGACCCCTCCGCTTCAAGTGTCGTCTACGCTCAGCCCGTAGACCCCTCCGCATCAAGTGCCTTCTTCGCTCAGCCCGTAGACCCCTCCACATCAAGTGCTGTCTACGCTCAGCCCGTAGACCCCTCCGCATCAAATGTCGTCTACGCTCAGCCCGTAGACCCCTCCGCATCAAGTGTCGTCTACGCTCAGCCCGTAGACCCCTCCGCATCAAGTGTCGTCTACGCTCAGCCCTAGAGCCCTCCGCATCAAGTGTCGTCTACGCTCAGCCCCTAGACCCCTCCGCATCAAGTGTCGTCTACGCTCAGCCCGTAGACCCCTCCACATCAAGTGCTGTCTACGCTCAGCCCGTAGACCCCTCCGCATCAAGTGTCGTCTACGCTCAGCCCGTAGACCCCTCCGCATCAAGTGTCGTCTACGCTCAGCCCGTAGACCCCTCCGCATCAAGTGTCGTCTACGCTCAGCCCGTGGACCCCTCCGCATCAAGTGCCTTCTTCGCTCAGCCCGTAGACCCCTCCACATCAAATTTTGTCTACGCTCAGCCCGTAGACCCCTCCACATCAAGTGTCTTCTACGCTCAGCCCGTAGAGCCCTCCGCATCAAGTGCCGTCTACGCTCAGCCCGTGGAGCCCTCCGCATCAAGTGTCGTCTACGCTCAGCCCGTAGACCCCTCCGCATCAAGTGCCTTCTTCGCTCAGCCCGTAGACCCCTCCACATCAAGTGCTGTCTACGCTCAGCCCATAGACCCCTCCGCATCAAGTGTCGTCTACGCTCAGCCCGTAGACCCCTCCGCATCAAGTGTCGTCTACGCTCAGCCCGTAGACCACTCCGCATCAAGTGCCCTCTTCGCTCAGCCCGTAGACCCCTCCACATCAAATTTCGTCTACGCTCAGCCCGTAGACCCCTCCACATCAAGTGTATTCTACGCTCAGCCCGTAGAGCCCTCCGCATCAAGTGTCGTCTACGCTCAGCCCCTAGACCCCTCCGCATCAAGCGCCTTCTTCGCTCAGCCCGTAGACCCCTCCACATCAAGTGCTGTCTACGCTCAGCCCGTAGACCCCTCCGCATCAAGTGTCGTCTACGCTCAGCCCGTAGACCCCTCCGCATCAAGTGTCGTCTACGCTCAGCCCGTAGACCCCTCCGCATCAAGTGCCTTCTTCGCTCAGCCCGTAGACCCCTCCACATCAAATTTCGTCTACGCTTAGCCCGTAGACCCCTCCGCATCAAGTGCCTTCTTCGCTCAGCCCGTAGACCCCTCCACATCAAATTTCGTCTACGCTCAGCCCGTAGACCCCTCCACATCAAGTGTCTTCTACGCTCAGCCCGTAGAGCCCTCCGCATTAAGTGCCGTCTACGCTCAGCCCGTAGACCCCTCCACATCAAGTATTGTCTACGCTCAGCCCGTAGACCCCTCCGCATCAAGTATCGTCTACGCTCAGCCCGTAGACCCATCCGCATCAAGTATCGTCTACGCTCAGCCCGTATACCCCTCCGCATCAAGTGTGGTCTACGCTCAGCCCGTAGACCCCTCCACATTAAGTCTTGTCTACGCTCAGCCCGTAGACCCCTCCGCATCAAGTGTCGTCTACGCTCAGCCCGTAGACCCCTCCGCATCAAGTGTCGTCTACGCTCAGCCCGTAGACCCCTCCGCATCAAGTGCCTTCTTCGCTCAGCCCGTAGACCTCTCCACATCAAATTTCGTCTATGCTCAGCCCGTAGACCCCTCCGCATCAAGTGCCTTCTTCGCTCAGCCCGTAGACCCCTCCACATCAAGTGCTGTCTACGTTCAGCCCGTAGACCCCTCCGCATCAAGTGTCGTCTACGCTCAGCCCGTAGACCCCTCCGCATCAAGTGCCTTCTTCGCTCAGCCCGTAGACCCCTCCACATCAAATTTCGTCTACGCTCAGCCCGTAGACCCCTCCACATCAAGTGTCTTCTACGCTCAGCCCGTAGACCCCTCCACATCAAGTGTCTTCTACGCTCAGCCCGTAGAGCCCTCCGCATCAAATGCCGTATACGCTCAGCCCGTGGAGCCCTCCGCATCAAGTATCGTCTACGCTCAGCCCGTAGACCCCTCCGCATCAAGTGCCTTCTTCGCTCAGCCCGTAGACCCCTCCACATCAAGTGCTGTCTACGCTCAGCCCGTAGACCCCTCCGCATCAAGTGTCGTCTACGCTCAGCCCGTAAACCCCTCCGCATCAAGTGTCGTCTACGCTCAGCCCGTAGACCCCTCCGCATCAAGTGTCTTCTACGCTCAGCCCGTAGAGCCCTCCGCATCAAGTGCCCTCTTCGCTCAGCCCGTAGACCCCTCCACATCAAATTTCGTCTACGCTCAGCCCGTAGACCCCTCCACATCAAGTGTCTTCTACGCTCAGCCCGTAGAGCCCTCCGCATCAAGTGTCGTCTACGCTCTGCCCGTAGACCCCTCTGCATCAAGTGCCTTCTTCGCTCAGCCCGTAGACCCCTCCACATCAAATTTCGTCTACGCTCAGCCCGTAGACCCCTCCACATCAAGTGTCTTCTACGCTCAGCCCGTAGAGCCCTCCGCATCAAGTGCCGTCTACGCTCAGCCCGTGGAGCCCTCCGCATCAAGTGTCGTCTACGCTCAGCCCGTAGACCCCTCCGCATCAAGTGCCTTCTTCGCTCAGCCCGTAGACCCCTCCACATCATGTGCTGTCTTCGCTCAGTCCGTAGACCCCTCCGCATCAAGTGTCGTCTACGCTCAGCCCGTAGACCCCTCCGCATCAAGTGTCGTCTACGCTCAGCCCGTAGAGCCCTCCGCATCAAGTGTCGTCTACGCTCAGCCCGTAGACCCCTCCGCATCAAGTGTCGTCTACGCTCAGCCCGTAGACCCCTCCGCATCAAGTGTCGTCTACGCTCAGCCCGTAAAGCCCTCCGCATCAAGTGTCGTCTACGCTCAGCCCGTAGACCCCTCCGCATCAAGTGTCGTCTACGCTCAGCCCGTAGACCCCACACAGTCGCTCGCGCGCCGCACTCGGGGTCGGGTCGCGGCGCCAGCGCTCCGCGCCCCACCCTACACCTCTCTGCCTCCCCGCTGGACCTGAGTGTGTGTGATGCGTGAGAAGTGTGCGAGCAAGCGTGATAAGTGTGCGAGTAAGCGTGAAGCAGGATCGCGTTTGTGTGCAAGCGAGCAAGTGTGTGAGTGTGAGACAGAGCGTGCGAGTCAAGGTGCTGGCGGAGTCGGCGGCGACGACGGGTGGTTGGACGAGACCAGCCCGGTGCCGTGCCAGTTGATGTGTGGCGCAGCTGCCCAGGAGGGGAAATGATGTGGACACTGCCGAGACACCGTGATCTTCTGCGACTGTTAGTGTTGCTGGCCGTCGTTCGTGCTTTGGTGTCGATTGCTGCCCCTGCTACTCGACCACCACCCCGACATGGCCGGCGCATGCCCGCCCCTGGTCGAGATGACCTTGAACCGGTCAGGCTTGACCCGCCCATCCGGGCCCAGCCAGTACCCGCCGGCGCTGGGTCAGCGCTGCCGGGCGGCCAATCAGCTGACTGCGGCCGCCGACGCCGGACCAGGCGAGGCAGGCGCGCCCCCAGCGCCAGGAAACGGGGGAGCAAAGGCGCCAGACACCGGGAGGAGCACCAGCGGCACACATCTGGAGCGGGTCTGATCATTGGTGTGCTCAACGTGCAGAGCCTTAAGCCCAAGCTCCTTGAGCTTGCCGACCAGCTTCACCGCGGCGACTTCGACCTGATGAGCCTCAGCGAAACGTGGTTGAAGCCGTCCACTCCGAGTCGCCTGCTGACGCTGCCCGGATACCAGCTGTACCGGGCCGACCGCCCCGACAACCGAGGATACGGAGGGGTGGCGCTGGCGGCCCGGGACGGCATCACTGCCTCTCCAATCCGCGTCGCCGCGGCTGCCGCTCACCCCAACAGCAAGTTGGAGACCCTGTGGACTTTACTTAAACCCGACAACCGACGACAGTTCATTATTTGTACCGTGTACCGACCACCGAGACGTGGCGTGGCTGACCTGACTGCCGATTTTTCTGATCTAGAAAACCAGCTCCATTATATTTTGTCAACATACCCGGGGTCGAAGATTTTTATATGTGGTGATCTTAACTGTTGCCTGCTCAAACCTGACTCTGACCCGGCCAAGCGTACGCTTTGTAATTTTATGTCCGATAATTCTTTATCTCAGTGTGTCTCGTCTCCTACCTACTCGACTGGTTCCATGCTTGATGTTGTTATCACAAACTGTCGTAACATCGTTAAAGTCTGTCGCACAAAGTTTTGTCATTTTAGCCCACATAAGTTCATTCGTGTCTTCGTCACTATGCCACGCTTCAAGCCACAAAGTACTAGCTTTCGTTCTCGTTGTCTTGGCCGTGTGGACACGTACTCCATGAACCTTGATTTGGCGCTAGCCGACTGGAGTGCGGTGTTTAGTTCAGGCACCGTCACGCTTGAGTGGAACCACTTTGTCGCCATATTTCTGCCGATAATCGACTCCCATGCCCCTCTCAGGACTGTTAAAATCAGGAACCCGAGCGCCCCCGTGGTGTCTGACTCAACTAAAGTATTGATGTCTCGCCGCCGTGGGGCGCTAGCAGCGTTTGGTCACGGGTCAACCCAGTACCGTGATGCAAACCGAGCCGTGCGTTCTGCGATTAGGCATGATACTCGCCAGGATGTGGAGCGGCGCATCCGTGAGGGTAGACGGGAGTCGATGTGGCGACTGATTAGACCTGTCGTCGGCAGCAAACGAGCCGCCCGTAAGATGCCAGACGTCACACCGGACGACCTAAATCGTTATTTTGTCGGCGTGGGTCCGCGTGTGGCTGAGGAAGTGAAGCGCTTAGGGCCTACGCCGGACATAGCCTGTCGTCTGCCGCGTGTCGGTGCCTGTTCTCTTGTGCTGATGCCGTTGTCACTGGCGGAGCTGCGGGCCGTTGTGTTTGGGATGAGTGGCTCGCCGGCCTGCGGTGACGACGGCATCAGCATACGAATGATTCGTGCCTGCTTTGACTCGGTTGGGTGGGTGCTCCTGCATTTGGTCAACTCCAGCATAACCCAGTCCGACGTTCCTGAATCCTGGAAACATTCCCTAGTCCATCCTATTCACAAAACCGGCAATCTTTCTGACCCATCCAACTTCCGTCCTATATCCATTGTTCCAGTCATAGCCAAAATCGTAGAGCGCGCTGTACACCAGCAGCTTTACAAATACCTTTCAGATAACCACCTCCTCTCTTCCAGTCAGCACGGTTTCCGGCCTCGTCACTCGACTGAAACTGCGCTGACCTCAATTTCCGACCAAATCCTATCTGCCTTTGACCACGGAGAAGTTTCCCTGCTCTGCCTGCTGGATTTGAGCAAATGTTTCGATGTGATAGATCATTCAAAACTCCTGTCAAAATTATCACTTCACGGAATTGACACGTCTTGGTTCTCTGCCTATTTGCGCAACCACACCCAGAGTGTCAGCCTCACTGACGGTCTGGGTGGAGTGAAAACTTCCCTCCCGCTGCCCAACAGCATCGGTGTGTTTCAAGGCTCATCTCTAGGCCCTCTCCTCTACTGCGTCTTCGCAAACGATCTCAGTCTGTTTGCCGAGGACGCATTGGTTGTCCAATATGCTGACGACACCCAAATTTTGGTCAGCGGCAAAAAAAATCTGATATTCACAAAGTCGTCACTCGCATGGAGGGTGCCTTAGCCTCTCTCGATAACTGGTTCCAAGCAAATGGACTGAAAGTAAATGCCGCCAAGACCCAACTGATGCTTATGGGCAGCTCTCAAAATCTGCGCACTGTACATGACATCAAAGTAAAATTCCGCGATCAGGATTTAATCCCCATTTCAGAAGCCAAAAACCTAGGTCTCACCTTTGACCGCTCGTTATGCTGGGACCGCCATGTCTCTACCGTAACACAGCGCTGCTTCGGAGTTTTGACTGGTCTATCGCATCTGAGGGGGGCACCTGCCAACGGCCGTGCTCTCCGCGCTGATCAATGCCCTGGTTTTCTCGCAGATCCGGTACTGTATCTCGGTATACGGTAACGGCAAGAAGGGGAACTTCTGTCGGCTTCAAAAAGTCATAAACTATGCTGCAAGAGTACTTTTTGGCCGACGGAAGTACGACCATGTGTCGGATCTGCTGGGGAGGCTGGGGTGGCTCGGCGTGGAGGGCATGGCCACTTACCACACACTGTGCCTCACGCACAAGGTGCGTTGCTGCGGCGAGCCTGAACAGCTGGCTGCGAGTCTGTCCACCGTAGCAGAGGCCCGCGCTACCGAGCGGGCCACGCGACAGGACCACATGTTGTTTGTTCCCCGGTCACGCACGGAGATGGGACGGCGGCGTTTTGCCTGCCGGGGACCAGCGCTGTATAACGCCCTGCCACGCGACCTTTTAGGACTGCCCGTGCCGCTGTTTCGTCGCCAAGTGCGGCGACATCTCGCTGCCGCTCCGCGGGCACCGGACTGACCGACGCAGCGATTCTCACCGTCATGCCGACTGGTTTTAGTGATGTGTGACTTTTATTAAGGTCGTCCACATGTGCCTGTGGCTATTACAACCTCTCGTCATGAGTTAAAAACACAGGGAACATGGTCAGAAAAAGACCATGTTCCCTGTGATCTGGTGTGTCCTCTGCCAACAGGGACACACCAGATCCGTATCCGTGAGCACAGCAACCACTAGCTGCTGACTCCGACATGGAGCGAGTTTTAACTGAGTGGCACTGGGTCCGTGAGCTCTCCGTGAGGTCCGTGAGCTAATCTGTCTCACCATGTAACGACGCCGGATCGTGTCGGTTCACAAACGGTTTTCACATTCCCTACTTATCGTTTGCCCGGTATGCCAGATAAGTTTACAAATGATGCGGGCATGCTCCCATCGTTAAATCGAGAACAGATTGAGGCAAAATTAATGACCCAATGCGGGACGGTGAGGAATGGCATGCCGCAATCGAGACGGTGCAGAGAGGAGAGGACGAATAGGCGACCTCTAACGATGCTTCACATGCACCTATGACAGATCGTGTTCATTAGCATACGAACCACACCGGTGGAATGTGCGGTACTCGGCCCCTTCATTACCGAACAGCTGTATCGAGTGCAGCATTGTTCGAGCTGCGGGGTCGGGATGGCTGCAGCTCGGGATCGCAGCGTTATTTTTCCTCTCCTCTCGGTACAAGGTTTCGAAATACTCGCTGCTCCTGACTCTTGGTTGCGTCAGGCGGTCCTTTCCAGTGTTACCAACTCAAAGAAGGTTCTACCAGGTGGCACAGTATCGAGTCTATTATGGTCCGACTCCGGGCCCTACCCGGACGATCGGCAGAGACCGGAGATTGGTAGCCGGTAGTAACCATCGCAAGTAACCACACAAACAAAATCTCGTCACATGGAATTCGACAAGTCACCTAAATGTGTAAATAAGTATAATATGCCCGTGGCACTCTCCGCCAGCAGCAACAACAAGGATCACTACAACAGTGTTTAACTGCATTACATTAGCTGAGAGTAGAGGTAAAGCAGCACTCTTCGAGACCTTTCCAGACAACAAGAATCGATTCCAACATCACCTGACCTTCAAGAGGTCAATGAGACCTTTCCAGACAACAGGAATCGATGCCAACATCGTCTGACCTTCAAGAGGTCAATGGAACCTTTCCAGACAACAGGAATCGATTCCAACATCGCCTGACCTTCAAGAGGCCAATCCCCAGACAGGAAAGCAAGTGTTGCCAGCCGAACGACAGTTGTCACTAGTGACACTAGTTACTGGTTAGTAAAACCAGTGTCATCCAGTCATGCTGTGTCGCGCCAGCCCCTGTTTTAATTAGTGATGTTTGTCAGGCTTGTCTTTTGCCCGGTCATGCCTTGTTTTTGCGTGTCTGCTTATCAATAGCACGTCTCGTCCGTCAGCAGCTATAGGTGTGGCCAGGCGATATCCGATCGGAGTTAAATCATGCTGCCGGGTGACAGGTGAAGGGGGGATAACGGTGGGTCGTTGCTAAGTTATTTATCAACACGGACTTATTAAATATACGCAATCAAGGTAAAAGAAAAGAGAGCATATTAGTGAAGAATGCAGCATTCATCGAAGGCTGAGTGAAAGCACTGAGGGTGTAAAGTTGCACTAAATATTGTGTAACTTTACACCCTCTGCCACGGGCATATTATACTTATTTACACATTTAGGTGACTTGTCGAATTCCATGTGACGAGATTTTGTTTGTGTGGTTACTTGCGATGGTTACTACCGGCTACCAATCTCCGGTCTCTGCCGATCGTCCGGGTAGGGCCCGGAGTCGGACCATAATAGACTCGATACTGTGACACCTGGTAGAACCTTCTTTGAGTTGGTAGCACTGGAAAGGACCGCCTGACGCAACCAAGAGTCAGGAGCAGCGAGTATTTCGAAACCTTGTACCGAGAGGAGAGGAAAAACAGAACGCTGCGATCCCGAGCTGCAGCCGCCCCGACCCCGATACAAAAAAACACTCAATGTATTTTAGCTGCAACAAACTAGATCAGATGTCTGTTTAAGGCTAGACCAATCACATTTGTATTGTTTGGCACGTTGGCTTTGGCAATTTTGGCAAGACAACGGTACAAATAGTTCTACACTTGCAGAAATGTTCTCTATATGCAATATATGCTCAAAATTCATGTGAAACGCCTCGCAATTTAAGAACTTATTTCTTAAAGGGATACGCAGATAGATATAGAATATCGGTGCATCGAGTTTTTCTTTTGTTCTCGAGCCGAGTACGAACACTGTAAAAAAGTAATACTGTAATGCTCCGAGGCGAAAACGAGTGAAAAGTGGGAATATTGTTCATATATTGCTGCGGGATTGGTGTGGATCTAGATAACCGAAACGGGACAGAACGGCTGTCGACATTTTGCTCCATGTCATGAAGGGCTCCAATTTGGCCAGCCAGTCGTCCAGGAAAAGACTTTCGGATGGCATTAAAACCTCGTCAAGATAGAAGATTACATTGCATGCAGCGTAGCAAAACTGAACAGCAGCGTGACAAAAGAAGTAAGATGACAAAGCGCCAGCCTGACAGATCTCAAACCGGACCCTGACATTACCGGTCGGCAGCCACGACAGGCGGCCGCACTGCCGCCCTCGGTCACACGTGCGGCGCCGACACCCGGCTGTCGCCCGCTTCCGGCGCGCTTTTCCTGGCTGTCGGCGGCGCTGTGGCGACGGGGGCACGCCGGGACTGCCGCGCCGTGCCACTGCCGCCGCGCCGCCACTGCCGGCTGTCAAACGGCGCGGCGGCGCGCGGCGTATCGCCCGATCGCGGCGCGGCAGCGACAAATCACTGGCGGGCCGGCAGCCGGGGCCCGCTTCATCACCGGCCGGACGTATCGGGCCCGGCCATCACGGCCACGGCGCCGCCAGCACGGCACACGGCCGCCGCCAGCACGGCCGGGCACGGGGAAGGGGGCGGGGACGCGGCCTGACCATCACCGGGGTCGCGCCCCTGTTGACAGCACTTCCATCGTCGTGCTTCCAAGTCACATGGAACGCAACAGCCTACAAGAAGTTTCCTCGAGAGAAGCGACCCGGTCGATTGTAGGGTGGAAACTGGGAAGAAGAATTGTCAGGTGGGCGTTGGGGCATTCCATGACAGATCGACCAAGTCATGAGACATACATCTCAGATTTCGATAGAACTAGTTTCGGGGGTTATCTGGGCCGTATATTCACATTATGGATTTGTCAGCTCAGTCTGTTGAAGGGTTTTCGAGCCTTGGCCAACTTTGTAATGTCATGCAAATCTCTAATTTTCAGAGGTAAATGTTTCTATCTAAATCATGCGAGTCGTATAAACCTATATATCATCAGAATCGTCGGGAACGATAAATTAATCAAATGAAATCATTTTGTGAAAATTCGCAAATTTTGGAATTTGTTCCATGTGATCTTAGGTCAGATCACGTGATTTTATAATGTGGCCATTTAAAATGAGGAATTTGTGCCATGCCAGTATCGACTTCGATACATAAGTCTTCGATGGTAAGAAAATTGGAGATAGGTTTTCTCTAAAGATTTTATTTATATTTTTGTATTTGGAAAAATCATGGTAAAAAATCATGGTCTTTGGTAATAACTTTGCACGCAATTGTGCTCGAGAGCTTAACTCAACGGCATTATATTTGTCTCGTCGAGCTGCATTCAATGATGCATAGCATGGCCCCTGCAGGTCACTCCATGACCTCAAGGTCACGTGACCTGAAGTTGATTTCCCAAATGACCTGGCTTAATTATACAATATATAATTTGTTGAAATTTTTCGTTTTATTTGGCAAAGTTGAACATCTTTTATCTCTGGAAGAGACTTTAAGTCTGTATGTACATAGGGATGCGAAAATGTGATGTCTTGAGGATCCACAGACGCCTTTATCGGCGAAATATTGAATTATGTCATCACGTGTTCTTGATCACTGAGAGGAATAGGTTGTCACGTGATTCGGTCTGCACCCTCCTATTTCATCTGAGAAAAATATCGAATTTGAACTGAGAACATTACGAAATCATGTGATCTAACCTGAGGTCACGTGTTACAATTTTGAAATTTGTGTATTCGAATTCTCAACAACAACAAAAAAAACACATTAATTTGTGGTTAATGGCGATTTTGATGATACATAGGTGTATATAATTTGAATTATTTATATGGGAGATATCGCCCGCTGAAAATGAAAGCTTTGCGCGACATTGAAGAGATGCCTGAGGCTATAACTCGAAAACCGTTCGACGGACGGGGCTGCAAATTTTACAGTGTGCATCTACGGTCACGATAACCCCCAACACCTAGTTGAATCGAAATATGAGAAGTATGATGTTATGGCTTGGTCAATCTGACGTGGACCGCACCGAGTGACCTCAGGTCACGTGACCTTGAATATTGAGGTCGCAGAGCGACTACAGGGCTGATGTTATGTTTCAATGAAAGCAGATCGACCAGAAAAACATAATGCAGTTTAATTGAGCTATATATCATAATTACGTGCAAAGTTACTACCGAAGACGTGCTGGTGACCATGATTTTTCCAAATACCAAAATATAAATAAAATATTTACGGAAAAAAACTATCTCCAATTTGTTAGACATCGAAGGTTTATGTATCGAAGTATATTCTGGCATGGGAAAAACAAATTGTAAATGGCCACATTATAAAATCACGTGATTGAGATGGAGATCACATGAGATCACGTGTTGAAATTTCAAAATTATCTCATTTTCAAAAAATGATTATATCATATTTATATATGGTTCCTGATGATTCTGATGATACCTATATACTATATAGGTTTATATGACTCGCATGATTTTATGGAAGATATTGCCCGCTGAAATTGAGAGTTTTGCTTGACATTACAAAGTTGCCCGAGGCTGTAACTCGAAGACCGTTCGACAGACGAGGCTGCAAAGTTCACAGCGTGAAGCAACGGCCCATATAACCCCAGACACGTAGTTTTATAGAAATATGAAATGTAGGGTGTTATTTCGAGATTGTTTGGTCGATCTGTCCTGGAATGCCCCAGCTGCAGAACTGGACATTACCAAGATGGGGTAAGCTTTTGAGTCAGCGCTTCCGGTATATTTGGGCTTGAGTTGCACATCGAAAAGGTATGAATTGTATCAAGTCGTCACACGCCGTTAGAGTGCAGGATGAGACAGACGAGCTAATACTACACTAAGGGTATTCTCAATAATGCTCCTGATGGAATCTTTCTGAAAATAAGCTTAGGGTAAGATGGGGCAACACGCCCCATCGGGGTAAAACGCCTCACCAAGATATCTCGGAATTTAAAAGGTCCCGGGTAAAAATATTCTGCTCCACAAAACAAGCAACATATGGGCAGTGAACTCATAGAAAGCGTCATAATTTCTGCGGCGCTTTCCAGAGATATAAGCAAAAGTCTGTTTTTGGAGCGTTTTCTGTTATTTCAGTACTGAAATGGACCAGGAGCATTCTTTCTCTCAACACTTTTCTTCCAGATAATTCAAGCCAACTAAAAGGTCAGAATCTGATGTAGGAAAAGGTCTATTGCTCATTTATGAGTTCATGCACGTTTTTGGGCGTGGCTCGCTTTTCATCGAAAGCACGCAATGGGGTAAAACGCCCCTTTCGTCTTGGGGCAAGAGACGAAAGGGGCGTTACCGTTGTGCTTAACCGTTGATGACCTAGTGTGTCTAAACTGTTCAACTGATCTAAATAATGGACATAGGCCCAGCGAATGCATATTTAAAGAGCCTTTGATTGCTTTTTTCGTTTGTTCCCAGCTATCATAGTTCCCGAGATATTTGGGGAAATCTGAGACAGATTCCAGGAGTTACCATGGTGACCTTTGACTACCTCTGTTAACCTAAGTATTGACCTGAGCCAAAAAATGAAAAAATAGTTTCCACATTAATTCCGGCGAGCTATCGAACGGTATTTTTGGTTTTCGCCTACTCTCCATAGGAGCCAAGTTCGAGGGGATGGGGTGTTTTGCCCCATTGACAGGGGGCGTCTTGCCCAGGAGGTGGGGCAATACGCCCCTTTTGCAGGCTCTTCGAAAATCGTCGCCTACAAATTTGTTAACTGAAGCAGGTATAATTAGGCGATGCAGAATATAAGCCAAATCTCCAAAATATGTGAAAATGCTATCACTCGCCGCCTCCGTCAAATAGGAAACGAGATTTTCAGCAAAATGCATCTGATCAGCAAAATGCATAAGTCTTGCCCCATGCTACCCTACATTCAGATTCTATTTGGATCAGTATACTGAGTGACGCTAAGACAACCGATAAGAATATCCGATTGTCTGAAGTGCTGACAAATTGTTCTCTCCACGAGTGAAAATCGGGTTCCTTTTCTGCGAGAAGAGCCGACATAAGCGCGCCTCCGGTCGCCCGCCATGTGATCGATCTGTGTAAACTCTGTGTACGGCGCGCCGGCGAGCCGCGCGAGTGGATATTATCCGCGCCGTGTGCAGCCACAGCACAGAGTACACAGCCGACTCGCTGTCAAGCAGCGCGGCCGAGCCGCCGCCAAAAACCAGCTCCGGGGTGTCTGGGTGGGATTGGAGTGATGGTGCTATCACTCGGCCCGTGTCGTATTAAGCGGGAGTCGCCTTATCTGCTCCCTAAGCCGCGACACTCATGCATCTGATGCTCCGCCCCCTCGGCCGCTCCGCCAATGGCGTGCAAGGCCCGTCACAGAATCATGCCATTGACCACCTACAGGTAAAAGACCCGGGATTAGTTTAGTAACAAGAATGTGGAATGTAAAAAAGTGATGGTCTGCCATGTTTGCTGCCTACGACAGGAAAAATACTCCTAGTCCGCTATGTATGCGAATCGGCTGCTTGTTAGAGTTAAATCGTAGATGTCGAGGGGCATCTGCTCTTCAAATAATCCTGATTAATTATCCCGATCAACATATCACGACGATGGGATCAGGCCTATGTCATTTCATGTGAGAGCTTGAGATAAAGGCATATTTTGAATTATATCCCCGATTTTGTCCCGCTATATATGCCTGTCGTAAGAAAGCGCTGATTTAACTTGAAGTATAAGTGTGATGACTACCACACTGTATGACACACAGTGTGCACAGTGTGAGTTCAATAGGAGTTTTGAACTTCATGCCTTCCATTCATGTATCGGAACATGGTTACCTACTCGTTCCTTCATTCATTCGCCATTGCTATTCGCAACGCACTGTCCCACAAAGGCAGATCCAGAAACGGTGTTTGGGGGCCAAATCCCAAAAAGTCTCACGCAAATCTGAAAACGCATCAGTTTTCGCATGCTTATGCAAGTTGAGAGCTGATTTATAAAAAAAAACTTAGTAAAAGTTGCTTAGATTGTTCTATATATATCAGGAAATGTGTCAATGTTGCGCCGATTTCAGGCGGTCTGGGGGGGCATCCCCCCCCCCCTGGATCCGCACATGCTGTCCCAACAAATTTTTCACAAGAGCACCAGTGTGAGCATTATTTACAAAGATGAAAGAAACTAAACGAAGCGAGCTGCGAACGAAAACGACGGGCCTAAAATAATTTAAATACGCCGGTACTAGCACAACTATCCTCACAATGATCCTGATCGAACTTATTCACGAACTTCTAAGCCAGTGCTTGTAAATATATCGTAAGCGAAAGCGGTAAAATTGTTTGTTAATGAGGTGTCTTGTCGGCTTTGGTTTCCTGCGTCGTGCTATATTGCTTATAAGTTACAGATGCGCCCTTTGACAACAATAAGTGTTGGACTTCTTTCGTCTTGATTTGTTGAAGATTGGTTTTCGTCTTAAAATCTGCGGAAAAGGCACATATATCCGCTTCTACAGAACGTTGCTGGTTTGAGCCAGGGCTGCGGAGTCGGAGTCGAAGTCGGAGTCGGCAGTTTCGGCCGGAGTCGGAGTCGGGGTCGGAGTCGCTAAAATCTTTCCGACTCCAGTCGGAGTCGACTTTTTGTCAATTGGCGATTACTTTGGTCGGTAGAATAGTCGTCGGCCTAGGGACATTCACTTTTCACTCCTTTCGAAAGAAAATGAGTGGAAAATAAAAGTTATAGTTTACTCATCTGGCGGTAGACTTCCGCCTGATGAAGATAGGGAAATAATTTTAACGTCATCCTACTCTTATATTAAACACGAAATGTCCGTTTGTATGTACGTACGTACGTATGGAAGCAATATTTTGCCGGGCCACAGCGCCAAAACGGCATGAGCTGCGACGGCGAAATTTTCACACATAAATCAGATATTTGCGAACTTAGATTTTGGGCCAAATTCGGAGCGCGTGCAACGTCTGTGACGCACGTGAGGGCCGAATCATTTGTTGAGGGCTTGCGACCGCCACCGTCAGATCTGCACGTGCCGTCAGCTCAAAAAGCTGGCTGGATTTTTAGACGAACCTTCGACACATCTGACGCCTAAACAGCGCACAAATTAAGTCTTGGTTGAATCAGAGTTCGCCATGGGCTGGGCTGGCCCTATGGGCCATGGGCTGGGCCTGGGCTGGGCCTGGGCCGGGCCTCAACTTTAAGGAAATCACTGGACTCTGGATGGGCCTGGGCCTGGCAATTTTGAAGTAATGCGCGCGTCGCACAAGCTCAGGTCAGAGCTCAAAAATATTTTAACCAGCAGTTCACTTACACAGCAACACACTGTTGATGTGGCTGTGACTTTTCCTTTCTTTTTTTGTTAGCATAGTTGGTTCATTGTTTCACATGTATAGTACACAAGTAAATATGCTAGGATAGTGATTGCAAATTTTGTGAAAATAATGATATGCTTAATATGAACGAGCCGGACCGGGCCTGGGCCTCAATATTATGAATTTGACCGGGCCTGGTCCGGGCCTGGGCTTGGTGTTCATGGGTCTGGGCCGGGCCGGGCTGGGGGTTGGTGGGCCCGTGACGAACACTGGTTTGAATCACTGACATCCATATAATACCTAGACAGCCATCTTGCGCCGTCCGGCCGTTCCCACACTGTGTGGTGGCGCCACCACTAACTCACCAGCCCTGGGGGGCAAAATATCGCGGCGCACCATAGGGACCAATGCATAAATGGCAAATTTGAAAGGCGCCCTGACTGGGCTACGCTTGGAAAAAGTTGTGCAAAGTAGCATCATATTATTCTCTGGAGATTCTAGATTGAGCCAAAACGAATTATAAGGTTCCGCCTAGTCATGGAATTTCTTGAGAGCAGCTGAAATGATCGGTTACCATGACCATATTTGGGATGTAACAACCACGTTATACCGTTCACTTTCCGTTGCAAATGCGATCTAAGCTTAGTATATGAAGTATATGAAGCAGCGCAATGTAAGACGCGTATCAAGGAGACATACACAGTGGTGCCGGTCCCACGTCCTTACCTTCATTTTATGCTATCAAGAGTTATTGGCAAAGAAGTGCTGGTCACCTCATATGACCTCACTCGATCTTGTAAGGGTCATTGAGCAATAATTGTTCTTGGGTCATCAAGAATGCGCTATAATAGCATAATCTTAAAATAATTATTCTGATCTAATGCGTATCCTCTGATACGAAATATTGTTTTTATTTTATCGCTGGATTATAATAGGAAGGTCACGAAACTGACCTGACGTTTGGTCACCGATATAAAAACAATCCGATATAGCAGGGTTGTAGCTGTAGTTATCTATTTTCGGCACAGACCAGCAATGCCGTACCGCGACCCCGCAGCCCCTGGGACCCGACCTGGTGACACCTGCGCGGCTGACACTGAGGCAGACCGCGCGGTGGGAGCTAGATCGGCCCCAGCGGACCGACAGACCCACACTTAACATCAGGCACTCCAATGTTCGATCGCTGGTGCCTAAGATGGATGACGTTAACAGGATGCTGCTGCAGCACGACCTAGATGTGTTGTGTGTCACCGAAACCTGGCTCACGGACCCGACGCAGGACAGGATTCTGGTGTTTCCTGGATACCAAATCGAGCGGAGGGACCGCCCGGCCCCTCCAGTCCGTGGACGCCGGGAAGCTGCTCGTGGCGGTGAAGTGGCTATCATCTACCGTGAAAACCTGACTGCGGCTGTGCTACCGATCCCTACCGCCGGTTCATGCGAGACGCTGTGGCTCAGCATTAGTGGCGGAGGACGCCGCTCAGCCACAGTGGGCGTGGTCTACCGAGCCCCGTCGGTGCCGGTGGCCGCGCGGTCGGCGATCTTCACGATCAGCTGCGAGCAGCACTGGGATACAGGAGGCCGACTTTCTGCCTGGGGGACACAAACATCAACCTGCTGTGTCCGGACGGCCCAGGTGTGCGACAGTACTGCGCGGCGCTGCACGAGCTGGACCTTCTACAGCTGGTGAAGGCGCCGACACACCTGGAGCCGTCCCACAGTCTCATCGACCACATCATCACCAACGTACCCGACCTCGACGCAGCCGTTCTGCCGCCGACGGACGCCATAGCTGACCACCTGACCGTGATTGTCCGAGCTCCGTTCCGCCGGCCGAGCCGCCGCCCCGCCCCGTTTACTGCGCGCCCCTGGCGCAAGGTAAATTGGGATGCGGTGTGCCTGGACTTTCTGCGTGCCGAATGGAGTACTGTTTACGGTGCGGCGGGCATAGATGAGAAAGTGAGTGAGTTTTTGCGCGTGTGATGGGATGTGATGGACGTGCATTGCCCGCTGAAGAAGGTTACTCCTCGCCGCCCGCATTGTCCCTGGCTCGAGGACAGCCCAGAGCTCCAGGACCTGCTACATGAGAGAGACGAGGCGTACCGGGCGTGGCGGCGTTCCGACACGGACTCTGACAGGAGCGGATATCGGCGACTCCGGAACCGTGTGAAGGTCTGCTTGGCCAAATGTAAGCGTGCTTATCTATGTGACCGCATGCTATCGGACCGCCGCGGTTTCTGGCGCAACATGCGTGACTTTGCTCTGCGCCCGGCCAAGGGTGGGGGGGAGGTGTCACCGAGCACCTGTCACCGGCACAGGCAGACGAATTCAACCGGCATTTTGCGACCGTCGGTCCTCGCATCGCCACTGGACTAGCAGCCGGTGGCCCTCCTCCCCTCCCGCCGAGACCCCCTTTCGTCACCACAACAAGCATGCGTCTGGGGCCGGTAACTCTACCAGAGCTGTCATCAGCACTCCGTCAACTGTCCTCCTCAAGGGCAGTGGGACATGACGGTGTCCCTCTCCATGCTGTCCGTCAGTGTTTCCCTGTGCTCGGTCCTCACCTGCTACATCTAATTAATGACTCAATTAGCTCGTGTGTCTTCCCGTCGGCCTGGAAACTTGCATCTGTCGTGCCACTGCATAAATCTGGCTCCCGTGATAATGCAGCTAATTTTAGACCGATTTCGATTCTGCCAGTCTTGTCTAAGGTGAGCGAAAAATTAGTTTGTACTCAGCTGACGTCTTATCTTGTCTCATCTCATCTTTGATCGCCTTCACAATATGCTTACCGACAATGTCATTCCACGGAAGACGCCCTGATCGACGCTGTCGAATGGATGACGCGCCGCATTAACAGAGGGCATGTTGTTGCCGTCACTTCCATCGACCTAATTCGCGCTTTCGACAGTGTTGATCATGGCGTCCTCCTAACGAAGCTGAACTGGTACGGGATCGATCCAGTGTGGTTCGGGAGCTATCTTGGTGGCCGGCGGCAGGTGGTGAGAGGTGGTTCCTTGTCCCTCCCACTGTCCCACGGAGTCCCGCAGGGCTCGTTAGTTGGCCCTATCCTCTTCAGTGTCTTCACGAACGACCTACCTTCCTATCTCCCCCACGGTCGCCTTATTTCTTATGCCGATGATACCCAACTCTTTGACTCTGCGCATCCTGATGACATTACTTCACTTAAAACCCGGCATGAGGAGAACATTCTCACAGTTCAATCCTACTTCACTTTAAATTCACTGAAAATGAGCCCGACCAAGACTAGTTTGCTCCTTGTCGGCACAGCCCAGAACCTTAAGAAAACTGCATCCTTCCAACTTAACATATCTGGTCATGTCCTAACAATTCCATCCTCTTCTGTTTGTATAAAATTCGCCACCATCTCACACCCGATGTCCGTCAACTCCTTATCCAATGTCACGTCTTCCCACATATCCTTTATTGCCTCTCAGTCTGGGGTGGAGCTGCTCAGTGTAATTTGCACAAGGTGCAGAGGGTGATTAATTTCGGGGCCAGGATTGTCTCCGGAGCGCGTGCTTGTGACCATATCTCACCGACCGTAAAGGCCCTGGGCTGGCGCAGCGTGGGTGACCTTATCACCCACCGAGACAGCATTGCTGTATACAGGGCACTGACCGATCCGCTCGCTCCGGAGGCAATCCGCACGCTTTTCACAAGGAGAGCCGCTGTATCGCAGCGCACAACCCGGGCGACGTTGGCGGGCATGTTGAAGCCGCCAGCTTTACGCTTGTCGATGTCCGCCGGGTATTTTCTTTTCGAGCGGCCTCATCCTGGAATCGCCTGCCACCTGCCACCACTGGTTCCCGGACAAAATTCGAGTTCTTACGCCTTTTAGATCGATGTGTTTTTAAGTGATTGGAATGGGTATGTTTCTGGCTTTTACTACGTGTATTTTATTTGTGTCGTGTCTTACTGTGTCTGTTCAGTATCACCGTTTTACCACTGTATCATGTCATGGATCAAACATTAACCCACCGTGGGGAATGATCTACCAATAAACTGAACTAAATGGCTTGATTACGTCCTGTGAGTTGTGAAGTGCTGAGCCAAACAGTGTGGCCAGTGGCTGTGGCACGACCACAATTGATCTAGCTCGCTTGTGCTATGTTGTATGTTTGTACTATTTGTTTGTACTAAAGTATGTTGAAAACAAACTATGTTTAAACTAACTAACTATGTATAAAACAAACTTGACTGTAAAAGTTGTTTAGATTTCCTTAAAAATCAGTAAAAGATGCAAATTTTCTGTAGATTTCAGCCGTTTAGCGGCATGGCACGATGCCCACTTAGGACATCGCCCTTGAGCACACCCCCCCCCCCCCCCCCCCAATGATTTTTGGAAATCCACCCCCCTGACTGGTAGACTTGGTTGCCGGAGACGAGGCGGCGAAGAGCGGCGCACTGACTGGCCAGCTGTCAGCGCAGGATCCGGGGGCAGCAGCAGCTCCAGCGAAGACGAGCTGGAGCGAGCTGGGGCTGAAGCCCAGCTGCTGCGAGCTGGACCGGAGGCGGCTGACTGCGCTCACCGCTCGGTGCCCGTTTCGCGGGTTCCGTCGCCTGCAGGCGAGCGCGACTGGGCTGGACGTGCGGCCGGCACGCCGCGCCCCGTGTTCGAGTGGCGTAGCATTGTTCTCCATACGGTTAAGAATAAAGATAAACGGAAAAAATTAGATCACATTGCAGATATTGCTTTCTAGCATGCGGTTGGAGAACGGATATATCCCGGAGTCGGAGTCGGAGTGGGAGTCAGATTCGATTTTGTTCAGGCCGGAGTCGGAGTCGGAGTTGCTCAAATTATGTCGACTCCGCAGCCCTGTTTGAGCAGTGTTTATGCACACATTAGTCATATAAAAGCATAACTAGTGACTACTTCCATCATGTTTTCACATATTGCAGCCGACCAAGCTGAAATAATTACACGCTTATATTTGGTGTTTAATGTATAAATACTGCATAGACATGATACATTATGAATAAAAATGACAGCGCGGGCACGATTATTTTTTTGAAACTAGTTTTTTCGCTGTATAAGCTGTATAAACCAACAAACAAAGTTGAAACAGAATGAGTAATAAACGAAGTCAAATATGCATATGCTTTGCGTATTACCTGGCCTTTATACACTATATATACACACACTAAAATGCTTCTCATTCCATATTTCAAATGAAACAATAAGCCAAGTCACCTTATTTCTGCTGATGAGAGTGGCAATCATGCGTTTTACCGCCGATCATTTTATTTTGTTCAATCTCCTAAAGTAGCGGCTCTCAATTATCGTACGTGCTTAGTTCGGGTTTTATTTCAAAACTTGGCTTACTGGATATTAAAAATATATATATCTTTCCGGCCCACACCATTCGGCAAATTCGAAGTTGTCTTTGTTTTCAATCCAAGTTCTCTTATTCTTCTCTTAAAATATTTAGAAATAACTAGTATCAGTGCTAACAAGCACATAACAAAAACAACATCGAAATGTATCATCATTCAGCAGCAGCATCCGGCTCATTCGAAGATGTGACTTTCGACCGATTACTTTCAGTGACATTAATAATTTTATCAATACAATCTCTTATAGATGATCTTCGGAACCGTAAGTCAATATTTTGTTATTTACTCTATGGTATATTTTCCACGTTACTCTCTAAAAGGTTTCGGGCAAAATGTGCCAGTCGCAGTAACTTTGGCACCGTCTGTTTCAGGGACATTGTCTGTCAGCGTTCATACTTTCGTGCCATCAGTTTCCCGCATTATAAGCAAACAACAGTATAACACGTATCTGACGCGAAGGTTGTGTTGTCTATTTGCAGACGGATACAAAAATAACGCCAAGGTGCGATTTAGTCAAACAATTTCCGATGAGGAGATGGAAAGCGCTGAAACCGACAGCCACCAAGCAGGCGACATGGAATCTGATTTATGTAGCTGTTCCTGTTGTCAGTTTGACGATTAATGATCCGTGCCAGTCATTGCGTGAAATAGCCCTGTGCTCGTGCATTGCGTGTTGTGGTCGACAAAGCGGTGTTTGTCATGCCAATGCATTTGTTGTTAATTTGTCGCGATAAAGCCTTGTGTTTGTCTTCCACCAACACTGTCGAACGCCAAGCAGACTCTTCGACATCGAGGGCGCTATACGATACATCGAACACGACTGTAAAGTCATCAATTCTGGAAAATTAATATTGTGTGTCAAGTTCCTTCTTCGAGAAGGAAGATGCGAACTGTTTTAAGTTACTGAGTCCCTGGTTTAAATAAAGATCAACATTATTTTTATTTTTTCGCCAAACTTTAAACGTACAATGAACATGACACTTCTTAGCCTCTTCTCAAAAGCTACCGGTGTCAATTTCCCGGAAGGGAATTACCATGTGTGGGATGAGGCAACATATGTACATTGAACAGGATTGACATGTGATGTCCAATGCGTGAGCATTACGTACCTATTGGCAAATGAAACCGATTTTGACAGTGGAATATACGAAGGAAGTTGCAATGTCGAAGTTGCACTGGACAGGTGTACTTAAATAATCCGTTTTCATGTCAAGTGTATTTTTAGCCGAGATCACCACTCTTCAGTTTGCTGTCACGGGGCGAGATAAATATCATAGTTATTGGCATAGATCGAAACCGTAACACTACTGTCCTTCTTTTTCCTGTGCTCAACTCCAAAGTTATATTACACAAATAATCCATTGCGTTCTCTAGACGCCGCCTAATTAAGACTCTACATCCAGATTGGTTCCTCGAAATAGAGCTGGGCATAACACCGTGAATTACTTCCTGGTCTAGCTGCTGCTCCGGCTGTCTTCCTGCTGGTAACCTGCTAAATTCGGCGGTAGGAATTTGATCCATGCCATGTTTACCATACATCGTTGAAGAGACCTGCAAGTCAATGAGATCTGCCAGTTTCTGCCGTCCTTCATCTGCGAGTCCAGGAGGGCCGCGACGGTCTGACGCTGCAGCCATGTTGTCTTGTGTTCTGTCCGTCAGAATGTACAAGATATGTATATGGCTTTTCGGAACCAGTCGCGGCGAATGATGGCGGGCGGTCAGCAAAGGAATAAGTCAGTATTTCACTGCCGCTTTGGACACTGCGCTGTTTACCAGATGCTCTGTGGACGTGGAGAGCTCGTTGGTATCTGTGAGAATGCGTTTTCAGCGAAGGACAACATCGATAGAAAACATGACGTGCATCAATCGCCATCAAACATGCAGGATGCCATGGCGAGGAAGCAAGAATTATAAGAAAACGTGACGTGCATCAATCGCCATCAAACATGCAGGATGCCATGGCGAGGAAGCAAGAATTATAAGAAAACGTGACGTGCATCAATCGCCATCAAACATGCAGGATGCGATGGCGAGGAAGCAAAAATTATAAGAAAACGTGACGTGCATCAATCGCCATCAAACATGCAGGATGCGATGGCGAAGAAGCAAGAATTATAAGAAAACGTGATAATTCGCCATTGAACTAGAAGTACTGCTAAGAATAAATATCTGTATGATTGCAATTTGCAAATCGCTTCGGCGTTATCCAATATTCTGGTTATTAAATGTGTTGGTTAACATTTGTTTTACAATCGACCTTTGATGTAAACATGATCTCCCGACTCGGTCAGAGACGTCGCTGGGACCGACCTGAGTCGGAGCTGGGACTGGCCATTGACGGGGCTGGAACCGACCAAAGACGGAGCTGGGACCTCCCTGAGCAGGAGCTGGGACCTCCCTGAGACGGAGCTGGGACCGGTCAGAGACGTCGCTGGGACCGACCTGAGACGGAGCTGGGACTGGCCATTGACGGGGCTGGAACCGACCAAAGACGGAGCTGGGACCTCCCTGAGCAGGAGCTGGGACCTCCCTGAGACGGAGCTGGGACCGGTCAGAGACGGAGCTGGGACCGGCCAAAGACGGAGCTGGGACCTCCCTGAAACGGAGCAGGGACCGGTCAGAGACGGAGCTGGAACCGCCCTGAGCCGATCAAAGACGGAGCTGGGACCGCCCTGAGCCGGTGAAAGACGGAGCTGGGACCGCCCTGAGCCGGCCAGAGACGGGGCTGGAATCGACCAGAGACGGAGCTGGGACCTCACTGAGACGGGGCTGGGATCTTTCCTATTCGTATTGGGGTTAATTCCTATTCCGTTCGCGAACGTAGCCTAGCGTACTTTGGGACTTTGACGGCCTTTGGACTTTGACGTCCAAAGGCTGGGACTTTTAAGCCTGTAGAGGACATGAGCCGGAGCTGGGACACCTGAACCGGCCAAAGACGGAGCTGAGACCGACCAGAGACGGAGCTGGGACCACCCTGAGCCGGCCAAAGACGGAGCTGGGACCGCCCTGAGCCGGCCAAAGACGAAGCTGGGACCGGCCAAAGACAGACCTGGGACCGGTCAGAGACGGAGCTGGGACCGGCCTGAGCCGGTCAAAGACGGAGCTGGGACCGCCCTGAGCCGGTCAAAAACGGAGCTGGGACCGCCCTGAGCCGGAGCTGGGACTGGCCATTGACTGAGCTGGGACCGCCCTGAGACGGAGCTGGGAATGGCCATTGACGGAGCTGGGACCGCCCTGAGCCGGAGCTGGGACTAGCCATTGACGGAGCTGGGACCGCCCTGAGACGGAGCTGGGACTGGCCATTGACGGAGCTGGGACCGCCCTGAGCCGGAGCTGGGACTGGCCATTGACGGAGCTGGGACCGACCTGAGACGGAGCTGGGACCTCCCTGACCAGGAGCTGGGACCGCCCTGAGACGGAGCTGGGACTCTCCATTGACGGAGCTGGGACCGCCCTGAGACGGAGCTGGGACTGGCCATTGACGGAGCTGGGACCGACCTGAGACGGAGCTGGGACCGACCTGAGACGGAGCTGGGACCGCCCTGAGACGGAGCTGGGACCGCCCTGAGACGGAGCTGGGACCGCCCTGAGCCGGAGCTGGGACTGGCCATTGACGGATCTGGGACCTACATGAGACGGAGCTGGGACTGGCCATTGACGGAGCTGGGACCGACCTGAGACGGAGCTGGGATCTCCCTGAGCAGGAGCTGGGACCGCCCTGAGACGGAGCTGGGACCGACCTGAGACGGAGCTAGGACCTACCTGAGCAGGAGCTGGGACCGCCCTGAGACGGAGCTGGGACCACCCCTGAGACGGAGCTGGGACCGCCCTGAGACGGAGCTGGGACTGGCCATTGACGGAGCTGGGACCGACCTGAGACGGAGCTGGGACCGCCCTGAGACGGAGCTGGGACCGACCTGAGACGGAGCTGGGGCCTCCCTGAGCAGGAGCTGGGACCGCCCTGAGACGGAGCTGGGACCGACCTGAGACGGAGCTGGGACCTCCCTGAGCAGGAGCTGGGACCGCCCTGAGACGGAGCTGGGACCGACCTGAGACGGAGCTGGGACCGCCCTGAGACGGAGCTGGGACCGGTCAGAGACGGAGCTGGGACCGCCCTGAGCCGGAGCTGGGACTGGCCATTGACGGAGCTGGGACCAACCTGAGCCGGAGCTGGGACTGGCCATTGACGGAGCTGGGACCGCCCTGAGACGGAGCTGGGACTGGCCATTGACGGAGCTGGGACCGACCTGACACGGAGCTGGGACCGCCCTGAGCCGGAGCTGGGACTGACCATTGACGGAGCTGGGACCGACCTGAGACGGAGCTGGGACTGGACATTGACGGAGCTGGGACCGCCCTGGGCCGGAGCTGGGACTGGCCATTGACGGAGCTGGGACCGCCCTGAGATGGAGCTGGGACTGGCCATTGACGGAGCTGGGACCGACCTGAGACGGAGCTGGGACTGGCCATTGACGGAGCTGGGACCGCCCTGGGCTGGAGCTGGGACTGGCCATTGACGGAGCTGGAACCGCCCTGAGACGGAGCTGGGACTGGCCATTGACGGAGCTGGGACCGACCCGAGACGGAGCTGGGACCGACCTGAGACGGAGCTGGGACCGCCCTGAGACGGAGCTGGGACCGCCCTGAGACGGAGCTGGGCCCGCCCTGAGACGGAGCTGGGACCTCCCTGAGACGGAGCTGGGACCGCCCTGAGACGGAGCTGGGACCGACCTGAGACAGAGCTGGGGCCGACCTGAGACGGAGCTGGGACCGCCCTGAGACGGAGCTGGGACCGCCCTGAGCCGGAGCTGGGACTGGCCATTGACGGAGCTGGGACCGACCTGAGACGGAGCTGGGACTGGCCATTGACGGAGATGGGACCGACCTGAGACGGAGCTGGGACCTCCCTGAACAGGAGCTGGGACCGCCCTGAGACGGAGCTGGGACCGACCTGAGACGGAGCTGGGACCGCCCTGAGCCGGAGATGGGACTGGCCATTGACGGAGCTGGGACCGACCTGAGACGGAGCTGGGATCTCCCTGACCAGGAGCTGGGACCGCCCTGAGACGGAGCTGGGACTCGCCATTGACGGAGCTGGGACCGCCCTGAGACGGAGCTGGGACTGGCCATTGACGGAGCTGGGACCGCCCTGAGACGGAGCTGGGACCGCCCTGAGACGGAGCTGGGACCTCCCTGAGACGGAGCTGGGACCTCCCTGAGACGGAGCTGGGACCGACCTGAGACAGAGCCGGGGCCGACCTGAGACGGAGCTGGGACCACCCTGAGACGGAGCTGGGACCGCCCTGAGACGGAGCTGGGACCGGCCATTGACGGAGCTGGGACCGACCTGAGCCGGAGCTGGGACTGGCCGTTGACGGAGATGGGACCGCCCTGAGACGGAGCTGGGACTGGCCATTGACGGAGCTGGGACCGACCTGAGACGGAGCTGGGACCTCCCTGACCAGGAGCTGGGACCGCCCTGAGACGGAGCTGGGACTCGCCATTGACGGAGCTTGGACCGCCCTGAGACGGAGCTGGGACTGGCCATTGACGGAGCTGGGACCGACCTGAGACGGAGCTGGGACCGACCTGAGACGGAGCTGGGACCGCCCTGAGGCGGAGCTGGGACCGCCCTGAGACGGAGATGGGACCGCCCTGAGACGGAGCTGGGACCTCCCTGAGACGGAGCTGGGACCTCCCTGAGACGGAGCTGGGACCGACCTGAGACAGAGCTGGGGCCGACCTGAGACGGAGCTGGGACCGCCCTGAGACGGAGCTGGGACCGCCCTGAGCCGGAGCTGGGACTGGCCATTGACGGATCTGGGACCGACCTGAGACGGAGCTGAGACTGGCCATTGACGGAGCTGGGACCGACCTCAGACGGAGCTGGGACCTCTCTGACCAGGAGCTGGGACCGCCCTGAGACGGAGCTGGGACCGACCTGAGACGGAGCTGGGACCTCCCTGAGCAGGAGCTGGGACCGCCCTGAGACGGAGCTGGGACCGCCCTGAGACGGAGCTGGGACCGACCTGAGACGGAGCTGGGACCGCCCAGAGACGGAGCTGGGACCGACCTGAGACGGAGCTGGGACCGCCCTGAGACGGAGCTGGGACCGCCCTGAGACGGAGCTGGGGCCGCCCTGAGACGGAGCTGGGACTGGCCATTGACCGAGCTGGGACCGACCTGAGACGGAGCTGGGATCTCCCTGAGCAGGAGCTGGGACCGCCCTGAGACGGAGCTGGGACCGACCTGAGACGGAGCTGGGACCTCCCTGAGCAGGAGCTGGGACCGCCCTGAGACGGAGCTGGGACCACCCTGAGACGGAGCTGGGACCGCCCTGAGACGGAGCTGGGACTGGCCATTGACGGAGCTGGGACCGACCTGGGACGGAGCTGGGACCGCCCTGAGACGGAGCTGGGACCGACCTGAGACGGAGCTGGGGCCTCCCTGAGCAGGAGCTGGGACCGCCCTGAGACGGAGCTGGGACCGACCTGAGACGGAGCTGGGACCTCCCTGAGCAGGAGCTGGGACCGCCCTGAGACGGAGCTGGAACTGACCTGAGACGGAGCTGGGACCACCCTGAGACGGAGCTGGAACCGGTCAGAGACGGAGCTGGGACCGCCCTGAGCCGGAGCTGGGACTGGCCATTGACGGAGCTGGGACCGCCCTGAGCCGGAGCGGGGACTGGCCATTGACGGAGCTGGGACCGCCCTGAGACGGAGCTGGGACTGGCCATTGACGGAGCTGGGACCGACCTGAGACGGAGCTGGGACCGCCCTGAGCCGGAGCTGGGACTGGCCATTGACGGAGCTGGGACCGACCTGAGACGGAGCTGGGACTGGCCATTGACGGAGCTGGGACCGCCCTGAGCCGGAGCTGGGACTGGCCATTGACGGAGCTGGGACCGCCCAGAGACGGAGCTGGGACTGGCCATTGACGGAGCTGGGACCGACCTGAGACGGAGCTGGGACCGACCTGAGACGGAGCTGGGACCGCCCTGAGACGGAGCTGGGACCGCCCTGAGACGGAGCTGGGACCGCCCTGAGACGGAGCTGGGACCGACCTGAGACACAGCTGGGCCGACCTGAGACGGAGCTGGGACCGCCCTGAGACGGAGCTGGGACCGCCCTGAGACGGAGCTGGGACTGGCCATTGACGGAGCTGGGACCGACCTGAGACGGAGCTGGGACTGGCCATTGACGGAGCTGGGACCGACCTGGGACGGAGCTGGGACCGCCCTGAGACGGAGCTGGGGCCGACCTGAGACGGAGCTGGGGCCTCCCTGAGCAGGAGCTGGGACCGCCCTGAGACGGAGCTGGGACCGACCTGAGACGGAGCTGGGACCTCCCTGAGCAGGAGCTGGGATCGCCCTGAGACGGAGATGGAACCGACCTGAGACGGAGCTGGGACCGCCCTGAGACGGAGCTGGGACCGGTCAGAGACGGAGCTGGGACCGCCCTGAGCCGGAGCTGGGACTGGCCATTGACGGAGCTGGGACCGCCCTGAGCTGGAGCTGGGACTGGCCATTGACGGAGCTGGGACCGCCCTGAGACGGAGCTGGGACTGGCCATTGACGGAGCTGGGACCGACCTGAGACGGAGCTGGGACCGCCCTGAGCTGGAGCTGGGATTGGCCATTGACGGAGCTGGGACCGACCTGAGACGGAGCTGGGACTGGCCATTGACGGAGCTGGGACCGCCCTGAGCCGGAGCTGGGACTGGCCATTGACGGAGCTGGGACCGCCCAGAGACGGAGCTGGGACTGGCCATTGACGGAGCTGGGACCGACCTGAGACGGAGCTGGGACCGACCTGAGACGGAGCTGGGACCGCCCTGAGACAGGGCTGGGACCGCCCTGAGACGGAGCTGGGACCGCCCTGAGAGGGAGCTGGGACCGACCTGAGACAGAGCTGGGGCCGACCTGAGACGGAGCTGGGACCGCCCTGAGACGGAGCTGGGACCGCCCTGAGACGGAGCTGGGACTGGCCATTGACGGAGCTGGGACCGACCTGAGACGGAGCTGGGACTGGCCATTGACGGAGATGGGACCGACCTGAGTCGGAGCTGGGACCTCCCTGAGCAGGAGCTGGACTGCCCTGAGACGGAGCTGGGACCGACCTGAGACGGAGCTGGGAAAGCCCTGAGCCGGAGCTGGGACTGGCCATTGACGGAGCTGGGACCGACCTGAGACGGAGCTGGGACTGGCCATTGACGGAGCTGGCACCGCCCTGAGCCGGAGCTGGGACTGGCCATTGACGGAGCTGGGACCGCCCTGAGACGGAGCTGGGACTGGCCATTGACGGAGCTGGGACCGACCTGAGACGGAGCTGGGACCGACCTGAGACGGAGCTGGGACCGCCCTGAGACGGAGCTGGGACCGCCCTGAGACGGAGCTGGGACCGCCCTGAGACGGAGCTGGGACTGGCCATTGACGGAGCTGGGACCGACCTGAGACGGAGCTGGGACCGCCCTGAGCTGGAGCTGGGATTGGCCATTGACGGAGCTGGGACCGACCTGAGACGGAGCTGGGACTGGCCATTGACGGAGCTGGGACCGCCCTGAGCCGGAGCTGGGACTGGCCATTGACGGAGCTGGGACCGCCCAGAGACGGAGCTGGGACTGGCCATTGACGGAGCTGGGACCGACCTGAGACGGAGCTGGGACCGACCTGAGACGGAGCTGGGACCGCCCTGAGACAGGGCTGGGACCGCCCTGAGACGGAGCTGGGACCGCCCTGAGAGGGAGCTGGGACCGACCTGAGACAGAGCTGGGGCCGACCTGAGACGGAGCTGGGACCGCCCTGAGACGGAGCTGGGACCGCCCTGAGACGGAGCTGGGACTGGCCATTGACGGAGCTGGGACCGACCTGAGACGGAGCTGGGACTGGCCATTGACGGAGATGGGACCGACCTGAGTCGGAGCTGGGACCTCCCTGAGCAGGAGCTGGACTGCCCTGAGACGGAGCTGGGACCGACCTGAGACGGAGCTGGGAAAGCCCTGAGCCGGAGCTGGGACTGGCCATTGACGGAGCTGGGACCGACCTGAGACGGAGCTGGGACTGGCCATTGACGGAGCTGGCACCGCCCTGAGCCGGAGCTGGGACTGGCCATTGACGGAGCTGGGACCGCCCTGAGACGGAGCTGGGACTGGCCATTGACGGAGCTGGGACCGACCTGAGACGGAGCTGGGACCGACCTGAGACGGAGCTGGGACCGACCTGAGACGGAGCTGGGACCGCCCTGAGACGGAGCTGGGACCGCCCTGAGACGGAGCTGGGACCGCCCTGAGACGGAGCTGGGACCGCCCTGAGCCGGAGCTGGGACTGGCCATTGACGGAGCTGGGACCGACCTGAGACGGAGCTGGGACCTCCCTGACCAGGAGCTGGGACCGCCCTGAGACGGAGCTGGGACTCTCCATTGGCGGAGCTGGGACCGCCCTGAGACGGAGCTGGGACTGGCCATTGACTGAGCTGGGACCGACCTGAGACGGAGCTGGGACCGACCTGAGACGGAGCTGGGACCGCCCTGAGACGGAGCTGGGACCGCCCTGAGACGGAGCTGGGACCGCCCTGAGCCGGAGCTGGGACTGGCCATTGACGGAGCTGGGACCGACCTGAGACGGAGCTGGGACCTCCCTGACCAGGAGCTGGGACCGCCCTGAGACGGAACTGGGACTCTACATTGACGGAGCTGGGACCGCTCTGAGACGGAGCTGGGACTGGCCATTGACTGAGCTGGGACCGACCTGAGACGGAGCTGGGACCGACCTGAGGCGGAGCTGGGACCGCCCTGAGACGGAGCTGGGACCGCCCTGAGACGGAGCTGGGACCGCCCTGAGCCGGAGCTGGGACTGGCCATTGACGGATCTGGGACCGACCTGAGACGGAGCTGGGACTGGCCATTGACGGAGCTGGGACCGACCTGAGACGGAGCTGGGACCTCCCTGACCAGGAGCTGGGACCGCCCTGAGACGGAGCTGGGACCGACCTGAGACGGAGCTGGGACCTCCCTGAGCAGGAGCTGGGACCGCCCTGAGACGGAGCTGGGACCGCCCTGAGACGGAGCTGGGACCGACCTGAGACGGAGCTGGGACCGCCCAGAGACGGAGCTGGGACCGACCTGAGACGGAGCTGGGACCGCCCTGAGACGGAGCTGGGACCGCCCTGAGACGGAGCTGGGGCCGCCCTGAGACGGAGCTGGGACTGGCCATTGACCGAGCTGGGACCGACCTGAGACGGAGCTGGGATCTCCCTGAGCAGGAGCTGGGACCGCCCTGAGACGGAGCTGGGACCGACCTGAGACGGAGCTGGGACCTCCCTGAGCAGGAGCTGGGACCGCCCTGAGCCGGAGCTGGGACTGGCCATTGACGGAGCTGGGACCGCCCTGAGACGGAGCTGGGACTGGCCATTGACGGAGCTGGGACCGCCCTGAGCCGGAGCTGGGACTGGCCATTGACGGAGCTGGGACCGACCTGAGACGGAGCTGGGACCTCCCTGACCAGGAGCTGGGACCGCCCTGAGACGGAGCTGGGACTCTCCATTGACGGAGCTGGGACCGCCCTGAGACGGAGCTGGGACTGGCCATTGACGGAGCTGGGACCGACCTGAGACGGAGCTGGGACCGACCTGAGACGGAGCTGGGACCGCCCTGAGACGGAGCTGGGACCGCCCTGAGACGGAGCTGGGACCGCCCTGAGCCGGAGCTGGGACTGGCCATTGACGGATCTGGGACCTACCTGAGACGGAGCTGGGACGGGCCATTGACGGAGCTGGGACCGACCTGAGACGGAGCTGGAACCTCCCTGACCAGGAGCTGGGACCGCCCTGAGACGGAGCTGGGACCGACCTGAGACGGAGCTGGGACCTCCCTGAGCAGGAGCTGGGACCGCCCTGAGACGGAGCTGGGACCGCCCTGAGACGGAGCTGGGACCGACCTGAGACGGAGCTGGGACCGCCCAGAGACGGAGCTGGGACCAACCTGAGACGGAGCTGGGACCGCCCTGAGACGGAGCTGGGACCGCCCTGAGACGGAGCTGGGGCCGCCCTGAGACGGAGCTGGGACTGGCCATTGACCGAGCTGGGACCGACCTGAGACGGAGCTGGGATCTCCCTGAGCAGGAGCTGGGACCGCCCTGAGACGGAGCTGGGACCGCCCTGAGCCGGAGCTGGGACTGGCCATTGACGGATCTGGGACCTACCTGAGACGGAGCTGGGACTGGCCATTGACGGAGCTGGGACCGACCTGAGACGGAGCTGGAACCTCCCTGACCAGGAGCTGGGACCGCCCTGAGACGGAGCTGGGACCGACCTGAGACGGAGCTGGGACCTCCCTGAGCAGGAGCTGGGACCGCCCTGAGACGGAGCTGGGACCGCCCTGAGACGGAGCTGGGACCGACCTGAGACGGAGCTGGGACCGCCCAGAGACGGAGCTGGGACCAACCTGAGACGGAGCTGGGACCGCCCTGAGACGGAGCTGGGACCGCCCTGAGACGGAGCTGGGGCCGCCCTGAGACGGAGCTGGGACTGGCCATTGACCGAGCTGGGACCGACCTGAGACGGAGCTGGGATCTCCCTGAGCAGGAGCTGGGACCGCCCTGAGACGGAGCTGGGACCGACCTGAGACGGAGCTAGGACCTACCTGAGCAGGAGCTGGGACCGCCCTGAGACGGAGCTGGGACCACCCCTGAGACGGAGCTGGGACCGCCCTGAGACGGAGCTGGGACTGGCCATTGACGGAGCTGGGACCGACCTGAGACGGAGCTGGGACCGCCCTGAGACGGAGCTGGGACCGCCCTGAGACGGAGCTGGGGCCTCCCTGAGCAGGAGCTGGGACCGCCCTGAGACGGAGCTGGGACCGACCTGAGACGGAGCTGGGACCTCCCTGAGCAGGAGCTGGGACCGCCCTGAGACGGAGCTGGGACCGACCTGAGACGGAGCTGGGACCGCCCTGAGACGGAGCTGGGACCGGTCAGAGACGGAGCTAGGACCGCCCTGAGCCGGAGCTGGGACTGGCCATTGACGGAGCTGGGACCAACCTGAGCCGGAGCTGGGACTGGCCATTGACGGAGCTGGGACCGCCCTGAGACGGAGCTGGGACTGGCCATTGACGGAGCTGGGACCGACCTGACACGGAGCTGGGACCGCCCTGAGCCGGAGCTGGGACTGACCATTGACGGAGCTGGGACCGACCTGAGACGGAGCTGGGACTGGACATTGACGGAGCTGGGACCGCCCTGGGCCGGAGCTGGGACTGGCCATTGACGGAGCTGGGACCGCCCTGAGACGGAGCTGGGACTGGCCATTGACGGAGCTGGGACCGACCTGAGACGGAGCTGGGACTGGCCATTGACGGAGCTGGGACCGCCCTGGGCTGGAGCTGGGACTGGCCATTGACGGAGCTGGAACCGCCCTGAGACGGAGCTGGGACTGGCCATTGACGGAGCTGGGACCGACCCGAGACGGAGCTGGGACCGACCTGAGACGGAGCTGGGACCGCCCTGAGACGGAGCTGGGACCGCCCTGAGACGGAGCTGGGCCCGCCCTGAGACGGAGCTGGGACCTCCCTGAGACGGAGCTGGGACCGCCCTGAGACGGAGCTGGGACCGACCTGAGACAGAGCTGGGGCCGACCTGAGACGGAGCTGGGACCGCCCTGAGACGGAGCTGGGACCGCCCTGAGCCGGAGCTGGGACTGGCCATTGACGGAGCTGAGACCGACCTGAGACGGAGCTGGGACTGGCCATTGACGGAGATGGGACCGACCTGAGACGGAGCTGGGACCTCCCTGAACAGGAGCTGGGACCGCCCTGAGACGGAGCTGGGACCGACCTGAGACGGAGCTGGGACCGCCCTGAGCCGGAGCTGGGACTGGCCATTGACGGAGCTGGGACCGACCTGAGACGGAGCTGGGATCTCCCTGACCAGGAGCTGGGACCGCCCTGAGACGGAGCTGGGACTCGCCATTGACGGAGCTGGGACCGCCCTGAGACGGAGCTGGGACTGGCCATTGACGGAGCTGGAACCGCCCTGAGACGGAGCTGGGACCGCCCTGAGACGGAGCTGGGACCTCCCTGAGACGGAGCTGGGACCTCCCTGAGACGGAGCTGGGACCGGCCATTGACGGAGCTGGGACCGACCTGAGCCGGAGCTGGGACTGGCCGTTGACGGAGCTGGGACCGCCCTGAGACGGAGCTGGGACTGGCCATTGACGGAGCTGGGACCGACCTGAGACGGAGCTGGGACCTCCCTGACCAGGAGCTGGGACCGCCCTGAGACGGAGCTGGGACTCGCCATTGACGGAGCTTGGACCGCCCTGAGACGGAGCTGGGACTGGCCATTGACGGAGCTGGGACCGACCTGAGACGGAGCTGGGACCGACCTGAGACGGAGCTGGGACCGCCCTGAGGCGGAGCTGGGACCGCCCTGAGACGGAGATGGGACCGCCCTGAGACGGAGCTGGGACCTCCCTGAGACGGAGCTGGGACCTCCCTGAGACGGAGCTGGGACCGACCTGAGACAGAGCTGGGGCCGACCTGAGACGGAGCTGGGACCGCCCTGAGACGGAGCTGGGACCGCCCTGAGCCGGAGCTGGGACTGGCCATTGACGGATCTGGGACCGACCTGAGACGGAGCTGAGACTGGCCATTGACGGAGCTGGGACCGACCTCAGACGGAGCTGGGACCTCTCTGACCAGGAGCTGGGACCGCCCTGAGACGGAGCTGGGACCGACCTGAGACGGAGCTGGGACCTCCCTGAGCAGGAGCTGGGACCGCCCTGAGACGGAGCTGGGACCGCCCTGAGACGGAGCTGGGACCGACCTGAGACGGAGCTGGGACCGCCCAGAGACGGAGCTGGGACCGACCTGAGACGGAGCTGGGACCGCCCTGAGACGGAGCTGGGACCGCCCTGAGACGGAGCTGGGACCGCCCTGAGACGGAGCTGGGACTGGCCATTGACCGAGCTGGGACCGACCTGAGACGGAGCTGGGATCTCCCTGAGCAGGAGCTGGGACCGCCCTGGGACGGAGCTGGGACCGACCTGAGACGGAGCTGGGACCTCCCTGAGCAGGAGCTGGGACCGCCCTGAGACGGAGCTGGGACCACCCTGAGACGGAGCTGGGACCGCCCTGAGACGGAGCTGGGACTGGCCATTGACGGAGCTGGGACCGACCTGGGACGGAGCTGGGACCGCCCTGAGACGGAGCTGGGGCCGACCTGAGACGGAGCTGGGGCCTCCCTGAGCAGGAGCTGGGACCGCCCTGAGACGGAGCTGGGACCGACCTGAGACGGAGCTGGGACCTCCCTGAGCAGGAGCTGGGACCGCCCTGAGACGGAGCTGGAACCGACCTGAGACGGAGCTGGGACCACCCTGAGACGGAGCTGGAACCGGTCAGAGACGGAGCTGGGACCGCCCTGAGCCGGAGCTGGGACTGGCCATTGACGGAGCTGGGACCGCCCTGAGCCGGAGCGGGGACTGGCCATTGACGGAGCTGGGACCGCCCTGAGACGGAGCTGGGACTGGCCATTGACGGAGCTGGGACCGACCTGAGACGGAGCTGGGACCGCCCTGAGCCGGAGCTGGGACTGGCCATTGACGGAGCTGGGACCGACCTGAGACGGAGCTGGGACTGGCCATTGACGGAGCTGGGACCGCCCTGAGCCGGAGCTGGGACTGGCCATTGACGGAGCTGGGACCTCCCAGAGACGGAGCTGGGACTGGCCATTGACGGAGCTGGGACCGACCTGAGACGGAGCTGGGACCGACCTGAGACGGAGCTGGGACCGCCCTGAGACGGAGCTGGGACCGCCCTGAGACGGAGCTGGGACCGACCTGAGACACAGCTGGGCCGACCTGAGACGGAGCTGGGACCGCCCTGAGACGGAGCTGGGACCGCCCTGAGACGGAGCTGGGACTGGCCATTGACGGAGCTGGGACCGACCTGAGACGGAGCTGGGACTGGCCATTGACGGAGCTGGGACCGACCTGGGACGGAGCTGGGACCGCCCTGAGACGGAGCTGGGGCCGACCTGAGACGGAGCTGGGGCCTCCCTGAGCAGGAGCTGGGACCGCCCTGAGACGGAGCTGGGACCGACCTGAGACGGAGCTGGGACCTCCCTGAGCAGGAGCTGGGATCGCCCTGAGACGGAGCTGGAACCGACCTGAGACGGAGCTGGGACCGCCCTGAGACGGAGCTGGGACCGGTCAGAGACGGAGCTGGGACCGCCCTGAGCCGGAGCTGGGACTGGCCATTGACGGAGCTGGGACCGCCCTGAGCTGGAGCTGGGACTGGCCATTGACGGAGCTGGGACCGCCCTGAGACGGAGCTGGGACTGGCCATTGACGGAGCTGGGACCGACCTGAGACGGAGCTGGGACCGCCCTGAGCTGGAGCTGGGATTGGCCATTGACGGAGCTGGGACCGACCTGAGACGGAGCTGGGACTGGCCATTGACGGAGCTGGGACCGCCCTGAGCCGGAGCTGGGACTGGCCATTGACGGAGCTGGGACCGCCCAGAGACGGAGCTGGGACTGGCCATTGACGGAGCTGGGACCGACCTGAGACGGAGCTGGGACCGACCTGAGACGGAGCTGGGACCGCCCTGAGACAGGGCTGGGACCGCCCTGAGACGGAGCTGGGACCGCCCTGAGACGGAGCTGGGACCGACCTGAGACAGAGCTGGGGCCGACCTGAGACGGAGCTGGGACCGCCCTGAGACGGAGCTGGGACCGCCCTGAGACGGAGCTGGGACTGGCCATTGACGGAGCTGGGACCGACCTGAGACGGAGCTGGGACTGGCCATTGACGGAGATGGGACCGACCTGAGTCGGAGCTGGGACCTCCCTGAGCAGGAGCTGGACTGCCCTGAGACGGAGCTGGGACCGACCTGAGACGGAGCTGGGAAAGCCCTGAGCCGGAGCTGGGACTGGCCATTGACGGAGCTGGGACCGACCTGAGACGGAGCTGGGACTGGCCATTGACGGAGCTGGCACCGCCCTGAGCCGGAGCTGGGACTGGCCATTGACGGAGCTGGGACCGCCCTGAGACGGAGCTGGGACTGGCCATTGACGGAGCTGGGACCGACCTGAGACGGAGCTGGGACCGACCTGAGACGGAGCTGGGACCGCCCTGAGACGGACCTGGGACCGCCCTGAGACGGAGCTGGGACCGCCCTGAGACGGAGCTGGGACCGCCCTGAGCCGGAGCTGGGACTGGCCATTGACGGAGCTGGGACCGACCTGAGACGGAGCTGGGACCTCCCTGACCAGGAGCTGGGACCGCCCTGAGACGGAGCTGGGACTCTCCATTGGCGGAGCTGGGACCGCCCTGAGACGGAGCTGGGACTGGCCATTGACTGAGCTGGGACCGACCTGAGACGGAGCTGGGACCGACCTGAGACGGAGCTGGGACCGCCCTGAGACAGAGCTGGGACCGCCCTGAGACGGAGCTGGGACCGCCCTGAGCCGGAGCTGGGACTGGCCATTGACGGAGCTGGGACCGACCTGAGACGGAGCTGGGACCTCCCTGACCAGGAGCTGGGACCGCCCTGAGACGGAACTGGGACTCTCCATTGACGGAGCTGGGACCGCCCTGAGACGGAGCTGGGACTGGCCATTGACTGAGCTGGGACCGACCTGAGACGGAGCTGGGACCGACCTGAGACGGAGCTGGGACCGCCCTGAGACGGAGCTGGGACCGACCTGAGACGGAGCTGGGACCTCCCTGAGCAGGAGCTGGGACCGCCCTGAGACGGAGCTGGGACCGCCCTGAGACGGAGCTGGGACCGACCTGAGACGGAGCTGGGACCGCCCAGAGACGGAGCTGGGACCGACCTGAGACGGAGCTGGGACCGCCCTGAGACGGAGCTGGGACCGCCCTGAGACGGAGCTGGGGCCACCCTGAGACGGAGCTGGGACTGGCCATTGACCGAGCTGGGACCGACCTGAGACGGAGCTGGGATCTCCCTGAGCAGGAGCTGGGACCGCCCTGAGACGGAGCTGGGACCGACCTGAGACGGAGCTGGGACCTCCCTGAGCAGGAGCTGGGACCGCCCTGAGACGGAGCTGGGACCACCCCTGAGACGGAGCTGGGACCGCCCTGAGACGGAGCTGGGACTGGCCATTGACGGAGCTGGGACCGACCTGAGACGGAGCTGGGACCGCCCTGAGACGGAGCTGGGACCGACCTGAGACGGAGCTGGGGCCTCCCTGAGCAGGAGCTGGGACCGCCCTGAGACGGAGCTGGGACCGACCTGAGACGGAGCTGGGACCTCCCTGAGCAGGAGCTGGGACCGCCCTGAGACGGAGCTGGGACTGGCCATTGACGGAGCTGGGACCGACCTGAGACGGAGCTGGGACTGGCCATTGACGGAGCTGGGACCGACCTGAGACGGAGCTGGGACCGACCTGAGACGGAGCTGGGACCGCCCTGAGACGGAGCTGGGACCGCCCTGAGACGGAGATGGGACCGCCCTGAGACGGAGCTGGGACCTCCCTGAGACGGAGCTGGGACCTCCCTGAGACGGAGCTGGGACCGACCTGAGACAGAGCTGGGGCCGACCTGAGACGGAGCTGGGACCGCCCTGAGACGGAGCTGGGACCGCCCTGAGCCGGAGCTGGGACTGGCCATTGACGGATCTGGGACCGACCTGAGACGGAGCTGGGACTGGCCATTGACGGAGCTGGGACCGACCTCAGACGGAGCTGGGACCTCCCTGACCAGGGGCTGGGACCGCCCTGAGACGGAGCTGGGACCGACCTGAGACGGAGCTGGGACCTCCCTGAGCAGGAGCTGGGACCACCCTGAGACGGAGCTGGGACCGCCCTGAGACGGAGCTGGGACCGACCTGAGACGGAGCTGGGACCGCCCAGAGACGGAGCTGGGACCGACCTGAGACGGAGCTGGGACCGCCCTGAGACGGAGCTGGGACCGCCCTGAGACGAAGCTGGGGCCGCCCGGAGACGGAGCTGGGACTGGCCATTGACCGAGCTGGGACCGACCTGAGACGGAGCTGGGATCTCCCTGAGCAGGAGCTGGGACCGCCCTGAGACGGAGCTGGGATCGACCTGAGACGGAGCTGGGACCTCCCTGAGCAGGAGCTGGGACCGCCCTGAGACGGAGCTGGGACCACCCTGAGACGGAGCTGGGACCGCCCTGAGACGGAGCTGGGACTGGCCATTGACGGAGCTGGGACCGACCTGGGACGGAGCTGGGACCGCCCTGAGACGGAGCTGGGGCCGACCTGAGACGGAGCTGGGGCCTCCCTGAGCAGGAGCTGGGACCGCCCTGAGACGGAGCTGGGACCGACCTGAGACGGAGCTGGGACCTCCCTGAGCAGGAGCTGGGATCGCCCTGAGACGGAGCTGGAACCGACCTGAGACGGAGCTGGGACCGCCCTGAGACGGAGCTGGGACCGGTCAGAGACGGAGCTGGGACCGCCCTGAGCCGGAGCTGGGACTGGCCATTGACGGAGCTGGGACCGCCCTGAGCCGGAGCTGGGACTGGCCATTGACGGAGCTGGGACCGACCTGAGACGGAGCTGGGACCGCCCTGAGCCGGAGCTGGGACTGGCCATTGACGGAGCTGGGACCGACCTGAGACGGAGCTGGGACTGGCCATTGACGGAGCTGGGACCGACCTGAGACGGAGCTGGGACCTCCCTGACCAGGAGCTGGGACCGCCCTGAGACGGAGCTGGGACCGACCTGAGACGGAGCTGGGACCTCCCTGAGCAGGAGCTGGGACCGCCCTGAGACGGAGCTGGGACCGCCCTGAGACGGAGCTGGGACCGACCTGAGACGGAGCTGGGACCGCCCAGAGACGGAGCTGGGACCGACCTGAGACGGAGCTGGGACCGCCCTGAGACGGAGCTGGGACCGCCCTGAGACGGAGCTGGGGCCGCCCTGAGACGGAGCTGGGACTGGCCATTGACCGAGCTGGGACCGACCTGAGACGGAGCTGGGATCTCCCTGAGCAGGAGCTGGGACCGCCCTGAGACGGAGCTGGGACCGACCTGAGACGGAGCTGGGACCTCCCTGAGCAGGAGCTGGGACCGCCCTGAGACGGAGCTGGGACCACCCCTGAGACGGAGCTGGGACCGCCCTGAGACGGAGCTGGGACTGGCCATTGACGGAGCTGGGACCGACCTGAGACGGAGCTGGGACCGCCCTGAGACGGAGTTGGGACCGACCTGAGACGGAGCTGGGGCCTCCCTGAGCAGGAGCTGGGACCGCCCTGAGACGGAGCTGGGACCGACCTGAGACGGAGCTGGGACCTCCCTGAGCAGGAGCTGGGACCGCCCTGAGACGGAGCTGGGACCGACCTGAGACGGAGCTGAGACCGCCCTGAGACGGAGCTGGGACCGGTCAGAGACGGAGCTGGGACCGCCCTGAGCCGGAGCTGGGACTAGCCATTGACGGAGCTGGGACCGCCCTGAGCCGGAGCTGGTACTGGCCATTGACGGAGCTGGGACCGCCCTGAGACGGAGCTGGGACTGGCCATTGACGGAGCTGGGACCGACCTGACACGGAGCTGGGACCGCCCTGAGCCGAAGCTGGGACTGGCCATTGACGGAGCTGGGACCGCCCTGAGACGGAGCTGGGGCCGCCCTGAGACGGAGCTGGGACTGGCCATTGACCGAGCTGGGACCGACCTGAGACGGAGCTGGGATCTCCCTGAGCAGGAGCTGGGACCGCCCTGAGACGGAGCTGGGACCGACCTGAGACGGAGCTGGGACCTCCCTGAGCAGGAGCTGGGACCGCCCTGAGACGGAGCTGGGACCACCCCTGAGACGGAGCTGGGACCGCCCTGAGACGGAGCTGGGACCGACCTGAGACGGAGCTGGGACCTCTCTGAGCAGGAGCTAGGACCGCCCTGAGACGGAGCTGGGACCGCCCTGAGATGGAGCTGGAACCGACCTGAGACGGAGCTGGGACCGCCCTGAGACGGAGCTGGGACCGCCATGAGACGGAGCTGGGACCGCCCTGAGACGGAGCTGGGACCTCCCTGAGACGGAGCTGGGACCGCCCTCAGACGGAGCTGGGACTGGCCATTGACGGAGCTGGGACCGACCTGAGACGGAGCTGGGACCGACCTGAGACAGAGCTGGGACCGCCCTGAGACGGAGCTGGGACCACCCTGAGACGAAGCTGTGACCGCCCTGAGACGGAGCTGGGACTGGCCATTGACGGAGCTGGGACCGACCTGAGACGGAGCTGGGACCTCCCTGAGCAGGAGCTGGGACCGCCCTGAGACAGCTGGGGCCGACCTGAGACGGAGCTGGGACCTCCCTGAGCAGGAGCTGGGAGCGCCCTGAGACGGAGCTGGGACCGCCCTGAGACGGAGCTGGGACCGCCCTGAGACGGAGCTGGGACTGGCCATTGACGGAGCTGGGACCGCCCTGAGCCGGAGCTGGGACTGGCCATTGACGGAGCTGGGACCGACCTGAGACGGAGCTGGGACTGGCCATTGACGGAGCTGGGACCGCCCTGAGCCGGAGCTGGGACTGGCCATTGACGGAGCTGGGACCGCCCTGAGACGGAGCTGGGACTGGCCATTGACGGAGCTGGGACCGACCTGAGACGGAGCTGGGACCTCCCTGACCAGGAACTGGGACCGCCCTGAGACGGAGCTGGGACCGCCCTGAGACGGAGCTGGGACCGCCCTGAGACGGAGCTGGGACTGGCCATTGACGGAGCTGGGACCGCCCTGAGACGGAGCTGGGACCGGTCAGAGACGGAGCTGGGACCGCCCTGAGACGGAGCTGGGACTGGCCATTGACGGAGCTGGGACCGCCCTGAGCCGGAGCTGGGACTGGCCATTGACGGAGCTGGGACCGCCCTGAGACGGAGCTGGGACGGTCGGCTGCCGTCTGAGCCGGCCAGAAACGGGCGCGTCACCGTGTGCTGCCATTAATCGGCGTTCGACTGCGGCGTCGGCCGGCTTTGATCAGCGTGTAGCGGCGCAGCGGGGGACGGGGCGGCGGCGGCGGCGCGGCGTGCCCCGCATACCCGCCGACGCGACGCCGACACGCCGACAGATGAGCCGCGCCACAATTGTCGCCGTACCACTCCATTACGCCGCACACAGTGATAGCCGGCTGAATCATACCAACACGCTGACGCATCTGTGACGAGGTCGGCGTTTGGGAGACGAATGAAAAGGGAGTTTTACGCGCACATGCCCAGCACAGAACTTAACAGTTTGGTGATACATTGGTACCGGCTGTACATAAGTGGTGACAAAGTCGATGTTGGTTGGATAAATTCCAGTGGTTCTGAGCCCATGTCCCATATCCAACAGGTGTTATTTATAGTGGATTAGGATTTATTCACACCGGCATGAATAAAGATATGCACTAGCGCTGATAAATACCGGTCATTATTGTCGCCTGATGGCACCATCGATCGATACTCCGACCATGGCGAGCTTTGTCTTCCTTAATCCCGGACTGCCTGAAATGCGTTTTGCAAGTATTGATGGGTACATGTTTCGGGACACGGATATGCACTATATGGTGCCTCAGTTCCTATGTGGAACGTATTGTGTTAATTGGAAATTAACGCTGCGATGGCTGCAGATGCCATGCTGGGCCCCACACTCTTTCTTAGACGTGAGAGGAATCGTTGGACGATTCCTCAGCCACGGACCAGTACTAACCGTACAAGGTCACCGAGACGAACACACGGTTAGTACCAGTGAGTGAGTACAAACCGTGCTACTAAAACACAATCAACTAATGTGTGTACGTTCAATACATGTTCTGATGGACACCATCCGCGACGCTTCATGACAGTAACTCTTTATCTGTTATGTCTGAAGGTTACTAAAATAGCGATATTATGCAACGGTAGTCTCGAGTGCAACTTTGGCTTCTTGTCTGTCACCTCCGAGGGTACCGGCTTCAGCTTCATGTCCGTCAAGTTAGCGTCGTATTCGAATTTGTTTTCAGCGTCGAGTTCCTATTTGCCCCAAACTAAGCATGTGGGTAGATCTCATCGAGTTATGCACGAATATGCTATCAGTTTTTGTTTTCACCAGGGCACACGGTTTGACCTCCAGAGGTCATCGAAATGTCACCACACGGTGTACCCTCTAGTTTGTTTTTCGTTTACCGTCCGATTTGCTCACAAATGGCCTCAAATGACTTGTCGTCACGCCAGCTTGCGTAACGGTCAAGAAAGTTGTATCCATCCAGAGGTCAAAGGTCAAGGTCACCGAGACGAACACGATATTTTAAGCCGGTGTAGCCTCTAGTTTTTTTCGTTTACCGTCCGATTTGCTCGCAAAGGGCCTCCAATGACTCGTCGTCACGCCAGCCTGCGTCACGGTTAAGAAAGCTGTATCCATCCAGAGGTCAAAGGTCAAGGTCACCGAGACGAATACGATATTTTTAAGCCAGTGTAGCCTCTAGTTTGTTTTCGTTTACCGTCCGATTTGCTCACAAAGGGCCTCAAATGACTCGTCGTCACGCCAGCCTGCGTCACATACAATAAAGTTTCATCCAGAGGTCAAAGGTCAAGGTCATGGAGACGAATACGAGATTGTTAAACCGGTGTACCCTGTAGTTTTTCGTTTACCGTCCGATTTGCTCGCAAAGGACCTCAAATGACTCTTCGTCACACCAGCTTGCGTCACGGTCAAGAAAGTGTCATCCAGAGGTCAAAGGTCAAGGTCACGGAGACGAATACGAGCTGTTTTTTAAGCCAATGCACCATCTAGTTTTTTGTTATCATTTACCGTCCGATTGTCTCGCAAAGGGCCTCAAATAACTCATCGTCACACCAGCTTGCGTCAAGGTCAAGCAAGTTTCATCCAGAGGTCAAAGGTCAAGGTCACGGAGACGAATACGAGATTTTTAAACCGGTGTACTTTCTAGTTTTTTTCGTCCGATTTGCTCGCAAAGGACTTCAAACGATTCTTCGTCTCACCAGATTGCGTCACGGCCAAGCAAGTTTCATCCAGAGGTCAAAGGTCAAGGTCACGGAGACGAACACAATATTTTTTTAAGCCGATATACCCTCTAGTTTTTTTTCGTTTACCGTCCGATTTGCTCGCAAAGGGCATCAAATGACTCGTCGTCACGCCAGCCTGCGTCACGGTTAAGAAAGTGTCATCCAGAGGTCAAAGGTCAAGGTCACGGAGACGAATACGAGATGTTTTTTTAAGCGGATGTACCCTCTAGTTTGTTTTTCGTTTACCGTCCGATTTGCTCACAAAGGGCCTCAAATGACTCGTCGTCACACCAGCCTGCGTCACATACAATAAAGTGTCATCCAGAGGTCAAAGGTCAAAATCACCGAGACAAATACGATATTTTTTAAGCCGGTGTAGCCTCTAGTTGTTTTCGTTTACCGTCCGATTTGCTCGCAAAGGACCTCAAATGACTCTTCGTCACACCAGCTTGCGTCACGGTCAAGACAATTTCATCTCGTATTCAAATATCGTATTCGTCTCCGTGACCTTTGACGTCTGGATGAAACTTTCTTGACCGCGACGCAAGCTGGCGTGACGTCGAGTCATTTGAGGCCCTTTGCGAGCAAATCGGACAATAAACGGAACAAAATTAGAGGGTACACCAGCTTAACAAATGTAGTATTCGTATCCATGACCTTGACATTTGACCCCTGGATACAAATTGTTTGACCGTAACGCAAGCTGGCGTGACGACAAGTCATTTGAGGCACTTTGCGAGCAAATCGGACGGTAAAAGAAAAAACAGAGGGTACACCGTCTTAAAAACTCGTATTCGTCTCCGTGACCTTGACCTTTGACCTCTGGATGAAACTTGCAGCTTTGTTTACCTTTGCGAGAAAATTGGACGGTAAACAAAACAAAAAATAGAATACACCGGCTTAAAAATGTCGTACTCGTCTCTGTGACCTTGACCTTTGACCTCTGGATAAAATTGTATGGATGGTAACGCAAGCTGGTGTGACAACGAGTCATTTGAGGCCCTTTGACAAAGAGCCCCTCAGGCCGAACCAAAAGCTCCTCAGGCCAACCAAGAGTCCCCTCAACCCGGCCGAGGCTCCCTCAAGCCGATCGAGGGCCCCTAAAGTCGACCGAGTGCCCCTCAGGCCAACCGATCTTCCATCCAGGCCGACCGAGGACCCCTCCAGGCTGACAGAGGCCCCCTTAGGCCGAAGAAGAGCTCGTCAGTCCGACTGGACACCCCCAGGCCGACGAAGGGCCGGCCGGCCAAGCCGGCCCAGGTTCGATCAAGTCGACTGAGCCCCCCCCCCCCTTAGTCGACCGAGGGCCTTCAGGCCGATCAGGCCGACTGAGGTCGCACCCCCCTTAGGCCGGGAGGGGAACCCTCAGGCCAAACAATGGCTCCTTAGGCCGACTGGAACCCCCACGGATGGACGAATGACTCCTTCAAGTCGACGGAGTGCCACTTCAGGTCGACCGAGCTCCCTTCCAGGCCCAACGAGGCTCGCTCAGGCTGCCCGAGGGCTCGTCAGGTCAACCAAGGACCCACTCAGGCCAACCTCGGTTAACCTCCTGGAAGAGACATGGACCCCTAGGCCCCCTGGCCGCGATGACCCGATGCCCTTTGATGGTACGATCCCCTCGACGTTCCTCCGCATCAAACTATTATTTTAGCACGGATATTTAGGATATTGCAATACCAGGGAGCCAGAAAGGCTGCATAAACTATCAGCCTTATTTCTGGCAAGAAATAAATTTACAACAAATTATATTGAACGCCATTTAAATAGAGCACTCCGATCGTTAATTCGTCATGCTCCCCTCCGCTATTCGCTAATCTGAACGCTTGAACCTTGTATCTACAGACTTGTTAGCAGAAGAGAATCCATGCTACCAACTTACCCATATCATAATAAAAAAGCAGTCGCAGATGGAATCACAATGCTCGTATACTTGTAAGATGGAATACTAGAGATGGTATCACATCTTGACAGTGTCCTGGCATTGGGAAATTGGGGGCGGAAAATGACACCCTATGGATACTATTTGTCCACTCTTTTCCCCAAGTTGTCCTCTTAACCCTCGCCCTACGGGCACATTTTTTAACCTTCGTCCTACGGGGGGGGGGGGGGGGGGAAGGAAATAGTTCACCTTGGAAATTGTTTACTAAACACGATTTGATGATATTTTTTAATACAATGTATTTTTATATTGTCAACAATGGCCTTATATCGCGCCGATTCAGGACAGAAGGCCGTACATTTGAATTGTTTATCAAAACTATATGCATACTCTCTGAGTCAGAGTCCTGACGTCCCGCGAATGTAAACAATGGTTCAACCAATCAGATTCCAAAGTAGTCGCATAAGGATAGACTCGCATTGGAGATGTGCCAACCGGCGGCCGGCGGTTCGCTTGCAATCACCAGCTGCAAGCTGATTGGCTGATGGCATAGCCTCTGCCCGGGCTAGAACCAGTACAACATTATTTCGCGAGCACCGCATTCCTTCGCCAAAAAAATAAATATATTCGGCTGGAAAGTCCTTTCAGTCAAGAAAACTTGCAGATAGGGGTTTCCCAACACGGGCTACAAAACTGCTATCTCAGTTTAAAACTAACGTTGAAGGTGAACTATTTCCTTTAACTTCCAAACCAAGCAACTTAGAGCAATCCAGTAAGAACCCGCATGTTGCCTGTCATGAGAGAAATCTAACAGTATGCGATTTTTAGGTTTCAGGTCAATGGGTGACCTTCCAGGTCAAGTGAATGACCTCGGATTTACCACGTCCAGAACAGCGATTTTGCTCTTCAGAAATCCTCAAAATTAGAAATTGATAAATGTAAGTAAAAGGGCATGTTCCTAGACCAGTTTTGGCTCAGAAATACAGAAAAGGTAATAATGTGTTCGTATCTGGTAAAAAAAGAGATATTGCTTTGAAATTTGGTTTGGGTATTGTCCATACTCAGTTCTCTCACATATATTCCGTTTTTTAAACATATTTGAAAATGTAGAATGAAGTGTAACCTCATGCTCATATTAGTATCAAATAACAAAAGAAAATCCAAAATATATTTTCGGCTATGAGCCTTCTTCAGTGGCTCATAGCCGATATGGCTCATGGCTCATACCAGTGGCTCATGGCATGATGACCAAGAGAGAACAATTATATATACGAAACGAGGAAACTCGCGCGATAATTTAGCACACACTCCGCAAACAACAGCGTCTTGCACACACCGCAGCTAACACTACAAATATACACCACAAGCACGCACAACATATATACTAACATATTACTACCAGTCAGTCAGTCCAACATCGCAACCTTTACATCACTCGCAAAAAAAAGTTGGGCTCGCCGTAACGTCCCGCACACTCAGTAACATACATACATGTGTCTATACATACATATATAACACAACAATAATATTCCTAAAAGTGAGTATGCCATCGCATTCATTTAACATGATCACAATAGTTTGGTAATGGCATACTCACTTGGCATAATGGCATACTCACTTTTAAGAATATTATTGTTGTTATATATGTACTATAGACACATGTATGTATGTTACTGAGTGTGCGGGACGTTGCGGCGAGCCCAACCCATTTTTTTGCGAGTGATGTAAAGGTTGCGATGTTGGACTGACTGACTGGTAGTAATATGTTAGTATATATGTTGTGCGTGCTTGTGGTGTAGATTTTTAGTGTTAGCTGCGGTGTGTGCAAGACGCTGTTGTTTGCGGAGTGTGTGCTAAATTATCGCGCGAGTTTCCTCGTTTAGTATATGTAATTGTTCTCTCTTGTTCATCATGCCATTATCCACTGAAAAAGGATCATAGCCGAAAATATATTTTGGATTTTCTTTTATTTGATACTAATATGAGCATGAGGTTACACTTCATTCTACTTTTTTTAATAATTATGCTCAGAATAACGTTTGAAACAATTAAATATTATACAATTTTGATTTTGTGGTGATTTATAAAAAAAGTTTTGTATATTTTAGGGGTCAAAAACCAAAAATTTCGTTAAAACGAGATTGCCATTTTCAAGGGAATGCCATTTTCTATCTTTGCTGAATTTCGTTTGCAATTTGCTTGAAAACTCTGTTTTCTACGATTTGTTCAAAAATGTATCGTTTTTCCACCAACATGACGTCAGCAAAATATCATTATCTCCCAAACTATTTAACCAATTCCAGTGAAATTTTTACAGCACACGTATAATTGTTGTAAACTCAGCTACTGAAAATTTCAGCAAGATTCGCCGCATGTGTAAACAGTTATGCAAGAAAAACATCAGGGGGGTCGTTTCAAGACGAGGGGCGAGGGTTTAAACAGGTCAATACGACCTGCATGAAATTGATGGTTTCTGTCCCCCTTCGTAGGACAGCCGGAAAACTGACACTCGTAATGTGTGGACGTTTTAACACATAGGTACCAAGTATCGTCTGTCAAATATGCACTTAATTTACACAGACAAGGGTGTCCAGCAGCCAGCTGTACAACACATTTGTGCCAGCACGGGGCATGCTACGTTAAACTAATTGTTGTTACATGCATATGCGGTTCATGTAGATAGTATTAAATAATATTTAAAGTTTTGAAATTAAAACAAATCACGTATAGGCTGCGGGAAAAATGTCCATTTAGACATTTGGACCTTGTCCATTTGCGTCACCATACGAACGCTCTAACTCACTAAACCACAACTGCCCCAACTCCAAAAATGGCCACGATGCACTAATGAATCTGTATTGCCAGGATGGCCCACATTACCTCCTATACTGTTGACATGATTCACAAATCCCCACATTACCTCCTATACTGTTGACATGATTCACAAATCCCCACATTACCTCCTATACTGTTGACATGATTCACAAATCCCCACATTACTTCCTATACTGTTGACATGATTCACAAATCCCCACATTACCTCCTATACTGTTGACATGATTCACAAATATATCAATCACATTCCTTCTGGCAGCTTTGCTACTAAACATAAATAACGACGCACTTGACAAAAAAAGTTAGTAACCGACTTAAAACGATACAAGCTAGTTGATAAAGAAAAGTGCCTATGTAGTCCCGAATAATTCTTACAATACCCGATGCCGCTTCAACAACAACAAAAAATATCTCCAGCTGCAAGGCAACATTCACTCCGGCTGCTGTTATCACGACAAAATACTGAATCGCATATCTTAACCCGCGCATTGCAGGGGGTTTGCACCGAACACGAACTGCAGGGGGGTTGATTTCCGCCACCCCCCCCCCCCCCGATATCTCGAAAACTACGCTACATAGCGACAAGCGGAAAACAAAATTTGATAGCTTGATACAGGTTCTATCGAAAGTATTTCAGTATTTGTTTAGGTTAGGTCAAAATTGAGGTCACCAGAGGTCATCGAAGGTCAAAATTGTCAGTTTTGTCCTGTTTTAGGACTTCGCTCCAGAATTTCCCATATATCTCGGAAACTATGCTAGTTAGAAACAAACGGAAAACAGCAAACGCCAGCCAGTGAAATTTTCAATCGACTAAGTGCCCTCAAATTTGATCTCAGGTCAATATTTGAGGCTCCAGAGGTCAAAAAATAAAAATGCTGCTTTTTGCTCAATCGTTTTTCGCTATTAACTTTTTACTTAATAAAGATAACATAAAACTGTTTACGCCATTCTGTTTATCTCGTCAAGGCGCTTCGCATGATACGCGTGGTGACCTTGTTAAGTCAACTTCAAAATATGACCTCAGGTCAAGGTCAAGTGGTGACCCAAGTAGGGCATGTTGCATATGGGAAGACGTGTCTCGACGAGACAAACACATTGCTGTCTGTTTTACTTCTCTATCGTCATTATGTCGGGAGTTATTTGCAAACAAAAGTGATGGTGACCTCAGATGACCTCAAATGACCCAATAGGGGTCAATGAACAAAACTTACACTTGGATCATCAATAATATCCTATATTAGCATGATCCAGAAGTAATTGGACTAATGTCATGCATATCCTTGAAATAGGAAGCATTTGTATATTTCCCCATTGACTTATTATGGGGAGGTTACGAAATTGACCTGACCTTAGGTCACCGATATCAAAATTCGGAGATAAAAGAATTGTAAGTACTTATGCCCTCATGACATCCTGCAAGTTTCAAACTGATCGGTTAGAAACTCTGGCTTTGGCACAACTGCAAACATTTTAGGGGGTGGGGTCACTTGACCTAGTCTGGTGACCTGACCTGAGATGACCAGAGTTTTTTTCAAAGTGTGCGTAATTGATGTCCTAACAGCTGTGCCAAAACCCTTCGGCGCTGCGCGCCGCCGTTCTTTCGCTATCTGCGAAAACCCTGAGTGGGGGGGGGGGGGGGACGGAAATCCCCCCCCCCCCCCCTGCAGTGCGCGGGTTAATAGTAGACTAAACGACAAACAAACTTGAGAAACTCACAAAGATTCCAAGTTCGATAAGGCACGTGTACGTTTCACAGCGACTATGCCATCGATCGTACCATAAGCGAACACCACCATAATCAGCCACATACACTGAACATTGCCACCGCGTGGACGTTACTGATTTCTGCCGAGCAAGAAGAGCTCCGCCCTGTGTTGGACGACTGTCGCTGATTACTCGCATCTAACTCCGCCGGCTGACAGACAGAACGGCCGCCTGCTCCGGCGGCCAGCTGCTCCGGCGGCCAGCTGCTCCGGCGGCCAGCTGCTCCGGGCTCCAGGCAGGAGGCCGGGGTTCTGTTCCGGGCTCCATGCAGGAGGCCGGGGTTCTGTTCCGGGCTCCAGGCAGGAGGCCGGGGTTCTGTTCCGGGCTCCAGGCAGGAGGCCGGGGTTCTGTTCCGGGCTCCATGCAGGAGGCCGGGGTTCTGCTCCGGGCTCCAGGCAGGAGGCCGGGGTTCTGTTCCAGGCAGGAAGCCGGGGTTCTGCTCCGGGCTCCAGGCAGGAGGCCGGGGTTCTGTTCCGGGCTCCATGCAGGAGGCCGGGGTTCTGCTCCGGGCTCCAGGCAGGAGGCCGGGGTTCTGCTCCGGGCTCCATGCAGGAGGCCGGGGTTCTGTTCCGGGCTCCAGGCAGGAGGCCGGGGTTCTGCTCCGGGCAGGAAGCCGGGGTTCTGTTCCGGGCTCCAGGCAGGAGGCCGGGGTTCTGCTCCGGGCTCCAGGCAGGAGGCCGGGGTTCACTCGCCCCGCAGTAGAGGCTGGATCACCCCAATCCTACAGAAAGAGAGGGAGGAGTCAGTACGGCATCACAGTGCAGGTCTACAGGCATGCAGAGCAAGTGTCATATTAGACACGGTCGTTGTTTAGCGTGGGAACAGAAGTGGACTGGCGATCTTGTCGGAGTCAACGGACGGGCAGAGTGCTATATGTCGCCAAGTCGACAACGCGGTTGACCGCAATCAATACCAATTCTACCTCGGACAACAGTCTGCAGGACGTGTCCAAAAGACTACCAGATCTCAAGTGAATCAATGCCATCCATATGTTAATAGGGCACCCGACATACAAACACACACACACGCACAAACCTAGTCCCGATAGACCGCGGTGGAGTCGCCTCCCCAACGCCGTCTGTCCAGTCATGTGGCGTCCGTCCCTCCGCCTGGCATCCCTCACACAGGTGTCCCGGTGTCCCATACAGACCCCAGCCCCGTCCCCGCCTCCCGTCCCTCCGCCTTCTATCCCTCACACTGGTGTCCCGGTGTCCCATACAGACCCCAGCCCCGTCCCCGCCTCCCGTCCCTCCGCCTTGTATCCCTCACACAGGTGTCCCGGTGTCCCATACAGACCCCAGCCCCGTCCCCGCCTCCCGTCCCTCCGCCTTGTATCCCTCACACAGGTATCCCGGTGTCCCATACAGACCCCAGCCCCGTCCCCGCCTCCCGTCCCTCAGTTTGTCATCACTCACACAGGTATCCCGGTGTCCCATACAGACCCCATCCCCGTCCCCGCCTCCCGTCCCTCAGTTTGTCATCACTCACACAGGTATCCCGGTGTCCCATACAGACCCCAGCCCCGTCCCCGCCTCCTGTCCCTCAGTTTGTCATCACTCACACAGGTATCCCGGTGTCCCATACAGACCCCAGCCCCGTCCCCGCCTCCCGTCCCTCAGTTTGTCATCACTCACACAGGTATCCCGGTGTCCCATACAGATCCCAGCCCCGTCCACGCCTCCCGTCCCTCAGTTTGTCATCACTCACACAGGTATCCCGGTGTCCCATACAGACCCCAGCCCCGTCCCCGCCTCCTGTCCCTCAGTTTCTCATCACTCACACAGGTGTCCCGGTGTCCCATTCAGACTCCAGCCCCGTCCCCGCCTCCCTCAGTTTGTCATCACTCACACAGGTATCCCGGTGTCCCATACAGACCCCAGCCCCGTCCCCCGTCCCTCCGCCTTGTATCCCTCACACAGGTGTCCCGGTGTCCCATACAGATCCCAGCCCCGTCCCCGCCTCCTGTCCCTCCGCCTTGTATCCCTCACACAGGTGTCCCGGTGTCCCATACAGACCCCAGCCCCGTCCCCGCCTCCTGTCCCTCAGTTTGTCATCCCCCACACAGGTATCCCGGTGTCCCATACAGACCCCAGCCCCGTCCCCGCCTCCCGTCCCTTCGCCTTGTATCCCTCACACAGGTATCCCGGTGTCCCATACAGATCCCAGCCCCGTCCCCGCCTCCCGTCCCTCCGCCTGGCATCCCCCACACAGGTATCCCGGTGTCCCATACAGACCCCAGCCCCGTCCCCGCCTCCCGTCCCTCCGCCTGGCATCCCCCACACAGGTATCCCGGTGTCCCATACAACCCCAGCCCCGTCCCCGCCTCCTGTCTCTCAGTTTGTCATCACTCACACAGGTATCCCGGTGTCCCATACAGACCCCAGCCCCGTCCCCGCCTCCTGTCCCTCAGTTTGTCATCACTCACACAGGTATCCCGGTGTCCCATACAGATCCCAGCCCCGTCCCCGCCTCCTGTCCCTCAGTTTGTCATCACTCACACAGGTATCCCGGTGACCCATACAGACCCCAGCCCCGTCCCCGCCTCCTGTCCCTCAGTTTGTCATCACTCACATAGGTGTCCCGGTGTCCCATACAGATCCCAGCCCCGTCCCCGCCTCCTGTCCCTCAGTTTGTCATCACTCACACAGGTATCCCGGTGACCCATACAGACCCCAGCCCCGTCCCCGCCTCCTGTCCCTCAGTTTGTCATCACTCACACAGGTATCCCGGTGTCCCATACAGACCCCAGCCCCGTCCCCGCCTCCCGTCCCTCAGTTTGTCATCACTCACACAGGTATCCCGGTGTCCCATACAGACCCCAGCCCCGTCCCCGCCTCCCGTCCCTCAGTTTGTCATCACTCACACAGGTATCCCGGTGTCCCATACAGACCCCAGCCCCGTCCCCGCCTCCTGTCCCTCAGTTTGTCATCACTCACACAGGTATCCCGGTGTCCCATACAGACCCCAGCCCCGTCCCCGCCTCCTGTCCCTCAGTTTGTCATCACTCACACAGGTATCCCGGTGTCCCATACAGAACCCAGCCCCGTCCCCGCCTCCCGTCCCTCAGTTTGTCATCACTCACACAGGTATCCCGGTGTCCCATACAGACCCCAGCCCCGTCCCCGCCTCCTGTCCCTCAGTTTCTCATCACTCACACAGGTATCCCGGTGTCCCATACAGAACCCAGCCCCGTCCCCGCCTCCCGTCCCTCCGCCTTGTATCCCTCACACAGGTGTCCCGGTGTCTCATACAGATCCCAGCCCCCTCCCCGCCTCCCGTCCCTCCGCCTTGTATCACTCACACAGGTATCCCGGTGTCCCATACAGACCCCAGCCCCCTCCCCGCCTCCTGTCCCTCCGCCTGGCATCCCTCACACAGCATTGTGCTGCTATCGGCGTTCAAAACTGGCCTAAACCTCAAATTTTGACCGATTGGGAACAGCTTAAACCAATTATTTTCTGAAAGAGGGATACTTGTAGCATTGGAAAACACCCGGTAGAGTTATCTTTTTCACATCATAGCTGCTATACAAATGCTGAAAGTCGAGGCGCTCTGTATGCCGCCTCATGACGCCGGCGCGGCGAAAAAGCGCGTATGATTTGAAATGACGTCTACTAATTGTTTTAATACAAAAAACCATAATGCATGTATGTCTGAACACTCCTTTGGCTGTGCCAAGTCTGTTGGCAGCCGGAAAATATCGTAGCTAGTATTTTAGGCATGTTATTTTACTTTATGTAAACATATTTGGGCAGCATTATTTACATGCAACATATGATGGTTATTTAATTTTACAAAACAAAATCACAACCAGCACCTACTAGCGGAAGAATGCATGAGCACCGTGAACATGTTCTCGATATGCCTGCAGGAAAAAATGAGTTGGTAGACAGTGTGCAAACCGACGCTATGACTGTTTTAATGGAATGTTTTCGTGTCCGGTCCTGGGGGGAGGGGGGGGGGGGGGGGGGGGGTGGAGATGGGGGAAAATTCTGCCCCTTGTTATTTTCCGAACCAATAACCCCAGCGAGACGTGCGAGGCGGCAATCGAAAGCTCTCAACGAGACACATCTACAGCATACGCGGAATTGTCAAAATAAGGTCACATGTCAGGTAACGGCCAGGTCAAAGGTCAAAATCGTGGTATCTGAGTTGATGGACCATACTTTCCATTCAAAGCCTTATATTGCGACTATTATGGCACAAAGTGCTCTCAAAGATATAACACATCTCCCGCATAGGCGAAAGTGAAATTGTAAGCCAAGGTCAAGGTAAATGTCAGGTGACAAAAGGTCACTATTGGAAAGAGGTCTACGAAAGTCATGCGATACATGTTGTATAGGTTATCTTACACGTATAATTCGATATTAGTAGCCATTTTCACAACCTGACCCCATATAATGGTCCTTAGGTGAAGTTCAGGTCAAGGTCAGGTGATATGAGTTCAAAATTTGAAATTGATTGATCTATTTAACAAAGTTGTGTTTCTAGACCAGTTTTGTGTCAGAAATACAGAGGTGGTATATATTTGTCTGTGTCTGGTCACAAAAGGCAAGAAAACGCAACTTCAATATTCAGGTTTTTTATATTTAGAAAATTGTGATTTTGTGGATTTTTTTTTTTTTTAAAGTTGCTTTATATTTTTAGGGGTAAAAAAAATAATCATAATCATCTTATATCCGAATGAAGGGCTGGAAATCGAGTGAAATTAATACCATTTTTGGAATCAGCGCCTAGAATCAGCATTAGAACTACTCAAAAACGCCAAAGGCAATCTCAGGTCAATGACTTCGGTTGACCTGAAAAGGGTCATGACCTCAACTTAGATCATGTATCAATCAGCTTAGCTCAGCTTGTATCATGATTTCACGTCCTATTTCGTCCAGCCATAGTCCTTGGAGGCGAATTAGCAAACCAACTACATGCTCAGCATGATATAATCATGAAGTCATAGGTCAATGACTTGACCTGACCTGGCATACACTGACAATGTTTAGGCTCCCCTTATTCATGGCTTTCATTTGAACACCAAAGTATCCTTATATCTCAATTAGTTTTGGAGCTAGAGGTTTAGGCGAGTGTTGTCATCCAGTTACATCATAGCGCACAGTCGACTGTTGCAAAATGGACGAAGTTACTCACCCAAAGTTCTACCACTTGGATTTTTGATCCATTGCCCTTCCTGACTTCTAAACTATTTTGGTTTCAGCTCTAGCATCGTTAAAAAGCAAAACCCTTATTTTTTGGCATCGGAAACTGAGTGCCCTTCGCTCTGTTATATTCTGTTATCCGGGTAGCCCCCAAAAAACGCGCCAAGTTTCGAGGCTTACCAATTTGTTATGGTAAGAGATATGAAGTTGACACTTGGTACGCATACAAAGCAATTAATTCTGCTTTAAGCAAAACAGTTGCATATCAATCTGATATTTAGTTTCGATGTTATAAAACATCTAAACCCTTTAAAAAAACGGGTTTTTGACGGTTTTTATTTCCACGCGTGAACGATCGGACCACCGCCAACAAACTTCCACTGTCCGATACTGGCGCGGATGTGGAGTGGAGGTGGAGCTCACCCGCGCCAGTATCGGACAGTGGAAGTCGCGTTTGTTGGCGGTGGTCCGGGCTGAAGGTGGTCCGATCGTTCACGCGTGGAAATAAAAAAAAAACGTCAAAAACCCGTTTTTGTGCGAAAATGTGTAAACAAAAACGCGGGAAACAATATGCAGTCGAAACTTGTATTCTGATTATTGTCGTTTTGGTAATGTATAATTTCTGATGAAGATCTGTGATCGAAATATTAATATAACGTTTTTTGGTACTATTATATTTTAATTTCGAGGAAGAGGTCATAAATGATAAAACTAATTATAATTTGCCTATACAATATGTTCCTCGCACAAGCACTAACCAATATAAAAAAACCGTTTTGTTTAAGGGTGATACTGATTTATGAATATAATGATGCGACAGCCTGTGGAGGGAAAGAAAGGTAAGAATTATAATAGATACTAACTAATTCTGTTAACAGATAATCGGGCATTGATAAAGCTAAGTACATATGTTTTTTGGTTGAATTTCAACTCTTTATGCTTATTTTTAGACATAATTTTCCACTCCGCACCCCAGCTCCAAAGCAATCCTAGGACCCTGTGTGTGTGTGTCCAACGGAGCATATTGGCATGTGGAGCCCAAACGGCCGGGCCGATTTGGACGCGGGTGGCACCGTTCGATGCGGCAAAACGGCGCACAGATGATGCTACCGTGCCGTGACAAGTGCCAAAAAGTGGGCGCCAACATTTTTTTTCTCGCCTCCTCAGGTCACACGGTTGGTGACTTTGATCATGACTTATAACATCGAAACTGAATATCCGATTGATATGAAACTTGTTTGGCGTCACGCAGAATTAATTGTTTTGTATGCGTACCACTACATATCTATTACTAAAACAAATTGGTAAGCCTCGAAACTCGGCGCGTTTGTAGGGGCTACCCGGGCAGCAGAATACAACAAAGGGAAGAGCACTCAGATTCCAATACCAAAAAATAATGGTTTTTATTTTTAACTTTTAACGATTTTAACGATGTTTTGAAATCAGGAAGAGCAATGGATCAAGAATCCAAGTGGTAGAACTTTGGGTGAGTAACTTCGTCCATTTTGCAACAGTCTAGTGCACAGGTATCTGGGTGTCCCATACAGACCCCAGCCCCGTCCCCGCCTCCCGTCCCTCCGCCTTGTATCCCTCACACAGGTATCCCGGTGTCCCATACAGACCCCAGCCCCGTCCCCGCCTCCTGTCCCTCAGTTTGTCATCACTCACACAGGTATCCCGGTGTCCCATACAGACCCCAGCCTCGTCCCCGCCTCCCGTCCCTCCGCCTTGTATCCCTCACACAGGTATCCCGGTGTCCCATACAGACCCCAGCCCCGTCTCCGCCTCCTGTCCCTCAGTTTGTCATCCCTCACACAGGTATCCGGGTGTCCCATGCAGACCCCAGCCCCGTCCCCGCCTCCCGTCCCCGCCTCCCGTCCCTCCGCCTGGCATCCCCCACACAGGTATCCCGGTGTCCCATACAGACCCCAGCCCCGTCCCCGCCTCCTGTCCCTCAGTTTGTCATCACTCACACAGGTGTCCCGGTGTCCCATACAGATCCCAGCCCCGTCCCCGCCTCCCGTCCCTCCGCCTGGCATCCCCCACACAGGTATCCCGGTGTCCCATACAGACCCCAGCCCCGTCCCCGCCTCCCGTCCCTCCGCCTGGCATCCCCCACACAGGTATCCCGGTGTCCCATACAACCCCAGCCCCGTCCCCGCCTCCCGTCCCTCCGCCTTGTATCCCTCACACAGGTGTCCCGGTGTCTCATACAGATCCCAGCCCCGTCCCCGCCTCCCGTCCCTCCGCCTTGTATCCCTCACACAGGTGTCCCGGTGTCTCATACAGATCCCAGCCCCGTCCCCGCCTCCCGTCCCTCCGCCTTGTATCCCCCACACAGGTGTCCCGGTGTCCCATACAGACCCCAGCCCCCTCCCCGCCTCCCGTCCCTCCGCCTTGTATCACTCACACAGGTATCCCGGTGTCCCATACAGACCCCAGCCCCCTCCCCGCCTCCTGTCCCTCAGTTTGTCATCACTCACACAGGTATCCCGGTGTCCCATACAGACCCCAGCCCCGTCCCCGCCTCCTGTCCCTCAGTGTGTCATCACTCACACAGGTATCCCGCTGTCCCATACAGACCCAGCCCCGTCCCCGCCTCCCGTCCCTCAGTTTGTCATCACTCACACAGGTATCCCGGTGTCCCATACAGACCCCAGCCCCGTCCCCGCCTCCTGTCCCTCAGTTTGTAATCACTCACACAGGTGTCCCGGTGTCCCATACAGACCCCAGCCCCCTCCCCGCCTCCCGTCCCTCCGCCTGTCATCCCTCACACAGGTATCCGGGTGTCCCATACAGATCCCAGCCCCGTCCCCGCCTCCCGTCCCTCCGCCTTGTATCCCTCACACAGGTGTCCCGGTGTCCCATACACACCCCAGCCCCGTTCCCGCCTCCTGTCCCTCAGTTTGTCATCACTCACACAGGTATCCCGGTGTCCCATACAGACCCCAGCCCTGTCCCCGCCTCCCGTCCCTCCGCCTTGTATCCCTCACACAGGTATACTAGTGTCCCATACAGACCCCAGCCTCGTCCCCGCCTCCCGTCCCTCCGCCTTGTATCCCTCACACAGGTATACTAGTGTCCCATACAGACCCCAGCACTGTCCCCGCCTCCCGTCCCTCCGCCTTGTATCCCTCACACAGGTGTCCCGGTGTCCCATACAGACCCCAGCCCCGTCCCCGCCTCCTGTCCCTCAGTTTGTCATCACTCACACAGGTATCCCGGTGTCCCATACAGACCCCAGCCCCGTCCCCGCCTCCTGTCCCTCAGTTTGTCATCACTCACACAGGTATCCCGGTGTCCCATACAGACCCCAGCCCCGTCCCCACCTCCCGTCCCTCCGCCTTGTATCCCTCACACAGGTAGCCTGGTGTCCCCTACAGACCCCAGTCCCGTCCCCGCCTCCTGTCCCTCCGCCTTGTATCCCTCACACAGGTATACTAGTGTCCCATACAGACCCCAGCACTGTCCCCGCCTCCCGTCCCTCCGCCTTGTATCCCTCACACAGGTGTCCCGGTGTCCCATACAGACCCCAGCCCCGTCCCCGCCTCCTGTCCCTCAGTTTGTCATCACTCACACAGGTATCCCGGTGTCCCATACAGACCCCAGCCCCGTCCCCGCCTCCTGTCCCTCAGTTTGTCATCACTCACACAGGTATCCCGGTGTCCCATACAGACCCCAGCCCCGTCCCCACCTCCCGTCCCTCCGCCTTGTATCCCTCACACAGGTAGCCTGGTGTCCCCTACAGACCCCAGCCCCGTCCCCGCCTCCTGTCCCTCAGTTTGTCATCACTCACACAGGTAGCCCCGTGTCCCATACAGACCCCAGCCCCGTCCCCGCCTCCTGTCCCTCAGTTTGTCATCACTCACACAGGTATCCCGGTGTCCCATACAGACCCCAGCCCCGTCCCCGCCTCCTGTCCCTCAGTTTGTCATCACTCACACAGGTGTCCCGGTGTCCCATACAGACCCCAGCCCCGTCCCCGCCTCCTGTCCCTCAGTTTGTCATCACTCACACAGGTATCCCGGTGTCCCATACAGACCCCAGCCCCGTCCCCGCCTCCTGTCCCTCAGTTTGTCATCACTCACACAGGTATCCCGGTGTCCCATACAGACCCCAGCCCCGTCCCCGCCTCCCGTCCCTCAGTTTGTCATCACTCACACAGGTATCCCGGTGTCCCATACAGACCCCAGCCCCGTCCCCGCCTCCCGTCCCTCAGTTTGTCATCACTCACACAGGTGTTCCGGTGTCTCATACAGACCCCAGCCCCGTCCCCGCCTCCTGTCCCTCAGTTTGTCATCACTCACACAGGTATCCCGGTGTCCCATACAGACCCCAGCCCCGTCCCCGCCTCCCGTCCCTCAGTTTGTCATCACTCACACAGGTATCCCGGTGTCCCATACAGACCCCAGCCCCGTCCCCGCCTCCCGTCCCTCAGTTTGTCATCACTCACACAGGTGTCCCGGTGTCCCATACAGACCCCAGCCCCGTCCCCGCCTCCTGTCCCTCAGTTTGTCATCACTCACACAGGTATCCGTGCAGCAGGATGGCGTCTACCTCGGCCCCGGCCGGCAGCTGGACGCGCTGCCCGGAGGCCGCCGGCAGCTGCAGCAGCACGGTGGCGCCGCAGAGGCTGCGCACGTTGCTGCTCTGCTGACTGCCGGTCAGCCGCGCCGTCGGCCGGCCGCCGTACGCCGCCGGCGTCAGCGTGGCGCGCACGAACTCCGGCCGCGGGTCGAGCCGCGCCTCGCGCTCCAGACGCACCGGCATCGTGCTGCAGCGGTAGTCGGTGAGCCCGGCCATCTTCCTGAGAGCAGGGAGGACGTGCAGCACGCTGCAGACGGCCGCGGAGACCGGGTTACCGGGCAGGCCGAACACGAACTTGGGCCGTCCGTCCAGCGTCAGCGTGGCGAACGTGGTCGGCATGCCGGGCTTCATGAAGCAGCGGCCGTAGTGGATGGTGGCGCCGAGGTCCCGCGTCAGCAGACGTTTGATGATGTCACGCTCGCCCATCGACACGCCGCCAGTGGTGACGAGCACGTCGGCGCGGCGCAGCGCGGCCCGCATCGCCGCCAGCTGCACGCCCGGCTCGTCCACCGCGATGCCGGCGTCGATGACCTCCGCCCCGGCGGCCGGCAGCGCCGACAGCAGCGTCAGCCGGTTGGTGTCGTAGATACGTCCGGCGGCGAGCGGCTGGCCCGGCTCCTGCACCTCGTTCCCGGTGGAGAGGACCGCGACAGTCGGCCGGCAGAACACGCGTAGCTCACAGGCGCCGGCTGCGGCTAGTGCCGCCAGCTCGAACGCGCCCAGCCCACTGCCGCGGGAAGCCACCGGGGTGCCGGCCGCCATGTCACTCCCCACCGGCCGGATGTCCTGTCCGGCTGCCGGAGCAGCGAGGATCTCCACGCTAAACTCCCGGGTGCCATCTTCGGAGGCCTCCACGAGCCGCGTGTTCTCCACCATCACCACGGCGTCGGCGCCGGGCGGCAGCGGTGCACCGGTACTGATACGTACGCACGCCCCAGACACCACCGTCTCTCCCGCGCCGCCGTCGTCGACACCGGCGTTTGACGCGCCGAGCACGCGCCGCACGCCGACGCCGTCCGCGGCGAGCACCGCGTACCCGTCCTTGACCGAGGCGGGGAACGGCGGCAGCGGTACGCGGGCGGAGACGTCCTCGGCCAGCACCCGGCTCAGTGCGGCGGTGATGTTGACCGTCTCGATGCCGGGCTGGACCGCCGACACCGCTTCCAGCGTGATTTTCTGGGCGTCGGCGAGCGGGATGGCGGGGTACGGGGAGCGGCGGTCCCGGCCTGAGACCTGGGTAACATCTACCGAGGAGACGCTGGCCGCCGCGTCTCCGCGCTGGTGCGGGCAGTGGTGATGGTGTCCCGCTGCTCCTACTGCTGGGGCGGCCGAGGCCGCCGTGGACGCCTTGGCAGGGTCCGCCGCTGGTGTCCTCGCCGTCTCCGCGCCGTCTATCCTCCCTCCCTCCTGCATCCGCCGGTGCACGCCCTCCACCTGCGTCAGCCGCTGTCTCACCAGATCCACAGCGTGCGGCAGACCGGGCGCCAGCAGCTGCAGACACTCCACCGCCGCCTTAGGACTGCCAGGCAGCGTCACCACTACACAGCGTCCGCACACGCCGGCCACCGGGCGGGACAGCATGGCCAGTGGAGTGATGGCCAGCGATCCAGTCAGCATCGCAGCCACCAGGCCGGGCGCCGGGCGCTCCAGTAGCGGCGACACCGCCTCCGGAGTGACGTCCCGCGCCGCGAACCCCGTGCCGCCCGAGGTCAGCAGCAGGTCACAGCGAGCAGAGAGGTCCGTCACTGCTGCCTGTTGGAACACACAGATATCAGAGGTCAGAGGTCAGCAGCAGGTCACAGCGAGCAGAGAGGTCCGTCACTGCTGCCTGTTGGAACACACAGATATCAGAGGTCAGAGGTCAGCAGCAGGTCACAGCGAGCAGAGAGGTCCGTCACTGCTGCCTGTTGGAACACACAGCTATCAGAGGTCAGAGGTCAGCAGCAGGTCACAGCGAGCAGAGAGGTCAGTCACCACTGCCTGTCAGAACACACAGATATCAGAGGTCAGAGGTCAGCAGCAGGTCACAGCGAGCAGAGAGGTCCGTCACTGCTGCCTGTCGGAACACACAGATATCAGAGGTCAGAGGTCAGCAGCAGGTCACAGCGAGCAGAGAGGTCCGTCACTGCTGCCTGTTGGAACACACAGATATCAGAGGTCAGAGGTCAGCAGCAGGTCACAGCGAGCAGAGAGGTCAGTCACCACTGCCTGTTGGAACACACAGCTATCAGAGGTCAGAGGTCAGCAGCAGGTCACAGCGAGCAGAGAGGTCCGTCACTGCTGCCTGTTGGAACACACAGATATCAGAGGTCAGAGGTCAGCAGCAGGTCACAGCGAGCAGAGGTCTGTCACCACTGCCTGTCGGAACACACAGATATCAGAGGTCAGAGGTCAGCAGCAGGTCAGAGCGAGCAGAGAGGTCCGTCACTGCTGCCTGTCGGAACACACAGATATCAGAGGTCAGAGGTCAGCAGTAGGTCACAGCGAGCAGAGAGGTCCGTCACTGCTGCCTGTCGGAACACACAGATATCAGAGGTCAGAGGTCAGCAGTAGGTCACAGCGAGCAGAGAGGTCCGTCACTGCTGCCTGTCGGAACACACAGATATCAGAGGTCAGAGGTCAGCAGTAGGTCACAGCGAGCAGAGAGGTCCGTCACTGCTGCCTGTCGGAACACACAGATATCAGAGGTCAGAGGTCAGCAGCAGGTCACAGCGAGCAGAGAGGTCAGTCACCACTGCCTGTTGGAACACACAGATATCAGAGGTCAGAGGTCAGCAGCAGGTCACAGCGAGCAGAGGTCTGTCACCACTGCCTGTCGGAACACACAGATATCAGAGGTCAGCAGCAGGTCACAGCGAGCAGAGAGGTCTGCCACCACTGCCTGTCGGAACACACAGATAGCAAAGGTCAGAGGTCAGCAGCAGGTCAAAGCGAGGAGAAAGGTCTGTCACTGATGCCTGTTGGCACTCGCTAGGGACACACCGAGATCAGAAGAGGTCAGAGGAGAGGTCTGTCCCTGGCGCCTGGTGGGACACAGGTCACACAGAGGCTTGATGCGAGCAGCAGGTTAAAGGCACAACAAGAGATCCATCACAGCCACTTGGCAGGGCACACACAGGCCAGACAGGAGGCCTGTTCACGGTCTCTGCGGCCGCCGCGGCTCCCGCGGCCAAGAGGCGGAGCTTAATTTGAACAACTTTGAACACTTTGGTGGCCGCCGATGGCGTCCGATAAATGGCGCGTGTAGCGTTCGCAACGAATAGGCAATTTCATGAAAACTCTCAATGTTTTTAAAAACCACTCAACTACATGAATATCTACGAGTCACTACGAGTTGTCATTTTTGGTCAAACAACCGTCAGTGAGCTGCGATATCAACAAAACAGTGCGCAACCTTTGTCGGACGCGCGCCATTTATGTCGAAGTTCTTTTGCGGCTGCTCCCGAACAACCGCAGGAGCCGCAGAGAGTAGAGTTTCTCCTCCCGGGTCTGCTCTTTCGTGATTGGCTGACGATTAAGCCCCGCCCTTTTGGCCGCAGGAGCCGCGGCAGCCGCAGACCCCGTGAACAGGCCTAGGGTTGAGGTTCAGAGGTCAGCAACAGGTCGGCCATGGCCACTTGGCAGGGGGTACAGGCATGCTGTCAGTGACTGGGACACTGGTGCTACATGGTGGTTAGTTCCAGCTGACAGTGCCAGGGGCAACCCAGTGCCCAAACAAAATCCAGTGCTGTTTTGTCTGCTGAAAACCAGCCTCCATATCATTCACAAAGAGACTATAAAATACCTGCCTAATACAATGTGATACAATTTCCCACCCACAGTAGGTAAGGAATGTGTAACTGTACATAACCCTACCCTTGCTAGTATGTTATCACTGAACCATCAAGTTTACCTGTATGTCTTGCTTCTCATCAGGCACCACCTTAATCTGCAGAGTGGATGCTGGGAAGAGTTCTCCACTTTGCAGGAGAGTGGTGAGAGCTGGTCCAGACCGGTCTGTGGCTGTGCCAGCCGACACCCGGTCACTGACTGTGGAGTGTGGAGAACACAACCATTTCCTGTCACTCACACTCTGCCTGGCATGATTCAGCTCCGGCCAGTGGTTAGTCAGAGTGAGCATGAATGGTAACTGCTGGTCTCTATTGGCAGTGGTCCGACACATTAATCTCAGTCTATGTTCCCTGATTGAAGGCAGTTTGCTTTCAAAACCAGATAATGCTCTTCTACCAAACTATTTTGAAAATGTAGTTATTGGATAATCAATGCTTACACATTGCTCAATACTGAATCTATATGATACTCAGCCCCAGACTGGTTATTGATTTGACACTGATTGAATCAATTGGAATCGTTCAATCAAAATTCCTTAAATAAATAAAAATTGTTTCACCACCAGATCTTTTGATTCATGAATCATGATTGAATCAGAACCTGCATGAAACCAAGGCTGATTGAATCAAAAGATTTAACAATTTGTAACAATTCAAGTACACTGGTAAATTGTGCAAACACATGCAGTCCTGGTGGCCACATAGATTTATACTGAAATAGTATTGCTGTAACAATGTTTTAATGATCATATATATGTATGTTTCCATTTGTATTGATTTGACAAATTCACCACATATATTTAAATGTTGAATCAAACATGAATCAATTGCATTTTTTCTCATTTTTTCACAGATTCTAATTTTTTCCTGTGAATTGAACAGAGACTGAATCATTCAGATTCTAAAATGAATCATGATTGAATTGTTCCAAAAAAAAAATCAAGACAGCACATAGGGTGGACAACTGTAACACCATACTTTTCATGCTATTGGCAATATAGGCAATACGATACTGACACACTATATCACCCAAGAGTATGAACAGTTTGGTGGTGGAACATGTTTGCCATTCTGGCTATTTACCCTAAAAAGGTGCTGTAAAACATACCTGTGATGATACCAACAGTAATTGCTTCCATCTTAATGCTGAAAATTAACAGGTTGTGTCAATGCCTCAATGGTACTGAAATACTTGGCATGATCCACAATTTAATCATTCACATATTAACACTACAACACCTGATACGATATCGTGTTTTATTTGAGAAGAAAAACGTGAAAAGGCATCATTGACCTTCCTCATTCCGGAACATGCAAAAACGACAGAACATTAAAAGGGCACATCAACACAAGACGCATATTTACATATAAAACTGTACATGTGTTCATACTAAATCAAACACCCAACAACATCAATCGATTTAACCTACCACCTGCAACAGCCGCCGTCCACTCAAAATCCACACGCTGAACTTTGCGGTTCCGGCTCCGGCGGCGCAGTTTGTTTTGCTTCGAAGCCGCGCCAAAAAACGTAACAGCTGCGTTTTATTTGGATGAGTTTTTACCACCTCCCAGAATATTAGGAAACTTCACAAATAACTGGCGTTTCATTTCAGTGAGGCCCCCCCCCCCCCCCCCCCCCCTCCGTGATTTCACTTCTGAATAAACATTCGTTATAAATGCTTCCTATATCACGAAACGTAACGTGAGATGAAAATTGATAAGCTAAAGGCCCTCACCGAAATCACTTGTGAATCCCGAATCCGCACCGCATCCTTCCAGTGGAGCCCTTCCAGCGGAGCGCCCGTTGAACGTAACGTACCTCAGCAAAACCGACAGCAGCTTACTCAATACTCACTTGCGTACCGCGAGAGAAAAATGTCCTCCACCGACCACCGTACCAAAACGGCTCCAACGGCCGGCTGCTGTTACGTTGTGAACGTTCGCTGTGCGTCGCAGCAGCACCACTCACGCTCAGGTTCCGTACTGGAGCCACCCGAGCCGAGACGACAGCCAAGCACACACCGAGCTTCGCGCTCAGGTACCGTACTGGAGCCACCAGAGCCGAGCCGACAGCCAAGCACACACCAAGCTTTGCTGACTCACCGTGATGCAACATTTTCGGCCTTCGGCTACGCACACATAGCGGGTCCTGTTGTACGCATGCACCACCCAGGCGTGAGCGCAAGGGAGTTCCGAATCTAACTCGTCCAATCGCGAAAGTGAACTCTATTTGGATAAGACAATCAGACGAGGACCTACCCTCTGAACCCCTGGGTTATCACTTCCTGACCCTCGCACCACAGAACTTCCACTTAACCAGCTGTAGACGTCCGAGTGCTTTGACGTGCATATATTCGACCCGGCCCACACAGCATGGCCCGGCGGTAACATCACCAACAGAGTACATACAAAAAACTTGTGTGTTCGTTTAACAGAGTGCGCGTCGGCCGGCCAGCGGCCCACGAGCTCGCAGTTGATCTCCGGGCGTGCCGCCGCGAGAGGGCGGCCCGATCCGCTGCCCACAGGAGAGCACATCGGACGCGCTGGAATGGCGGCGCTGAGCCGAACCCCATCCTCCGGCGAGCCAGCTCGTCAGTCCGTGCGGCGAGGGTGGCAGGGCGCTGCGGCAGCGCGACAGCGAGGCCCGCTGTCTCACTTCATAGAGTTCCCTGTGAGCGACCTCTCTCACACACACATCACCACACAGACTGTGCCGGCGAGGGATCACCACCGCGCCGGCTGACCGGCTGATGGCTCCATCACAGCCCTGACTCCGGTCGGAGCGTCGCGTCCCGCCCAGGGCGGCGGACGGGGCGGGGCGGCCACCCGTCTGTTCGTCCGTCCGCCCGGCTTGGCAACAGTTCCCAGTCCGTGCGCCGGACTCTCAGTAGTCTATCGCCTTCATCGGCACGTCCTCCGGGTCGGGCAGCGGCGGCCGTTTTGAGCGCTTCTTGCCGCCCCGTGACCGCGGCATCCGCACCGGCTCGATCGACTCCACCTCCGGCGGAGACATCTGCCGGAGACGAGGGAGACGTCAGGCAGTGTCACCTGTTGGCGACGCCAACGAATATCAATGACGAGTCATGACAAACTGTCTTGTCCACACTGAACTTGTCCCTTTGTACTCACCACCTAGTCCGGCACCACACATGCCCTCCCTGTGTTTACCCATCCCACTCCCCTCCCCGGTCCATCCCCCCCCCGTCTCTCCCGGCTCTCACCGGATCGTCGTCCAGCTGTCTGGCGGGGGGCCGGCCTGTGATCAGCTCCCCCCCCCCCCCCGCCTCTCACCGGCTCGTCGTCCAGCTGTCTGGCGGGGGGCCGGCCTGTGATCAGCTCCCCCCCCCCCCCCCCCCCGTCTCCCCCGCCTCTCACCGGCTCGTCGTCCAGCTGTCTGGCGGGGGGCCGGCCTGTGATCAGCTCCCCCCCCCCCGTCTCCCCCGCCTCTCACCGGCTCGTCGTCCAGCTGTCTGGCGGGGGCCGGCCTGTGATCAGCTCCCCCCCCCCCCCGTCTACCCCGCCTCTCACCGGCTCGTCGTCCAGCTGTCTGGCGGGGGGCCGGCCTGTGATCAGCTCCAGCACGTCGGCCGGGACGTGGTCACGTTGCGCCGCCGTGAACGCGTTCACGTAGTCCCGCAGCTGGGCGCGCATCTCGGGCGCCGTCTCGAACACGTCCCGCAGCGGGTCGACCGGCAGCTGCAGCAGCACCTGGTAGCTGCTCGGCTTGGTGCGCTGGCAGCACTTGATGAAGCCCTCCCACACCTTCTTCTCGGTCCACACCTAACGAGGACGCGGCGCAGAGTATCAGTGGTGGCAGCAGAGTCGGGCACAGGTATCGTGCGAACTGCTGCAATGGGCTCCGGAAAGTGAGCGGGATCGTAAATGGGTATCGTTCATGACAACCGTAGACAGGTGTCATTAATGAAGAGCAAACTAAGATGGCACAAGACGCACCAAATGAAACGGTCGTGTCTGCACTACAAATATTGCTAGAAGCGCTAATCAGCAAGTTCATGATAATCCATGATTATGATTATGCTGATGATGGGAGGAGTGAGGGAGTTCGGGCGGCACGGTCGTTCTCCACCCTCGCAGTCCGCAGAGGCGGCCACCCCGCTGTCCGCTGGTCTGCTGACCTGTCGGCTAGTGAGCCTGGTGAGGATGTTCATCACCAATCCGATCAGCCGGTTGTAGAGGGCCAGCGACTGGATGACGGTGCGCATCAGCAGCACGGGAAGCGGCGTCTGCTCCATCAGCTGCTGTAGCACCACGGCCAGCACCTCCTGCGTGTACACCTGCTTCTCGGCGAAACACAGCGACGTCGCTGCCGGGAGAGACGGGCGGACGGTCAGACGCCGGCACCCTGACACGCTGCTACAGCGACGTCGCTGCCGACACACGCGCACACATCAGACGCCGGCACCCTGACACGCTGCTACAGCGACGTCGCTGCCGACACACGCGCACACATCAGACGCCGGCACCCTGACACGCTGCTACAGCGACGTCGCTGCCGACACACGCGCACACATCAGACGCCGGCATCCTGACACGCTGCTACAGCGACGTCGCTGCCGACACACGCGCACACATCAGACGCCGGCACCCTGACACGCTGCTACAGCGACGTCGCTGCCGACACACGCGCACACATCAGACGCCGGCACCCTGACACGCTGCTACAGTGACGTCGCTGCCGACACACGCGCACACATGGTCAGCCGTGAGGCACTCAAACCGGCTGTACAGGTCACTGCAAGAGGAATGGTAGGTGCTACTGTAGATGGGTAAAACCTAGCAGCGTTTCATAACAATAGGTATTCCTGAAAAAAATCAGCGGTGCATCTCCGTCCTACGAATAGGCAGCTCTTCTATCACTTTTCACTATTCTACGCCTTCAAATAAAATCACAATATTCGAGAAACCTGATTCTCTCCCCACTTGAGTGCACTGAGGCATCTCGACCCTGAGACCGCCTCCGGGGAGGCGGTCTCAGGTGAGACCGGGGAGGGGGAGGGGGGAGGGGGAGGGGGAGGGGGAGGGGGAGGGGGGAGGGGGAGGGGGAGGGGGAGGGGGGGGAGGAGGGAGGGAGGGAGGGAGGGAGGGAGGGAGGGAGGGAGGGAGGGAGGGAGGGAGGGAGGGAGGGAGGGAGGGAGGGAGGGAGGGAGGGAGGGAGGGAGGGAGGGAGGGATGGAGGGAGGGAGAGAGGGGAGGGAGGGAGGAGAGATAAGGAGAGATAAGGGGAGAGAGGAGAGAGAAGGGGAGAGGAGGAAGACGATGAGGTAGCCAGAAAGCTTAGATGGAAATATTTACATTTTCACACAAAAATGGAGTTATTACTTGCAATGACAGACAAGACCAAAATATATTGTAAATTGATCATATTCTGCATATACAAACTCATACCGAAAGATATTTAATGTTAAAGTTGACAAGCCTTTTAACGACCAGTACTCTCAAGTACTTGGTAACGAATTTCGGTTCCCACCAACATCTGGTATTGCTTTTTGACAAAATGGCATACAAAATACTTCTTGCACTCTGTCTATTATTATTATTCCCTAATATCCTTCACAATCAACAAACATTGAATAAAATGGTATCCAAATTAGCGGTTAACTCATGCACCCAACGACGGTCTAGTTAGTGGTTGCAACCCTCAATTTTTTACAACAATTGTCATAACTCATAATGGTTCATTTATTTTCAACATTCGGAGTATTGTATAGTTTTGTCTCTGGCTGTTATATAATGCAATGCTTTAGCTTATAAACTAAAGCATTGCTATATAGCTTATAACCACTTTTTCCAAAACAATAAACATAAAATAGTGCAGAAAAATAAATCAAAATGCCAATATTCCTTTTAAGTAAGATAAAATATATTCAATTAATTATGTAAAGCGGAGGGCTGAGACAGTATGCAAAAAATTACTGCCTCAGCTCTCTGTGCTGAAACGTACAGAATACATGAAATATAAATCATATATTTACTAATTAATAATAATTAATTACATTAATTTCATTAAATAACTAACTTTGCCATGCATTCCATTCCATTCCATTCACCTTGCTGATTGTTCCACCTATATCACATCACCAATGTACCTTTTGTGAAAAGCAGTATTCAGGATATGTGGATCGACGAGCAAAAATGTTCAGGTTGGTGAGCTGAAAACGGTTCTACCATGATATCCCAAATTTGGAAATCGGATAATACCGGCCAGCTAGTTGACATACCTCACAGCGAACATTTTCGATGGAAATATAACATTTCAAGTTAGAGCCTCTTCAAATTTGTTTCTCATATCAGAAATACCATGTAAACTAAACCGTATATGAGGAAACAAAACATCTAACATCGAACAAGCATATTAGAATGGAGCTGGTAATGTCGAGACCAAAGTCGATTTAAGGTTTGAGGAAATTGGCCTTTAGCAGAGAAAGGTGAGCACCCTCAAATATCGCAAGGCATCATAGTCTTGTCCATGATTGCCGCTTATTGTTTCGGGTAATAAATGTGTTCGATTATTGAAATGACATCGATTTGGCTAGCTAAACCCTTGTTATTGTGGTAGGTATTTTGGGTTACTCTCGTTGGTGGTTTTGATAGCTGCAAGAACCTGGTGTGCAATCACTTTTTAAAAGAGTGACAAAAGCAAACCGTTTTCGTGCACAATGAGCTACTCGTGTTAATAGCTTTATGTCTTGGCGTGTCTCACCGATTTTCAGGAAATTGTGTACATTTATTATGAACATTAACATTTTCTAAAACACTCATAACGTTTGATACACTTGTGAGGATATTCAAAACAGAATTAATTTGCAGTTAACCCGCGCGGCGCTGGGGTCTCCATCCGAACGCGCCGCGCTGGGGGGGGGGGGGGGGGGTAAATTTTACCCCCCCCCCCCCCCTCTTATCTCCCGAACCAATAATCGCAGCGAGACGCGCAAGGCGGCGATCGGAAGCTCTCGATGGGAAGATTCTAAGTAATTCTTAAAATTGTATTTAAAAGGTCACATATCAGGTCAGGGTCAGGTCAAAGGTCAAAACCACCTGTTTTCGAGATTATTGGCTGCAGAGACCGGACTATCAACAGCAGCGCGCCGAAACTCTGCCAAAACACTTCTAAATATAAGGAGAGGGTAATGCTTGAGTATGAATATCATACTAAGTACAGGTCAAGGTCAAAGTCAGGTCACAAAAGGTCACACTGTGAAAAAGTAATATGAAACCCATGTGACACATGTCTCATGGGTTATTTCAGACGTAGAATCCAAAAATAATTGTTATTTTGACATTTGACCTCATGGTCAGGTCAAGATCAGGCAAAAAAGGTCAAATTTTGAAATCCAAAATTTGCAATAACCGACACATGTTTACGGTTCAGTTTTGCCACAGCAATCCAATGGTGCAATTTGTTTTTGTGTACGATGTCTAGAAATGTCAAAATTTGCGATTTTTTTCAAATGCGTCCATCACATTGAACACTTATTAGTGTCATTTGGGGGTCAAAAATATAGATATTTGTTTGAAATTTGGAATAGTCACTCATTAGAGATGGTTATCTGACATATCTTCCGGTTTTTTGAAAATTCTTACAATTTTGGATTTTGTCAACTTTGAAAAAAATAGAAACGATTTTTTGCATTTTGGGGATCAGAAAATCAAAATTGTGAAAATCCGAGATAGCCATCTTGTAGAGAATGTCATTTCCTTCCTTTTGACGTGCTTTGTTTGCAATTTGCTTCAATACTCGCTGTTCTATCATCGATCAAAGTTTCGTCCATTTTGGACCGAAAATGGCGTTACATGACGTCACTAAAACGCTATTTTCGCAAAACTTCTCGACCGATTCTCTCCCAAATTTATCTGAAGACGTCAAATCGATGCCAGATAAGGTACTGAAAGTTTCGCGTCGATATCTAGTGTAGTTTTGAATCTATAGCGAAAACCCGGGAGGGGGGGTAAAATTTACCCCCCCCCCCCCCAGCGCCGCGCGGGTTAAATCAGCTGAAAGCCGAATTGATTGTCCATTCGCCATAGGTGCAAAGGTATTACAACAACGGATATGATAAACGTTTGAGGCGAGGCAAAAATAATTTCAAAAAATTGTAATTCCATTTTAAGGAGTCTGGGGCTACCCACCCGCCGGTCGGGGCTACCCCACAAATACAAAGCCTTACGGAAACGTCTGAAAATATACCTACGTTACTTTTATCCGAATGGGGTCTTTAATGCTTATACAGCTAAAATTGCCTCCCCTAGTGTGTTTAAAGTCCAACATTGGAGTAGCTTCCAAAGTTCTTTGAAACATCGTCAAGAGCTTCGGTGGTCCACCCCCGTTATTATTGTTATGATTTGTTCTTTCGTATATGCCTCTACGAATCTATCCACTTCCTACATTAATGATTAGGTAGGACATTACGACATTAAGTAGGACTACATTACATTAATGATTAAGTATATTAAGTATATAATTCAGACTGGTTAATGATTCAGCACTGATTGAATCGATTGGAATCGTTCAATCAAAATTCCTTGAATCAAAACATAATTGATTCACCACCAGATCTTCTGATTCATGAATCGTGATTGAATCAAAACCCGTACCAAATAAAGGCTGATTGAATCAAAATTTAACAATTCTTAACGATTCAAGTACACTGGTAAATTGTGCATATACATGCAGTCCCATTGGCTACATTCATTTATACTGAAATAGTATTGCTGTAACAATGTTTTAATGATCATATATATGTATGTTTCTATTTGTATTGATTTGACATAAATTCACCACATATATTTAAATGTTGAATCAAACATGAATCGATTAAAATATTTGTTTTGATTCCTTGAATCCGAAAGAATCAATTCTCAAAACTGTATCCGTGAATCGAACGGTGATTGAATCATTCAGATTCCAAAATGAATCATGATTGAATCGTTCCCAAAAAGTTGAATCAATAACCAGTCTGGACTATAGATTAATGATTAAGCCCGTTCATCGTAACATTCTATTCAATCCGTTTTTGTCAGTCAGCAAAGCACGTTAAAATAACGCACACGATGACGATAATTGCGTTCACCTGAGATGGACACGATACGGGCCCGGTCCGGCCCGGCCCGGCCCGGCCAGGCCCGGCCAGGCCCGAACTCGCGGCTTCTCGGCTCTCTGCGAGCGTTCTGGCCGGAGGTCATTGACCCAGCTGACCCGGCCCGCATGGTTCAAACAACGTGACCATTGCCTGACGCTAGCCTTTACGCAGGAGCCCATTCATTCAGCCGACCTCCACCAATCTCACTCGCGTAAATGTTTCGAGAGCGCTGATTGGCCGCGTGCGGTCACGGCTGGCTGGGGCATCATTGGCGTATATAGGAAGTTACAATCTTAGGCGATAGATGGCTCTGAAGATTGATTGCAAATTTAAGAAAATCCCGTGAATGCAAACTAACAAGGTGTACTTCATTTTCAAGAAGACACAGCCTGCGACCAGCATGCAAAATTTCAAACGATTCCGACAAATAGTTTAGGAGATATAAGCGATTATCTGACTCGCGACTAGTACCATACCATTACTTTTGTTGTGACCTGTACAATGCGTGGTCCGACAAAGCGATGGCACCGACCCCGTTCTCCCGTGGCCAATGACGTGACTGGTCAGGGCCGTGATCTCATGTCCCTCTAAGGTGCATAAGCACGATGACAGGCCGGCCCACAGTTGCTGAGATGATGGAGAATACATGAGAACCGAGACTGTGACGCAGCGTACGAGGCGTAAACAAAACTAAATGTGCATGGCGATGATGATTGAAAGCAATCAGCAGCGGGTATTTTTGGGAGTTCTGACCTTTGATGATGGCTTTCATGTCGCATTGGTCGGGTCCTCACCTTTGATGATGGTCTTCATGTCACACTTGGTCGGGTCCTCACCTTTGATGATGGTCTTCATGTCACACTTGGTCGGGTCGATGTTGTGCAGCGCCACCAGCAGGTCCACCGGAGTCAGTGGAGAGCTGAAGCTGCCAGTGTCGGCGTGGATACCTAGCAGCCGGTTAAACACCTGTCGGACAACGCAACAGCCGGTCAGACTCAGCACCAGCAGCAGGTCCACCGGAGTCAGTGGAGAGCTGAAGCGTCGGCGTGGATACCTAGCAGCCGGTTAAACACCTGTCGGACAACGCAACAGCCGGTCAGACTCAGCACCAGCAGGTCCACCGGAGTCAGTGGAGAGCTGAAGCGTCGGCGTGGATACCTAGCAGCCGGTTAAACACCTGTCGGACGGCGCAACAGCCGGTCAGACTCAGCACCAGCAGGTCCACCGGAGTCAGTGGAGAGCTGAAGCTGCCAGTGTCGGCGTGGATACCCAGCAGCCGGTTAAACACCTGTCGGACAACGCAACAGCCGGTCAGACTCAGCACCAGCAGGTCCACCGGAGTCAGTGGAGAGCTGAAGCGTCGGCGTGGATACCTAGCAGCCGGTTAAACACCTGTCGGACGGCGCAACAGCCGGTCAGACTCAGCACCAGCAGGTCCACCGGAGTCAGTGGAGAGCTGAAGCTGCCAGTGTCGGCGTGGATACCCAGCAGCCGGTTAAACACCTGTCGGACGGCGCAACAGCCGGTCAGACTCAGCACCAGCAGGTCCACCGGAGTCAGTGGAGAGCTGAAGCGTCGGCGTGGATACCTAGCAGCCGGCTAAACACCTGTCGGACGGCGCAACAGCCGGTCAGACTCAGCACCAGCAGGTCCACCGGAGTCAGTGGAGAGCTGAAGCGTCGGCGTGGATACCTAGCAGCCGGTTAAACACCTGTCGGACGGCGCAACACCCGGTCAGACTCTGCACCAGCAGCGCCACCAGCAGGTCCACCGGAGTCAGTGGAGAGCTGAAGCTGCCAGTGTCGGCGTGGATACCCAGCAGCCGGTTAAACACCTGTCGGACGGCGCAACAGCCGGTCAGACTCAGCACCAGCAGGTCCACCGGAGTCAGTGGAGAGCTGAAGCTGCCAGTGTCGGCGTGGATACCTAGCAGCCGGTTAAACACCTGTCGGACGGCGCAACAGCCGGTCAGACTCAGCACCAGCACGCCACGTACAGTCAGATGATTGACGAGCGTTTCTAGCACACATGACGCGACGCGAGACGCGTTTTAGGAACCAAGAACTAATAACTAACAGTACACCGCGTTTTGAACAGGAAAACAGTTTTCACGTGGCTATACGGGACTTGCCTGGGCCCAGTTCCATGTTCGGAGCTGACTGGTGGCCACAGAGTCGCCACAGCCCGCCTCTCGTACCTCTGCACAATAACCAGCCAGGTCCTGTCCCTGTACCCCCTTCGCCTGCCATACGTAAGTCGGCCGCCGTACCTCTTTGACGACGACCGGGTTGAGCCGGATGAGTTTGGGCAGCGCGGCGATCACCTCCTTCTTTGTCAGGCCATTCAGCACCGGGATCAGGAAGCGGACGTCCGAGACGCGCTTCTGGTACAGGTCCCGCACCCGGTCCACCAGCTCAGCCGACGGCGGCGCTGGTAGGGGGGGGGGGGGGCGGTGTCAGACACAGTCCGGAGTGTGCGACCGACGTGCGCGGGCGGTGAACGTCATGGTATGCCCAGCACTTGAATCATTTAGTGAATGACTCATTTTCATGGGCTTCCTTATCAAGCAACTTGGCAAGTAAGCGCAATAAACGTGTTTCTCCTCGACATGGGTGCACCACGTGGTTCTTTCCTTGACGACGAGTGATGCGTACTTTTGTTGGTGAGTATGAGTATATATTTCTTAAGTATGAGTATGACGCTAAGATACGTACTTTTGTCGGTGGGTATGAGTATGACGCTAAGATACGTACTTTTGTCGATGAGTATGAGTATGACGCTAAGATACGCACTTTTGTCGGTGGGTATGAGTATGACGCTAAGATACGTACTTTTGTCGGTGAGTATGAGTATGACGCTAAGATACGTACTTCAATCGGTGGGTATGAGTATGACGCTAAGATACGTACTTTTGTCGGTGAGTATGAGTATGACGCTAAGATACGTACTTCAATCGGTGGGTATGAGTATGACGCTAAGATACGTACTTTTGTCGGTGAGTATGAGTATGACGCTAAGATACGTACTTCAATCGGTGGGTATGAGTATGACGCTAAGATACGTACTTTTGTCGGTGAGTATGAGTATGACGCTAAGATACGTACTTTTGTCGGTGGGTATGAGTATGACGCTAAGATACGTACTTCAATCGGTGAGTATGAGTATGCCGCTAAGATACGTACTTTTGTCGGTGAGTATGAGTATGACGCTAAGATACGTACTTTTGTCGGCAAGTATGAGTATGACGCTAAGATACGTACTTTTGTCGGTGGGTATGAGTATGACGCTAAGATACGTACTTTTGTCGGTGATTATGAGTATGACGCTAAGATACGCACTTTTGTCGGTGGGTATGAGTATGACGCTAAGATACGTACTTTTGTCGGTGAGTATGAGTATGACGCTAAGATACGTACTTTTGTCGGTAAGTATGAGTATGACGCTAAGATACGTACTTTTGTCGGTGAGTATGAGTATGACGCTAAGATACGTACTTTTGTCGGTGAGTATGAGTATGACGCTAAGATACGTACTTTTGTCGGTGAGTATGAGTATGACGCTAAGATACGTACTTTTGTCGGTAAGTATGTGTATGACGCAAAGATACGTACTTTTGTCGGTGAGTATGAGTATGACGCTAAGATACGTACTTTTGTCGGTGAGTATGAGTATGACGCTAAGATACGTACTTTTGTCGGTAAGTATGAGTATGACGCTAAGATACGTACTTTTGTCTGTGAGTATGAGTATGACGCTAAGATACGTACTTCAATCGGTGGGTATGAGTATGACGCTAAGATACGTACTTTTGTCGGCAAGTATGAGCATGACGCTAAGATACGTACTTTTGTCGGTGGGTATGAGTATGACGCTAAGATACGTACTTCAATCGGTGGGTATGAGTATGACGCTAAGATACGTACTTTTGTCGGTAAGTATGAGTATGACGCTAAGATACGTACTTTTGTCGGTGGGTATGAGTATGACGCTAAGATACGTACTTTTGTCGGTAAGTATGAGTATGAAGCTAAGATACGTACTTCAATCGGTGGGTATGTGTATGACGCTAAGATACGTACTTTTGTCGGCAAGTATGAGTATGACGCTAAGATACGTACTTCAATCGGTGGGTATGAGTATGACGCTAAGATACGTACTTTTGTCGGTGAGTATGTGTATGACGCTAAGATACGTACTTTTGTCGGTGAGTATGAGTATGACGCTAAGATACGTACTTCAATCGGTGGGTATGAGTATGACGCTAAGATACGTACTTTTGTCGGTAAGTATGAGTATGACGCTAAGATACGTACTTTTGTCGGTGATTATGAGTATGACGCTAAGATACGTACTTTTGTCGGTGAGTATGAGTATGACACTAAGATACGTACTTTTGTCGGTGAGTATGAGTATGACGCTAAGATACGTACTTTTGTCGGTGAGTATGAGTATGACGCTAAGATACGTACTTTTGTCTGTGAGTATGAGTATGACGCTAAGATACGTACTTCAATCGGTGGGTATGAGTATGACGCTAAGATACGTACTTTTGTCGGTGAGTATGAGTATGCCGCTAAGATACGTACTTTTGTCGGTGAGTATGAGTATGACGCTAAGATACGTACTTTTGTCGGTGAGTATGAGTATGACGCTAAGATACGTACTTTTGTCGGTGAGTATGAGTATGACGCTAAGATACGTACTTTTGTCGGTAAGTATGAGTATGACGCTAAGATACGTACTTCAATCGGTGGGTATGAGTATGACGCTAAGATACGTACTTTTGTCGGTAAGTATGAGTATGACGCTAAGATACGTACTTTTGTCGGTAAGTATGAGTATGACGCTAAGATACGTACTTTTGTCGGTAAGTATGAGTATGACGCTAAGATACGTACTTTTGTCGGTAAGTATGAGTATGACGCTAAGATACGTACTTTTGTCGGTAAGTATGAGTATGACGCTAAGATACGTACTTTTGTCGGTGAGTATGTGTATGACGCTAAGATACGTACTTTTGTCGGTGATTATGAGTATGACGCTAAGATACGTACTTTTGTCGGTAAGTATGAGTATGACGCCAAGATACGTACTTTTGTCGGTGGGTATGAGTTTGACGCTAAGATACGTACTTTTGTCGGTAAGTATGAGTATGACGCTAAGATACGTACTTTTGTCGGTGGGTATGAGTATGACGCTAAGATACGTACTTTTGTCGGTGAGTATGAGTATGACGCTAAGATACGTACTTTTGTCGGTGGGTATGAGTATGACGCTAAGATACGTACTTTTGTCGGTGAGTATGAGTATGACGCTAAGATACGTACTTTTGTCGGTGAGTATGAGTATGACGCTAAGATACGTACTTTTGTCGGTAAGTATGAGTATGACGCTAAGATACGTACTTTTGTCTGTGAGTATGAGTATGACGCTAAGATACGTACTTCAATCGGTGGGTATGAGTATGACGCTAAGATACGTACTTTTGTCGGTGAGTATGAGTATGACGCTAAGATACGTACTTTTGTCGGTGATTATGAGTATGACGCTAAGATACGTACTTTTGTCGGTGATTATGAGTATGACGCTAAGATACGTACTTTTGTCGGTGAGTATGAGTATGACGCTAAGATACGTACTTCAATCGGTGGGTATGAGTATGACGCTAAGATACGTACTTTTGTCGGTGAGTATGAGTATGACGCTAAGATACTTACTTTTGTCGGTGAGTATGAGTATGACGCTAAGATACGTACTTTTGTCGGTGGGTATGAGTATGACGCTAAGATACGTACTTTTGTCGGTGGGTATGAGTATGACGCTAAGATACGTACTTTTGTCGGTGGGTATGAGTATGACGCTAAGATACGTACTTTTGTCGGTGGGTATGAGTATGACGCTAAGATACGTACTTTTGTCGGTGGGTATGAGTATGACGCTAAGATACGTACTTTTGTCGGTGGGTATGAGTATGACGCTAAGATACGTACTTTTGTCGGTGAGTATGAGTATGACGCTAAGATACGTACTTCAATCGGTGGGTATGAGTATGACGCTAAGATACGTACTTTTGTCGGTGAGTATGAGTATGACGCTAAGATACGTACTTTTGTCGGTGGGTATGAGTATGACGCTAAGATACGTACTTTTGTCGATGAGTATGAGTATGACGCTAAGATACGTACTTTTGTCGATGAGTATGAGTATGACGCTAAGATACGTACTTTTGTCGGTGAGTATGTGTATGACGCTAAGATACGTACTTTTGTCGGTGAGTATGAGTATGACGCTAAGATACGTACTTCAATCGGTGGGTATGAGTATGACGCTAAGATACGTACTTTTGTCGGTGAGTATGAGTATGACGCTAAGATACGTACTTTTGTCGATGAGTATGTGTATGACGCTAAGATACGTACTTTTGTCGGTGAGTATGAGTATGACGCTAAGATACGTACTTTTGTCGGTGGGTATGAGTATGACGCTAAGATACGTACTTTTGTCGGTAAGTATGAGTATGACGCTAAGATACGTACTTTTGTCGGTGAGTATGAGTATGACGCTAAGATACGTACTTTTGTCGGTGATTATGAGTATGACGCTAAGATACGTACTTTTGTCGGTAAGTATGAGTATGAAGCTAAGATACTTACTTTTGTCGGTGGGTATGAGTATGACGCTAAGATACGTACTTTTGTCTGTGAGTATAAGTATGACGCTAAGATACGTACTTTTGTCGGTGAGTATGAGTATGACGCTAAGATACGTACTTCAATCGGTGGGTATGAGTATGACGCTAAGATACGTACTTTTGTCGGTAAGTATGAGTATGACGCTAAGATACGTACTTCAATCGGTGGGTATGTGTATGACGCTAAGATACGTACTTTTGTCGGTGGGTATGAGTATGACGCTAAGATACGTACTTTTGTCGGTGGGTATGACGCTAAGATACGTACTTCAATCGGTGGGTATGAGTATGACGCTAAGATACGTACTTTTGTCGGTAAGTATGAGTATGACGCTAAGATACGTACTTTTGTCGGTAAGTATGAGTATGACGCTAAGATACGTACTTTTGTCGGTGAGTATGTGTATGACGCTAAGATACGTACTTTTGTCGGTGAGTATGAGTATGACGCTAAGATACGTACTTTTGTCGGTGGGTATGAGTATGACGCTAAGATACGTACTTCAATCGGTGGGTATGAGTATGACGCTAAGATACGTACTTCAATCGGTGGGTATGAGTATGACGCTAAGATACGTACTTTTGTCGGTGAGTATGAGTATGACGCTAAGATACGTACTTTTGTCGGTGGGTATGAGTATGACGCTAAGATACGTACTTTTGTCGGTGGGTATGAGTATGACGCTAAGATACGTACTTCAATCGGTGGGTATGTGTATGACGCTAAGATACGTACTTTTGTCGGTGGGTATGAGTATGACGCTAAGATACGTACTTTTGTCGGTGAGTATGAGTATGACGCTAAGATACGTACTTCAATCGGTGGGTATGTGTATGACGCTAAGATACGTACTTTTGTCGGTGGGTATGAGTATGACGCTAAGATACGTACTTTTGTCGGTGAGTATGAGTATGACGCTAAGATACGTACTTCAATCGGTGGGTATGAGTATGACGCTAAGATACGTACTTCAATCGGTGGGTATGAGTATGACGCTAAGATACGTACTTCAATCGGTGGGTATGAGTATGACGCTAAGATACGTACTTTTGTCGGTGGGTATGAGTATGACGCTAAGATACGTACTTCAATCGGTGGGTATGAGTATGACGCTAAGATACGTACTTCAATCGGTGGGTATGAGTATGACGCTAAGATACGTACTTTTGTCGGTGGGTATGAGTATGACGCTAAGATACGTACTTTTGTCGGTGAGTATGAGTATGACGCTAAGATACGTACTTTTGTCGGTGGGTATGAGTATGACGCTAAGATACGTACTTCAATCGGTGGGTATGTGTATGACGCTAAGATACGTACTTTTGTCGGTGGGTATGAGTATGACGCTAAGATACGTACTTTTGTCGGTGAGTATGAGTATGACGCTAAGATACGTACTTCAATCGGTGGGTATGAGTATGACGCTAAGATACGTACTTTTGTCGGTAAGTATGAGTATGACGCTAAGATACGTACTTTTGTCGGTGAGTATGAGTATGACGCTAAGATACGTACTTTTGTCGGTGGGTATGAGTATGACGCTAAGATACGTACTTCAATCGGTGGGTATGAGTATGACGCTAAGATACGTACTTCAATCGGTGGGTATGAGTATGACGCTAAGATACGTACTTTTGTCGGTGAGTATGAGTATGACGCTAAGATACTTACTTTTGTCGGTGAGTATGAGTATGACGCTAAGATACGTACTTCAATCGGTGGGTATGAGTATGACGCTAAGATACGTACTTTTGTCGGTGGGTATGAGTATGACGCTAAGATACGTACTTTTGTCGGTGAGTATGAGTATGACGCTAAGATACGTACTTTTGTCGGTGAGTATGAGTATGACGCTAAGATACGTACTTTTGTCGGTGAGTATGAGTATGACGCTAAGATACGTACTTTTGTCGGTGAGTATGAGTATGACGCTAAGATACGTACTTTTGTCGGTGGGTATGAGTATGACGCTAAGATACGTACTTCAATCGGTGGGTATGAGTATGACGCTAAGATACGTACTTTTGTCGGTGATTATGTGTATGACGCTAAGATACGTACTTTTGTCGGTGGGTATGAGTATGACGCTAAGATACGTACTTTTGTCGGTGGGTATGAGTATGACGCTAAGATACGTACTTTTGTCGGTGATTATGAGTATGACGCTAAGATACGTACTTCAATCGGTGGGTATGAGTATGACGCTAAGATACGTACTTTTGTCGGTGAGTATGTGTATGACGCTAAGATACGTACTTTTGTCGGTGAGTATGAGTATGACGCTAAGATACGTACTTTTGTCGGTGGGTATGAGTATGACGCTAAGATACGTACTTTTGTCGGTAAGTATGAGTATGACGCTAAGATACGTACTTCAATCGGTGGGTATGAGTATGACGCTAAGATACGTACTTCAATCGGTGATTATGAGTATGACGCTAAGATACGTACTTTTGTCGGCAAGTATGAGCATGACGCTAAGATACGTACTTTTGTCGGTGGGTATGAGTATGACGCTAAGATACGTACTTCAATCGGTGATTATGAGTATGACGCTAAGATACGTACTTTTGTCGGTGGGTATGAGTATGACGCTAAGATACGTACTTTTGTCGGTGAGTATGAGTATGACGCTAAGATACGTACTTCAATCGGTGGGTATGAGTATGACGCTAAGATACGTACTTCAATCGGTGGGTATGAGTATGACGCTAAGATACGTACTTTTGTCGGTGAGTATGAGTATGACGCTAAGATACGTACTTCAATCGGTGGGTATGAGTATGACGCTAAGATACGTACTTCAATCGGTGGGTATGAGTATGACGCTAAGATACGTACTTTTGTCGGTGAGTATGTGTATGACGCTAAGATACGTACTTCAATCGGTGGGTATGAGTATGACGCTAAGATACGTACTTCAATCGGTGATTATGAGTATGACGCTAAGATACGTACTTCAATCGGTGGGTATGAGTATGACGCTAAGATACGTACTTTTGTCGGTGATTATGAGTATGACGCTAAGATACGTACTTTTGTCGGTGATTATGAGTATGACGCTAAGATACGTACTTTCGTCGGCAAGTATGAGTATGACGCTAAGATACGTACTTTTGTCGGTGAGTATGAGTATGACGCTAAGATACGTACTTTTGTCGGTGGGTATGAGTATGACGCTAAGATACGTACTTCAATCGGTGGGTATGTGTATGACGCTAAGATACGTACTTTTGTCGGTGAGTATGTGTATGACGCTAAGATACGTACTTTTGTCTGTGAGTATGAGTATGACGCTAAGATACGTACTTCAATCGGTGGGTATGAGTATGACGCTAAGATACGTACTTCAATCGGTGGGTATGAGTATGACGCTAAGATACGTACTTTTGTCGGTAAGTATGAGTATGACGCTAAGATACGTACTTTTGTCGGTGAGTATGAGTATGACGCTAAGATACGTACTTCAATCGGTGATTATGAGTATGACGCTAAGATACGTACTTTTGTCGGTGGGTATGAGTATGACGCTAAGATACGTACTTCAATCGGTGGGTATGTGTATGACGCTAAGATACGTACTTTTGTCGGTGGGTATGAGTATGACGCTAAGATACGTACTTTTGTCGGTGATTATGAGTATGACGCTAAGATACGTACTTTTGTCGGTGAGTATGAGTATGACGCTAAGATACGTACTTTTGTCGGTGAGTATGAGTATGACGCTAAGATACGTACTTTTGTCGGTGAGTATGTGTATGACGCTAAGATACGCACTTTTGTCGGTAAGTATGAGTATGAAGCTAAGATACGTACTTTTGTCGGTAAGTATGAGTATGACGCTAAGATACGTACTTTTGTCGGTGAGTATGAGTATGACGCTAAGATACGTACTTTTGTCGGTGATTATGAGTATGACGCTAAGATACGTACTTTTGTCGGTGATTATGAGTATGACGCTAAGATACGTACTTTTGTCGGTAAGTATGAGTATGACGCTAAGATACGTACTTTTGTCGGTGAGTATGAGTATGACGCTAAGATACGTACTTTTGTCGGTGATTATGAGTATGACGCTAAGATACGTACTTTTGTCGGTAAGTATGAGTATGACGCTAAGATACGTACTTTTGTCGGTAAGTATGAGTATGAAGCTAAGATACGTACTTTTGTCGGTAAGTATGAGTATGACGCTAAGATACGTACTTTTGTCGGTGAGTATGTGTATGACGCTAAGATACGTACTTTTGTCGGTGAGTATGAGTATGACGCTAAGATACGTACTTCAATCGGTGGGTATGAGTATGACGCTAAGATACGTACTTCAATCGGTGGGTATGAGTATGACGCTAAGATACGTACTTTTGTCGGTGAGTATGAGTATGACGCTAAGATACGTACTTTTGTCGGTGAGTATGAGTATGACGCTAAGATACGTACTTTTGTCGGTGAGTATGAGTATGACGCTAAGATACGTACTTCAATCGGTGGGTATGAGTATGACGCTAAGATGCGTACTTTTGTCGGTAAGTATGAGTATGACGCTAAGATACGTACTTTTGTCGGTGGGTATGAGTATGACGCTAAGATACGTACTTTTGTCGGTGAGTATGAGTATGACGCTAAGATACGTACTTTTGTCGGTGATTATGAGTATGACGCTAAGATACGTACTTTTGTCGGTGAGTATGAGTATGACGCTAAGATACTTACTTTTGTCGATGAGTATGAGTATGACGCTAAGATACGTACTTTTGTCGGTGATTATGAGTATGACGCTAAGATACGTACTTTTGTCGGTGAGTATGAGTATGACGCTAAGATACGTACTTTTGTCGGTGGGTATGAGTATGACGCTAAGATACGTACTTTTGTCGGTGGGTATGAGTATGACGCTAAGATACGTACTTTTGTCGGTGGGTATGAGTATGACGCTAAGATACGTACTTTTGTCGGTGAGTATGAGTATGACGCTAAGATACGTACTTTTGTCGGTGATTATGAGTATGACGCTAAGATACGTACTTTTGTCGGTGAGTATGAGTATGACGCTAAGATACGTACTTTTGTCGGTGAGTATGAGTATGACGCTAAGATACGTACTTTTGTCGGTGGGTATGAGTATGACGCTAAGATACGTACTTTTGTCGGTGAGTATGAGTATGACGCTAAGATACGTACTTTTGTCGGTGAGTATGAGTATGACGCTAAGATACGTACTTTTGTCGGTGGGTATGAGTATGACGCTAAGATACGTACTTTTGTCGGTGGGTATGAGTATGACGCTAAGATACGTACTTCAATCGGTGGGTATGAGTATGACGCTAAGATACGTACTTCAATCGGTGATTATGAGTATGACGCTAAGATACGTACTTCAATCGGTGGGTATGAGTATGACGCTAAGATACGTACTTTTGTCGGTGAGTATGTGTATGACGCTAAGATACGTACTTTTGTCGGTGAGTATGAGTATGACGCTAAGATACGTACTTTTGTCGGTAAGTATGAGTATGACGCTAAGATACGTACTTTTGTCGGTAAGTATGAGTATGACGCTAAGATACGTATTTTGTCGGTGGGTATGAGTATGACGCTAAGATACGTACTTCAATCGGTGGGTATGAGTATGACGCTAAGATACGTACTTTTGTCGGTGAGTATGAGTATGACGCTAAGATACGTACTTTTGTCGGTGGGTATGAGTATGACGCTAAGATACGTACTTTTGTCGGTAAGTATGAGTATGACGCTAAGATGCGTACTTTTGTCGGTAAGTATGAGTATGAAGCTAAGATACGTACTTTTGTCGGTGAGTATGAGTATGACGCTAAGATACGCACTTTTGTCGGTAAGTATGAGTATGAAGCTAAGATACGTACTTCAATCGGTGGGTATGAGTATGACGCTAAGATACGTACTTTTGTCGGTAAGTATGAGTATGACGCTAAGATACGTACTTTTGTCGGTGAGTATGAGTATGACGCTAAGATACGTACTTTTGTCGGTAAGTATGAGTATGACGCTAAGATACGTACTTTTGTCGGTGGGTATGAGTATGACGCTAAGATACGTACTTTTGTCGGTAAGTATGAGTATGACGCTAAGATACGTACTTTTGTCGGTAAGTATGAGTATGACGCTAAGATACGTACTTTTGTCGGTAAGTATGAGTATGACGCTAAGATACGTACTTTTGTCGGTGATTATGAGTATGACGCTAAGATACGTACTTTTGTCGGTGAGTATAAGTATGACGCTAAGATACGTACTTTTGTCGGTGAGTATGAGTATGACGCTAAGATACGTACTTTTGTCGGTGAGTATGAGTATGACGCTAAGATACGTACTTTTGTCGGTAAGTATGAGTATGACGCTAAGATACGTACTTTTGTCGGTGAGTATGAGTATGACGCTAAGATACGTACTTTTGTCGGTGAGTATGAGTATGACGCTAAGATACGTACTTTTGTCGGTGGGTATGAGTATGACGCTAAGATACGTACTTTTGTCGGTGATTATGAGTATGACGCTAAGATACGTACTTTTGTCGGTGAGTATGAGTATGACGCTAAGATACGTACTTCAATCGGTGGGTATGAGTATGACGCTAAGATACGTACTTTTGTCGGTAAGTATGAGTATGACGCTAAGATACGTACTTTTGTCGGTAAGTATGAGTATGACGCTAAGATACGTACTTTTGTCGGTGGGTATGACGCTAAGATACGTACTTTTGTCGGTGAGTATGAGTATGACGCTAAGATACGTACTTTTGTCGGTGAGTATGAGTATGACGCTAAGATACGTACTTCAATCGGTGGGTATGAGTATGACGCTAAGATACGTACTTTTGTCGGTAAGTATGAGTATGACGCTAAGATACGTACTTTTGTCGGTGAGTATGAGTATGACGCTAAGATACGTACTTTTGTCGGTGAGTATGAGTATGACGCTAAGATACGTACTTTTGTCGGTGGGTATGAGTATGACGCTAAGATACGTACTTTTGTCGGTGATTATGAGTATGACGCTAAGATACGTACTTTTGTCGGTAAGTATGAGTATGACGCTAAGATACGTACTTTTGTCGGTGAGTATGAGTATGACGCTAAGATACGTACTTTTGTCGGTGAGTATGAGTATGACGCTAAGATACGTACTTCAATCGGTGGGTATGAGTATGACGCTAAGATACGTACTTTTGTCGGTGGGTATGAGTATGACGCTAAGATACGTACTTTTGTCGGTGAGTATGAGTATGACGCTAAGATACGTACTTTTGTCGGTGAGTATGAGTATGACGCTAAGATACGTAGTTTTGTCAGTAAGTATGTGTATGACGCAAAGATACGTACTTTTGTCGGTGATTATGAGTATGACGCTAAGATACGTACTTTTGTCGGTGGGTATGAGTATGACGCTAAGATACGTACTTCAATCGGTGGGTATGAGTATGACGCTAAGATACGTACTTCAATCGGTGGGTATGAGTATGACGCTAAGATACGTACTTTTGTCGGTGATTATGAGTATGACGCTAAGATACGTACTTTTGTCGGTGAGTATGAGTATGACGCTAAGATACGTACTTTTGTCGGTGAGTATGAGTATGACGCTAAGATACGTACTTTTGTCGGTGAGTATGAGTATGACGCTAAGATACGTACTTTTGTCGGTGAGTATGAGTATGACGCTAAGATACGTACTTTTGTCGGTGGGTATGAGTATGACGCTAAGATACGTACTTTTGTCGGTAAGTATGAGTATGACGCTAAGATACGTACTTTTGTCGGTGGGTATGAGTATGACGCTAAGATACGCACTTTTGTCGGTAAGTATGAGTATGACGCTAAGATACGTACTTTTGTCGGTGGGTATGAGTATGACGCTAAGATACGTACTTTTGTCGGTAAGTATGAGTATGACGCTAAGATACGTACTTTTGTCGGTGAGTATGAGTATGACGCTAAGATACGTACTTCAATCGGTGGGTATGAGTATGACGCTAAGATACGTACTTTTGTCGGTGAGTATGAGTATGACGCTAAGATACGTACTTCAATCGGTGGGTATGAGTATGACGCTAAGATACGTACTTCAATCGGTGGGTATGAGTATGACGCTAAGATACGTACTTCAATCGGTGGGTATGAGTATGACGCTAAGATACGTACTTTTGTCGATGAGTATGAGTATGACGCTAAGATACGTACTTTTGTCGGTGAGTATGAGTATGACGCTAAGATACGTACTTCAATCGGTGGGTATGAGTATGACGCTAAGATACGTACTTTTGTCGGTAAGTATGTGTATGACGCTAAGATACGTACTTCAATCGGTGGGTATGAGTATGACGCTAAGATACGTACTTTTGTCGGTGAGTATGAGTATGACGCTAAGATACGTACTTTTGTCGGTGGGTATGAGTATGACGCTAAGATACGTACTTCAATCGGTGGGTATGAGTATGACGCTAAGATACGTACTTCAATCGGTGGGTATGAGTATGACGCTAAGATACGTACTTTTGTCGGTGAGTATGAGTATGACGCTAAGATACGTACTTTTGTCGGTGGGTATGAGTATGACGCTAAGATACGTACTTTTGTCGGTAAGTATGAGTATGACGCTAAGATACGTACTTCAATCGGTGGGTATGAGTATGACGCTAAGATACGTACTTTTGTCGGTAAGTATGAGTATGACGCTAAGATACGTACTTTTGTCGGTGAGTATGAGTATGACGCTAAGATACGTACTTTTGTCGGTGAGTATGAGTATGACGCTAAGATACGTACTTTTGTCGGTGGGTATGAGTATGACGCTAAGATACGTACTTTTGTCGGTGAGTATGAGTATGACGCTAAGATACTTACTTTTGTCGGTGAGTATGTGTATGACGCTAAGATGCGTACTTTTGTCGGTGGGTATGAGTATGACGCTAAGATACGTACTTTTGTCGGTGATTATGAGTATGACGCTAAGATACGTACTTCAATCGGTGGGTATGAGTATGACGCTAAGATACGTACTTCAATCGGTGGGTATGAGTATGACGCTAAGATACGTACTTTTGTCGGTGAGTATGTGTATGACGCTAAGATACGTACTTCAATCGGTGGGTATGAGTATGACGCTAAGATACGTACTTTTGTCGGTGGGTATGAGTATGACGCTAAGATACGTACTTTTGTCGGTAAGTATGAGTATGACGCTAAGATACGTACTTTTGTCGGTAAGTATGTGTATGACGCTAAGATACGTACTTCAATCGGTAAGTATGAGTATGACGCTAAGATACGTACTTCAATCGGTGGGTATGAGTATGACGCTAAGATACGTACTTTTGTCGGTGGGTATGACGCTAAGATACGTACTTTTGTCGGTAAGTATGAGTATGACGCTAAGATACTTACTTTTGTCGGTAAGTATGAGTTTGACGCTAAGATACGTACTTTTGTCGGTGGGTATGAGTATGACGCTAAGATACGTACTTGTGTCGGTAAGTATGAGTATGACGCTAAGATACGTACTTTTGTCTGTGAGTATGAGTATGACGCTAAGATACGTACTTTTGTCGGTAAGTATGAGTATGACGCTAAGATACGTACTGTTGTCGGTAAGTATGAGTATGACGCTAAGATACGTACTTTTGTCTGTGAGTATGAGTATGACGCTAAGATACGTACTTCAATCGGTGGGTATGAGTATGACGCTAAGATACGTACTTTTGTCGGTAAGTATGAGTATGACGCTAAGATACGTACTTTTGTCGGTGATTATGAGTATGACGCTAAGATACGTACTTTTGTCGGTGAGTATGAGTATGACGCTAAGATACGTACTTTTGTCGGTGAGTATGAGTATGACGCTAAGATACGTACTTTTGTCGGTGAGTATGAGTATGACGCTAAGATACGTACTTCAATCGGTGGGTATGAGTATGACGCTAAGATGCGTACTTTTGTCGGTAAGTATGAGTATGACGCTAAGATACGTACTTTTGTCGGTGGGTATGAGTATGACGCTAAGATACGTACTTTTGTCGGTGATTATGAGTATGACGCTAAGATACGTACTTTTGTCGGTAAGTATGAGTATGACGCTAAGATACGTACTTTTGTCGGTGGGTATGAGTATGACGCTAAGATACGTACTTTTGTCGGCAAGTATGAGTATGACGCTAAGATACGTACTTTTGTCGGTGGGTATAAGTATGACGCTAAGATACGTACTTTTGTCGGTGATTATGAGTATGACGCTAAGATACGTACTTTTGTCGGTGAGTATGAGTATGACGCTAAGATACGTACTTTTGTCGGTGATTATGAATATGACGCTAAGATACGTACTTTTGTCGGTAAGTATGTGTATGACGCGGGTGATGAGCGTCTCGGCGCCCTTGGGACACGACTCGACCAGCGTCAGCAGCTCGGGCGACTCCATGCCCATGCCGCGGATGGGCGCCTCCAGCACGCGAAGGATGGTCCTCTTCACGTCCGCCGTGGTTTGTACGTACACGTGCCCCAGTCTGTCAACACAGGCGCAGGCACGGTCACTGTGATGTCGGGGCGGGCATGAGCCGGCAGATACACAAATAACAGACAAAGTTGCACACACATATGTGAAGTATGATACATTTTGCCGTAAATGTGACGGCTAATGTTATTCCCACGATGTCGCATGACGAGCAAAGACTGGAAACAGCGCAGTTTGCCCGCCATTTGGGCTAAAATAGTGTCAGAAACTGGTGCAAACCGCTTAAGAAAGTATCGCAACACGAGCTCAGCATTCTCCTCATAAAACCGATAGGTCTATCGAAACAAGCGCAGACACGGGCGGCCATCCCCGCGTAACTCACTCGTGAATGAGACTCCCTGCGCGGCAGCAGGGCCAGGTATAGGTGGTAACTCACTCGTGAATGAGACTCTCCCTGCGCGGCAGCAGGGCCAGGTACAGGTGGTAACTCACTCGTGAATGAGACTCTCCCTGCGCGGCAGCAGGGCCAGGTACAGGTGGTAACTCACTCGTGAATGAGACTCTCCCTGCGCGGCAGCAGGGCCATGTACAGGTGGTAACTCACTCGTGAATGAGACTCTCCCTGCGCGGCAGCAGGGCCAGGTACAGGTGGTAACTCACTCGTGAATGAGACTCTCCCTGCGCGGCAGCAGGGCCAGGTACAGGTGGTAACTCACTCGTGAATGAGACTCTCCCTGCGCGGCAGCAGGGCCAGGTACAGATGCAGACACAGCTTGGCCAGATCGTCATTCCATTCTCTGGTGACGTCCGGTGGGATGGGGCTGAAACGCCACACAAGACGGTCAACACACCACGTCAGACATAGGTCAAGTTACAGTTTACCGCTAGTTAAACAGCAATAATTAATAAACACGTATCCCCCGTGCGTACAGTATACAGTCAGAACGCATCTCAGTGCCAGGGCAACATCGAACAGACATACAAACCTCCAGCGTATTAACGTAACGGCTTGTAACAACTAACCGCGGACTCCAGCTTCACTTTACTGCCACCTCCAAGCGAAAACTTAGCTGCTCAAGGTCATGACTGAGTCAGCCCGGCGCCTGCTTGTATATGGCCGGTGGGTCCGCTAGCAGTGCTCACCACACTATCACAGCTTTGCGGCACCCCACCTGCGTCCTGCGGTACCCCACCTGCGTCCTGCAGCACCCCACCTACGTCCTGCGGCACCCCACCTGCGTCCTGCGGCACCCCACCTGCGTCTTGCGGCACCCCACCTGCGGCACCCCACCTGCGGCACCCCACCTGCGTCCTGCGGCACCCCACCTGGGTCCTGCGGCACCCCACCTGCGTCCTGCGGCACCCCACCTGCGTCCTGCGGCACCCCACCTGCGGCACCCCACCTGCGTCCTGCGGCACCCCACCTGCGTCCTGCGGCACCCCACCTGCGGCACCCCACCTGCGTCCTGCGGCACCCCACCTGCGTCCTGCGGCACCCCACCTGCGCCCTGCGGCACCCCACCTGCGCCCTGCGGCACCCCACCTGCGTCCTGCGGTACCCCACCTGTGTCCTGCGGCACCCCACCTGCGTCCTGCGGCACCCCACCTGCGTCCTGCGGACCCCACCTGCGTCCTGCGGCACCCCACCTGCGTCCTGCGGCACCCCACCTGCGTCCTGCGGCACCCCACCTGCGTCCTGCGGCACCCCACCTGCGTCCTGCGGCACCCCACCTGCGTCCTGCGGCACCCCACCTGCGTCCTGCGGCACCCCACCTGCGTCCTGCGGCACCCCACCTGCGTCCTGCGGCACCCCACCTGCGTCCTGCGGCACCCCACCTGCGTCCTGCGGCACCCCACCTGCGTCCTGCGGCACCCCACCTGCGTCCTGCGGCACCCCACCTGCGTCCTGCGGCACCCCACCTGCGTCCTGCGGCACCCCACCTGCGTCCTGCGGCACCCCACCTGCGTCCTGCGGCACCCCACCTGCGTCCTGCGGCACCCCACCTGCGTCCTGCGGCACCCCACCTGCGTCCTGCGTCACCCCACCTGCGTCCTGCGGCACCCCACCTGCGTCCTGCGGCACCCCACCTGGGTCCTGCGGCACCCCACCTGCGTCCTGCGGCACCCCACCTGGGTCCTGCGGCACCCCACCTGCGTCCTGCGGCACCCCACCTGCGTCATGCGGCACCCCACCTGCGTCCTGCGGCACCCCACCTGCGTCCCGGCCCCGCCAGCTGTGTCCACAGCCCGCTCACCTCTGCTGGTCGCTGACGAGCGCGGCCGGCGGCGCCTCCTCACCAAGCCACTTGAGCCGCTCCACGGCGTGCTGTTCGATCAGCGTGGCCAGCGTGGCGCTGGTCTGGTGGAGCTCCAGCACCGTGGCCAGCGCCCGGTCCCGCACCTGGCCAGCATGGCGCATGGTTAGTGCCAGGACTTGGACAAAACACTAGAACTATAACCAGCACATGTCATAACCGTCATCATACTCCTAAAGATGGTACCATATCTTGGTAACCACAAAAGTAGCTATTGTTATGCGTGTGAGTACGAGGTGGGCAGCTGCTGTTGAGTGTTGACTAACGTTGACAATCCTTTGAGAGGTCTAGATTTCAGAGACGCGACGGTATTCAAAACTCTTTGTCAGAAGTGGGATTCGAACCCACGCCTGGAGAACCAGACTGCGACCTGAACGCAGCGCCTTAGACCGCTCGGCCATCCTGACCACGGGTGGTTCGGACTATGAGCAGTAAGCAGACCCGCCGCCGGGCATGAGCGCTGTGCGTTTGCACATGGTCCAAGCCACGATAACAAATCGCTCGCTACTCAGTGTAGTCGTGCTTACTGGCAGTCTAACGCGGCACCGTGCTCGAGTAAGTCGCACCACCTACACAGCGCCTCGTTTGGCCCGCCAGACATCACCAGAGCGGTTCATGATCGGAGACGGGGCACGATTCACAAACCGATCGCTCCTGCCGGTCTGACGTGCCACCGTCACGTCCTCTATCTGGCACTCTGCCGACCTACAGCCACCGTCTGTGACGGCCGTTACACAGTGACGGTCCCTCACCTCCTGCGGCGTGCCGCTGGCCAGCTGCGCGGGACTCTGCCGACCTACAGCCACCGTCTGTGACGGAGCCTCACCTCCTGCGGCGTGCTGCTGGCCAGCTGCGCGGGACTCTGCCGACCTACAGCCACCGTCTGTGACGGCCGTAACACAGTGCAGGTCCCTCACCTCCTGCGGCGTGCCGCTGGCCAGCTGCAGCAGCGCCGAGACGTATTCGAGCTGCCGTCCCGGCCGGCTGCTGAGCAGCTGGCGGAACAGCTGCAGCCCCAGCTGGTGGGTGGCCGGCTCAGCGCTGAAGCCCTTCAGGATGTCCACGGCGGCCGGCGGCACCAGCGGAGCCTCCAGGAACAGGCGCGTCAGCAGGCTGTGGAGCACCGGGCGAGGGTGTTACAGGGTCACAGGGTGAGGGTGTTAAGCCCAGGCTACATTAGGCGTGATTTGTCAAGGAGATCACGCGCGTGTTCTCCGTGTTTGCAGAACTTCCTTGACGTCCGGGATCTGCCGGTCAAGAAATCACGCAAGGAAAATGGATAAACCACTGCATTTTTGTAATCGATAAACCACTGCATAAATATCTACCAGCTTCAACACAAGTTTTAACACTCACAATTTGCTCAAACGCTTCTTCAATCATCTTCCGCCACGATACTCAGCACAAATGATTCAAGTTTAGGTCTAGTATAGACCACAATACGCGAAATCAAGCAAAATGATAAAAACCCTGCAACACGCAATCTCGGAAAACACGACAACAAGTTCAGAATTTTGAACTTTTCATCGTTCCGTCCGTGACGGGTCTGCGGAATTTCCTTGACGTTTCATCCGGGATCTGCGTGATGTGCCAGTGTAGCTCACCCAATGCATTTACTATCAGCTGAACTTTCTCTGTCACGCAAATCCCGACAACACGGATAACACGCACGTGATTTTCAGGAAATCACGTATAGTGTAGCCTGGGCTTTACAGAGTCACAGGGGAGATTACAGTCACAGCCGGTCATTGGGGAGATAGCATACAGTAACAGGGTCACCAAACAGTGATGTTTCAGTGTGCCTCAGGGCAGCAGCTGGTACAGTCATGAGGATTGACGGGGTCAGCACACCGCATTAACTCGGGTCAAAGGAAGCAGACTGCCATGGGCGCCGTACGACCATAAGAGTCGGTGCGCCCCCCCCCCCAAAAAAAAATCATCATCAAAGGAAGCTGGCACAGTATCAGTCGCACTAGTACATTGACATGAAGTTGACAAAGATCGAAACATACCAAAGGCATGTCCGCCAAGCCGCGCATGTCAGGAGCCAGTGACAGCCCTGCTGCCGGCCGTCGGACCAAACGGCTGGACGCAGCACTCACATTTCTCCGTCCTTGAAGTCTGGCCGCACCATCAGCGCCGAGATCAGCATGCAGAAGATCTGCTCGTAGTTGGCCGTGCTGCGCACCACCTGGCCGAAGTTGCTGAAGCCGGCAGAGTTGGAGTACTCCTCATACAGCCAGCTGAAAATCAGGTCCGACCGGCCGCGCAGGTCCTCCAGAACGTGACCCAGCATCTCTGAAGAGGACAGCGTCACGAGTCAGGTTGGCTGAACACCACATCACCGATCAGACCAGCTGAACAAGGAAACATACATTATCAAAGTATCATGAAATGTGGGCCCTGATTAGCCAAAATGTCCCTCGCCCAGCAAATCTCCAAAGTTCAGGCTGCAAGTATAACCTTCGCCCGTACACCAATCAGCCGTTACCCCCGATCGCGGGCATCCACTGACCAACATAAGCCAGACCCCCCCCCCCCCCCCCTCCGGAGCGGCCGACACTGACTGTCCAGCAGCTGCGGCGTGAAGTGGGCCGACATCATGGCGAGCAGCTTGGCTCTGACGGCGGCCAGCCCTGCTGCCCGGGCAGTGCGCTCGGCGGCCAGCAGCCGGTCCAGCGCGGCCGTCAGCGACCGCTGCAGCTCCTCCGCCGGCAGGGGGCGCGTGATCTCCGTCAGACGCAGCGGTTTCGCCTGTGGACACCGGAGGGGGGGGGGGGGCGTGATCTCCGTCAGACGCAGCGGCTTCACCTGTGGACACGGGGGGGGGGGCGTGATCTCCGTCAGACGCAGCGGCTTCGCCTGTGGACACCGGAGGGAGGGGGGGGGGGGGGGCGTGATCTCCGTCAGACGCAGCGGCTTCGCCTGTGGACACGGGGGGGGGGCGTGATCTCCGTCAGACGCAGCGGCTTCGCCTGTGGACACCGGAGGGGGGGGGGGGGGCGTGATCTCCGTCAGACGCAGCGGCTTCGCCTGTGGACACCGGAGGGGGGGGGGGGGGGGCGTGATCTCCGTCAGACGCAGCGGCTTCGCCTGTGGACACCGGAGGGGGGGGGGGGGGGCGTGATCTCCGTCAGACGCAGCGGCTTCACCTGTGGACACGGGAGGGGGGGGGGGGGGCGTGATCTCCGTCAGACGCAGCGGCTTCACCTGTGGACACGGGAGGGGGGGGGGGGGCGTGATCTCCGTCAGACGCAGCGGTTTCGCCTGTGGACACCGGAGGGAGGGGGGGGGGCGTGATCTCCGTCAGACGCAGCGGCTTCACCTGTGGACACGGGGGGGGGGGGCGTGATCTCCGTCAGACGCAGCGGCTTCGCCTGTGGACACCGGAGGGGGGGGGGGGGGCGTGATCTCCGTCAGACGCAGCGGCTTCGCCTGTGGACACCGGGGGGGGGGGGGGGGCGTGATCTCCGTCAGACGCAGCGGCTTCACCTGTGGACACGGGGGGGGGGGGGGGCGTGATCTCCGTCAGACGCAGCGGTTTCACCTGTGGACACGGGGGGGGGGGGGCGTGATCTCCGTCAGACGCAGCGGCTTCACCTGTGGACACGGGGGGGGGGGGCGTGATCTCCGTCAGACGCAGCGGCTTCGCCTGTGGACACCGGAGGGGGGGGGGGGGGGCGTGATCTCCGTCAGACGCAGCGGCTTCGCCTGTGGACACGGGGGGGGCGTGATCTCCGTCAGACGCAGCGGCTTCGCCTGTGGACACGGGAGGGGGGGGGGGGGGCGTGATCTCCGTCAGACGCAGCGGCTTCGCCTGTGGACACCGGAGGGGGGGGGGGGGGGCGTGATCTCCGTCAGACGCAGCGGCTTCGCCTGTGGACACGGGAGGGGGGGGGGGCGTGATCTCCGTCAGACGCAGCGGCTTCGCCTGTGGACACGGGGGGGGGGGGGTGATTCTTATAGGTAAAATTGGTATCATCTGGTCGAGAACACCTGGACATTGAGGTATTTGTCCATTGTAAACGTCACCTGTCACATGCGAACATGCTTTTGAAAACTTCCCTAACCAATGTCATACTCGACTTTGCATGATTTCACGTCAAAAATCGTCTGGAAGGATGTACTCAAGATAGGCACATTCAAACGCGAATTTTGAGCAAGTGGCACGTGCAATGTGCATAAAGTGTTTTTATTCTGGGAAAAACAATGCGGCAAAATCAGCAATCAAAAAGCAGCATCCATCCAGCCAATCCAGCGATGGCTCCGTTCTCTCCTCGCCGAGCTCAGCGTAAAGAGCGATCGGATCATCAGTCGCCTCTGCCCACCCCTGGCCCGCCAAGAGGCCCGACCTCTCGCCCTTGGACTACTGGTTCTGGGATGTCGCTATGGTCGGCCTACGGAAGACACCACCACCATCACTGAAGGACCGGAATGCAACGGTGGATGCCCTTGCTGAGTCAGACGAGGAGGAAAAAGTGAGCCGAGCTGTGCGGCACCTGCGCTGTCGGGCAAAGGTCTGTGTGCACCTGCAGGGGGCTCCCTTCGAGTATCAGCTGGCCAAGCTGAGGTTCAAGCAGTTCGGTGGAAATGAGTAAACAATCACCGACAATGAACGTTCACGAGTACAATGACAAAATACAGTATTAATGTGTAAAACAAATGCGTTTAACAAAGACGACATTGGTGCGCCTTCACACAAAAACAAAAACAAATTATCACTGCCAAATCCGATGAAATCAAGTTTGACATTGGATAGCAATATTTCGAAAAACATGTTTGCATGCGACAAACGACGTTTAAAATGACCAAATACCAAAATGTCCAGGTGTTCTCGACCAGATGTTACCAATTTTACCTACAAGAATCCATTGTACATGTCCTTAACGAGAAAAATTAAAAAGTACAGTTCTAGAGAAACACCATGTAGACAGACCCCGACTAGTTACTAGTAGCATCGGGCAGTTGCGGATAATAAATGGTAGTACCGAGAGAGGAAGTAACGTCGAGACGAGAGTGGGTACCATAAACTGTTCCCACTCCTGCGGGCTGCATGACGACCAAACCATACACGACGACCAAACCATACACGACGACCAAACCATACACGACGACCAAACCATGCACGACGACCAAACCATGCACGACGACCAAACCATGCACGACGACCAAACCATGCATGACAACCAAACCATGCATGACGACCAAACCATGCATGACGACCAAACCATACATGACAACCAAACCATACATGACGACCAAACCATACATGACGACCAAACCATACACGACGACCAAACCATACACGACGACCAAACCATGCACGACGACCAAACCATGCACGACGACCAAACCATACACGACGACCAAACCATACACGACGACCAAACCATACACGACGACCAAACCATACACGACGACCAAACCATACACGACGACCAAACCATACATGACGACCAAACCATACATGACGACCAAACCATACACGACGACCAAACCATGCATGACGACCAAACCATACACGACGACCAAACCATACACGACGACCAAACCATACACGACGACCAAACCATACACGACGACCAAACCATGCATGACGACCAAACCATACATGACGACCAAACCCGCCGCCGCTGGTCGAGCGCGTCTCTCACCATGTGTTTCTTGTGCATCTGTCCGGAGGGGAGCAGGGCCACCTTCTTCTTGGCCTCCCGTCCTGAGACGGTGCCGGAGAGCACGGTGGCAATGGTGCGCCGCGAGCCCGGCTCGTCCTCCTCCTCCATCTCCCAGTCGTGCTGAGCAGCACACAGGACGTAAAGGTAAGGTGAGGCGACGCTGAGCGACACACAGGACACGGTAAGGTGAGGCGACGCTGAGCGACACGCAGGACACGGTAAGGTGAGGCGACGCTGAGCGACACACAGGGCACGGTAAGGTGAGGCGACGCTGAGCGACACACAGGACACGGTAAGGTGAGGCGACGCTGAGCGACACACAGGACACGGTAAGGTGAGGCGACGTTGAGCGACGCACAGGACACGGTAAGGTGAGGCGACGCTGAGCGACACACAGGACACGGTAAGGTGAGGCGACGTTGAGCGACACACAGGACACGGTAAGGTGAGGCGACGCTGAGCGACACACAGGACACGGTAAGGTGAGGCGACGCTGAGCGACACACAGGACACGGTAAGGTGAGGCGACGCTGAGCGACACACAGGACACGGTAAGGTGAGGCGACGCTGAGCGACACACAGGACACGGTAAGGTGAGGCGACGCTAAGCGACACACAGGACATGGTAAGGTGAGGCGACGCTGAGCGACACACAGGACATGGTAAGGTGAGGCGACGCTAAGCGACACACAGGACATGGTAAGGTGAGGCGACGCTGAGCGACACACAGGACATGGTAAGGTGAGGCGACGCTGAGCGACACACAGGACACGGTAAGGTGAGGCGACGCTGAGCGACACACAGGACACGGTAAGGTGAGGCGACGCTGAGCGACACACAGGACACGGTAAGGTGCGGCGACGCTGAGCGACAAGCGACGAGCGACACAGGACACAGGACACAGTACACACAGGACACACGACACACACGACACACGACACACACGACACACCCGACACACCCGACACACATGACACACACCGACACACATGACACACACCGACACGGTAAGGTGCGGCGAGGCTGAGCGACGAGCGACACAGACATGGACACGGTATGGTGAGGCGGCCACAGGCACGTTATGGTGAGGGGCGTCACGGCGGCTGATAGACATTCAGGAATTCATATATGTCTTTGTTCATGTAAGACAGCTGTAGTAGACAATGTAGGCAAGCTAATACACTGTTATATGCGATGTACGCAGGCAACATTTCAGCAATTCACTTGCTTAATAACAACCGCATACAGGCTGCCACGGCCGGGTATCTGCGGCCGCTACTCACATCGGTCATCTGGATCCCCTGGTTGCGCGTGGCCTCCACGCCGGGCCCCAGTCCGGCCTTGGTCAGCTGGGCGGCCAGCATGCGCGCCACGTGCTGGATCTGGGAGCGCGTGCCGGCCGCAGAGATCGGCGTGAACGTGTTGCTGAAGATGGCCGGCGGGGCGTCCGGCAGGTGCTGCATCGACACCAGCACCAGGTTGGCGGCCAGCTGCGGACTGAGCCGCTCTAGCGCCCACGCCTCCGTGATGTCGACCGCGTTCAGTTTCTGCTGCAGCTTGTCCACAGGCGCTGACCGCGGTGCTGCGGGCCCACTACCGCCGCCGCCAGTCTCCTCCTCCTCGTCGTCGTCGTCGTCCTCCGTGGCGAACTTCTGCCGCTTGGTGACGGGTGTGTCCTCGTCCGCCTCTCCGGGCGGCTCCACGATCCGCCGCTGCCGCTTGCGGAGCTCCTCTGCCGGCGGCATGGCGCGCGTGACCTCGCTCTGGGAGGCGCCCAGGTCGGTCAGCAGCGTGCAGATGTTGCGGTGGCTGTCGTACGAGGCGGGCTGCTTCAGCAGGTTCAGCAGCTGCATCTTCATGTGCTTGCGCACCGAGTTGACCTGCGACTTTGAGAGCGTCGGCGGCAGGTTGGCGTGCAGCGACTCGAGCGCGGAGATGACCTGGACGATGAACGACGGCCGGCAGCGGGCGATCAGCGTCAGAGAGCCCATACAGGCCATCAGGTTCACGCTGCTGATGTGCGGCGAGCCGTGGAACTTGATCAGCTCTGCGAACACGGAGCGCGCCTCCTCTTCGAGTTTCCGCGGCCGCGCGATCTTCAGCGTCATCGGCACGCCGTCCAGGCAGAACTCGTTCCTCTTCAGGCCGCCCGGATCCGAGTACGTCTGCAGCAGCACCAACATCTCCATGAACTTGACGGCCATCGTGCGCACGCCGTCGTTGTCGTGGTCCACGTAGCCGATGATTTGTCGCTTCATCTGCACCAGCATGCTCCAGGCCGAGTCCATGAGGTCGGTGACGGATCGCGCCTGGCTCATCCACTGAAGGGTGACGCGATAGATGCAGCCGATGGCCTGGATGGTGCGCTTCACCACGGCCACCGAGAAGCTGTCCTGCAGCAGCAGGCCGAGGTTGGCCACCACCTTCGGCACCATATCGTGGTCCTTGCGGCACGCTTCCTCGATGAAGGCGAGCACGGCGCGCCGGACGTCGGCGTTCGGGTCCGACTGGAAGGCCACCACCTCGTCCAGGAAGTTGTCCAGCAGTGCCGGGTCCTGGTGGATGATGAGCTCCTGCACCTTCTTCAGGTTGGCCACCTTCTTCGCCTCGTCTGTCAGCAACGCCGCCTCGTTCAGCAGCTCCACACACTGACAATGGAGGAACACATGATAGGTCAGCAGCTTCACAGACACAGGTCAGCAGTTCCACAGACACAGGTCAGCAGCTTCACAGACACAGGTCAGCAGCTTCACAGACACAGGTCAGCAGTTCCACAGACACAGTCAGCAGCTTCACAGACACAGGTCAGCAGCTTCACAGACACAGGTCAGCAGCTTCACAGACACAGGTCAACAGCTTCACAGACACAGGTCAGCAGCTTCACAGACACAGGTCAGCAGCTTCACAGACACAGGTCAGCAGCTCCATACTGCCAATGGTGGCACACACATGGACCAGCAGATCAAAACACCACGTTGTGTCTGCTATTTGAACATATCTAGCGCCATCCACCATGGATGGCTTACACTCTGCAGAAGCATCCACCTGGTTCACTCACCTGGGCCCAATCTTACCAAGTGCCACCAATTTGTATGATGTATGATTTGTATTCACTCACCTGGGCCCAATCTTACCAAATGTCACCAATCTGTATGATGACATGCTGTGAATGCCATACTCAGAATGTTGTATTTATGGAACCATGTCATTTGGTACATCCTAGCACAAAGTTGAAATAGCTCAGTTGGCTAGCAGCAGGTTTGACTCAAGATCTTATGATCCCCAGCATGAGTCTTGGTTTCAACAGTTTTGCAGGCAGTTGTACTAATATGCTGTATTACAACTCTAACATACCATACTACAGCAGTCATAAGATCATGTGTGATCATTACACTTGGTAAGATTGGGCCCTGATAAAGTTCCCTTGCTGAGCTTGAGTCGTGAGAGGGAGAGAGATTAGGAACATAAAAGGTCCCCTAACAAAAGAATCACCTGCCCAATTTCAGACAGTCACAAGTTTATATTAGGACAAAAACAACAAAGATGAAATTGTGTCTCCATCTAATCTAACATTGTATAACAAACATTACCATTGATCTAAATATTTACCAGATTAATAACATTATGAGTAAGTAGTAAATGCTGTTTTCAAAGCAGTTCTAATAGGTTTACAGTTAGTAGCAGGGATGTAGGAATGTCATGAAAAGTGTGTGTATGGGGGGGGGGGCAGTGCAACTTTGATCTTGTCTTGAGAGAAACCCAACCCCTTGTGCAAAATGTATTTGGATATTTGGAGTCTTCTCCAAATATCCAGCCTTGGTGAACCTTTTGCCATCAAAATTTGCCTCAACAAGCAAAATAAACGATTTTAACACAAACAAATGGGCTGAAAAGTGAGGGGTCCCCTCCCCCCCCCCCCCCATGCATATGCCTATGGTTAGTAGGCAGTAACACTTAAAGTCACCTATGGCTATGGCATAACACAATCAGGCAAAATGACAAGTAAAAGTTATTTGATGTTCGACACATAACTGAATGGCATTGCCTCTAGTTAGCGTACCTATCAATATCTTGCCAATTACAAGGATGTAGTCATACATCATATTTTCCCTAAAAACATACCTGTTCCTGGACATCATTGCCTACTTCCATCTCTCCAGCAGCCATATTGATGATCCTTAATGTAGCTCAGCTAAAACTTTAACCTGAAACATTATCAGACAAGTGTCAAATTGGCATAAAAACACCTTTGCACCGAAGACAGTTGCCTGCAAGCTGCAAATGAGCTTGGACTGAAGATATGGATCCAAGTGGGGCCACTTTAGGTAAGTAACCATAATGCCAGACACATCCTAACACCAGACTTTTCATGCCATCGGCAATGTAGATGATATTGAAGCACTAATGCTATAGAACGCAATAACAACGCTATAGAACGCAATAACAACGCTATGGAACGCAATAACAACGCTATAGAACGCAATAACAACGCTATAGAACTCAATAACTGGTCAGCTACCCCATAACTGAAAAAAAATGTGAGAATCACGCCCATTTACAAGAAAGGAGCAAGGAAGAAAGTGAGTAACTATAGACGGCTAGTAAGTCTCACCAGCCAAGCAGGCAAGGCAATGGAGTGTATAATCAATAGACATGTTGTACAGCATCTAGAAGATAACAACTTACTCAGCAACACCAGCATGGGTTTATCCAAAATAAATCCTACCAGTCAAACCTGTTAGAGATGCTCGATAAGTGGACTGAGACCCTAGATCAAGGACATGGACTTGATGTGATATACCTAAAAATAAAAAAAAATAAAAAAAATAGTCTGAATGTTTTTGAATGGATGGATTTCCGAGGCCAGGCCCCGCGCTAAGCATAGCTTGTTGCGCAGGCCCTGACCCCACCACCCGATCAAGCAATTCCTGGCATCCAGCAGAATTTAGAAGCGAAAGTTTTACGTGCCCGACATACCTGGACACGGTCCGCCCCGCCCTCTGACGTCACCTGACCTTGAGTGCGACCGCTGCCACCGGCCACAGGCCATCACAGTCAGGGGCAAATAGCGAGCGCCGAAGGGACTCGAACGCGGGCTGAGGTCAGAAGCCCAGCGCTCTCCCAACTGAGCTACAGGGGCGGACTATAGATTACCAGAAAGCATTTGACTCAGTACCTCATGAGAGATTGATTGCAAAACTAAATGGATATGGACTGAAGGGGAATGTACTAAACTGGCTGAAGGACTTCCTCCATGACTGACGTCAACAGGTTATCATCTGCAACAGTCAGTCCAGCAGGGCAGAAGTAACCAGCGGAGTCCCACAGGGGTCCATCTTAGGCCCAGTGCTATTTCTTGTTTATGTTAACGAGCTACCTAACCTTGTGCAGAGCGGTAAAAATGTTTGCAGATGATACAAAAATGTATGTGGCGGTACAAGACAGGTGCGATGCACAAAAGCTGCGAGACTTAGACACCCTGGCATGCTGGTCAGATATTAAGTGGCTACTGAAGTTCAACGCATCTAAATGCAAAGTGATGCACTGTGGGCAGAGCAAGCCCAAGGTACTGTACACCAAGATACAGGACGGTGATGCCAGATGCAACCCCACTGGAAGAAACTTCTCAAGAACAGGACCTAGGGGTGATTGTGTCCAATACTTTGAAGCCCACATTGCACTGCCAAAAAGCAGCAAGAAAGGGTATATATTCTGCCCTCAAGCTACTGAAAGTGGCATTCAGCAACATCAGTAAAAAATAATTTCAAACCACTGTACAACATATATGTGAGACCCCATCTGGAGTACTGTATTCAAGCAGTTGGTCCACACATGGCACAGGACTATGCTATGCTTGAAAGCAATGCTATGTAAACCAGGTAGACCGCTCCGGCCGAAAAAGTGGCGACAACTCGTAATTTAGTTGCAACGACCCCGCAGCTGCTGTGACGCGGAGGAGGGTCTCGCGGCCGGCCGGCCGGTCGCTTACGTAGGGTTAACGCGTAGACCCCTCCCGATTTTTTGTCGCTTGGTTCCTTTGTTTGTCAGCTGATTTTTAAACTTAAAGGGAAATAATGACCTTTTGATTTTGTTAGCAACAATTTCTTAGGTTACCGCTATGGTTTTACAATTATTGTATTTAAATTTAAGAATTAAATAAAATTATTCCCAAATTCGAAGTTGTAAGTTTGGGAAAAATACAAAACAAGTACCTTGTGTACTTCATGAAGGTCATTGACAAATTCGCCCTTCCCTACCAGTTTACATCGATTGCGGCATTTTTGGAGGCTCTGTGACATTTCCGATCAAACTGAGCGCTGCTCGGACACACGCTAGTAGCGCTTTCGTTCTCCATGGCAACCAGGCGTCAGCCAATCAAAAGCCAGAAAGGGAATACGTTCTAGCTTTTCATTGGCTCACGCCTGGTTGCCATGGAGAACGAAAGCGCTACTAGCAACAACTCGCCACAATGGTTAAGTGCGCCGAGAAGCATGACAATGCTTTGTAAACAAATCGCCGACGCTAAATAGGTCGCCGTCGATGTGCATCGATGAGCTTCCGATTTAATTGCCAGTTTTGTGTTATTGTTTGTTAGTTTTTTGGGGAAAAATTATTATTTTTCATGATAATATAAAGCATAGTGTTATATACAGCCACAGACAAATTATACAATACTCCTAATGTTAAAAACAAATGAATTTATTTTCAAAAATTGAGGGTCGCAACCACTAACTATGCCGCCGTTGATGTGCATCGATGAGCTTCCGATTTTATTGCCACTTTTTCCAATCGCTGTTAGTTTTAGAAGATCGCCGGGCATATAATCACAACAAGCAGAACGCACAATATATTTTCCACTCCATTGCGTAAAAAAACAATACGGGAAAAGCCCGCAGTTTGATGAGGACCAAAAGTACTTGCAAGTACCGGTCGTTAAAAGTGTGGAACGCTTATCAACTTTAACTTGAAATATCTTTCGGTAGGAAAGTTTTCATGCAAAATGTGATGAATTTACAATATATTTTGGTCTCGTCTGGCGATTTCAAGTGCTAACTCCATTTTTGTGGAAAAAGGTCATTATTTCCCGTTAAGATGTCTATCTACCACAAATTAAGCGTTGTATTGGGTGCCGTTGCGAAAATTGCAATCCGACCCAAACTTTTTAAGTTATGGGCCGGAACAGTTTGCTGCCCGGTGATTCCGGCCGGCCGCGTACTCCCCCTGTTTTTTCCCGCTTGATTCCTTCGTTTACCGGCCGATTGTTACACTTAAGATGTCTATATACCACAAATTAAGCGATGTATTGGATGACTTTGGGGAAATCGCAATGCAACCCAATTTTTTTTTGTAAAGTTACGCCGGCAAATTCCACTGACCGGCGATTCCGGCCGGACCGCCGTACGTAAATCGCCAACGCGCACGTTCCTCCGGCGTGTGTCGCCTGATTTCTTCATTTGCCGACCTATTGTTACAATTAAGATAACAATCTGTCACAAATTGAACGATATATCTTATGCCGTTGAGAAAATTGTCATCGGACTCAAACTATTTACATTTTGGGCCGGCAAAGTTAACCGTCCTTTGGCTTACGATGGCAGACCGGACAGCCACCACATACAATACTCAAACAGTGATAACACTCAAATAGTCTGAATTTAAATCATGCGGCCCATATTATGGCTAAGGAAAAATTGCACTAGGCTTACCTGATAAATAAAACAAAGTTGCTGATATAACAGTTGACAATTTGCGATGATAACGTCTGACAGTTCTTGGCAAAGGCCAAAGCATACCCACAAAATAGATATTCTTATCTTATTTGACGAGTTTCATGAAAATCTGATTAGATAAGTCGATTGTCAAATGCAGTCAAGCAATTAAAAGTAACTGTTTAAAATTACACTTCCCGCCCGCGTCTCCACACCACACCATCCCGCCCGCTCACCGCGTTTCCAGCCGAAGCCGGCCCACCAGGCGCCGCCATTGGCGGATCCAGAACGGTGGTGGTGGGGGGAGGGGAACGTTTTTTTTGGGGGGGGGGGGATTCCAAGAAGTCTCACACAATTCTGAAAACTCATCGGATTTCGCTTGCTTATGCATTGATAGCTGATTTAAAACAAACTTTCCTTAGTAAAAGTTGCTTGAATTTTGTTCTATATCAGGAAATGTGTCAATTTTGCGCCGATTTCAGGTTTGTCTAGAAGTTTGTCGGGGGGAGGGGCATGGCCGCCATACCCTCCCTCCCTCGCCCCCCCCCCCCCTAGCTCCTTTTAAGCTAGTACAGGGGATAAGCTCCTTTAAGCTAGTACAGGGGATAAGCTCCTTTTAAGCTAGTCCAGGGGATAAGCTCCTTTAAGCTAGTATAGGGGATAAGCTCCTTTAAGCTAGTACAGGGGATAAGCTCCTATAAGCTAGTACAGGGGATAAGCTCCTTTAAGCTAGTATAGGGGATACACTCCTTTAAGCTAGTACAAGGGATAAGCTCCTTTAAGCTAGTACAGGGGATAAGCTCCTTTAAGCTAGTACAGGGGATAAGGAACCTGCCCTACCATGAGTGTCTCAAACAACTTGAGCTGTACAGCATAAAGGAGAGCGTCCTGAGAGGAGACCTGCTCCTGACATACAAAATACTGAAAGGGAAGACAGAAATGGAAGCTACCCAGTTCTTTGAGAGAAGTGAGGAAGATAGGACAAGAGGACATCAACTGAAACTAAAGAAGAGCAGAGCAGCACATTAAGCCAGAGCTATGTCATTTTAAAATTGAATTGTGTCCCAGTGCAATAAGCTACCTGAAGAAGTCATCACAGCAGTGAGTGGTGGCGGTGGAGCCCATACTGGTTACTGATTCAACTTTTTGGAACGATGCAATCATTATTCACTTTGGAATCTGAATTATTCAATCACCATTTGATTCACGGATACAATTTTGAGAATTGATTCTTTCAAATTCAAATAATAAAAACAAATATTTTAAGCGATTCACATTTGATTCAACATTTAAATATGTGGTTAATTTATATCAAATCAATAAAAATTTAAACATACATATATATGATCATTATAACATTATTACAGCAATACTATTTCAGTATAAATGAATATAGCCACTGGGACTGTATGTATTTGCACAATTTAACAGTGTACTTGCATTGTTAAGAATCGTTAAATCTATTGACTCAATCTGTCTTGATTTGATGCATGTTTTGATTCAATCACGATTCATGAATCAAAAGATCTTGTGGTGAATCAATTATTGTGTGATTCAAGGAATTTTGATTGAACGATTCCAATCAATTCAATCAATGTTGAATCAATAACCAGTATATGGCACCAACTACAAATTCCTTCAAGAATCGGCTTGACTGACACTGGGCCACAACAAATCCTTTTCTGTTCTAACTGTCCAGTGACCAGATACAAAGTGGGCACTAAATAGACCCCGTCTAGCCCCAGCCCACTATTTAAACTTAAACTTAAACATGAGAAGTCCAGTGTTAGGACATGTATGGTTTTACGATTATTTACCCTACTGCCTACATGTTACCCTGAAATATAACTCCTAGCCATAAAGTGGTTTGTTTGTTTATTGAGGTTTAAGGGCACACCAACACTCCTCAGGTCAATTTGTGTGGTTGCGCCCAGGGCCCAGGCCATACAGTGGGACACATGAAATTGTGTAAAAAACTTTATCATAATTTGAGGTTACTGGGAATATTGATTATTGTATATTGCTGCAATAACTACCAGGCTAGCATTTTGGTAAGTAGGTAATTTCCAACATTGACATCGGTCAAATCAGCATTTTAACATTATTGACACCCAAATTGTGTGGTTAAACATAAAAGAAACAGTCATCAGGACAATCAGACAGGCAGCATATTCAGCTTTGGAGCCGACATATTTACATTCATAAGGGCCGACAGCGGCAGGAAAGCAAACGTAACAATCCAATAGACATTCGACCATAACAGCTGTTAGGTAATTGGGATATTACCTAGAGCAAGCGCGAATCGATCTACGGTTTCCCTTTTTAAGAAATATAAGCATTTGTTAAGTACATCACAAAATATTACATCCAATAATCATATTTTCCCAAAACCCCAGCGTGGACATTCGCAGCCATTGCCATCAAGGCCATCAACAAAGTATGTCGTGATCAAACATCAGAATGGCACTTGTTTAAATGTCAGCTTGATGAGATTGTGATGACGTCATTGGACTAAAGCTCCCCAAATTTAATTGTATAGGTAAAAAGAGAAGGAAAATAACATAATAGGTATAAATTTGTCATCATAAGGTTGAGTTATAGGAACAAATTCATGTTTTACTTCCTTACATTAGCAAATTTCGTGTTTCCCTTCGGCAGGCACTGACTTGGGTCAAGAATTTCGGCCAATCAGCAAAGACAATTTCATGACGACATTAATTCTAGCAACGGGGAAAATGAAGGTGATTTGAGAATGTGAATGGAGAGTGGTCCATATAATAATACATAATTACATGTGAATTAAAAATTGTCAAATTTGAGATATATGCAACTAAGTAACAAAAAATACAAACTAGATGAAAAAGGAATTTATTAACAGCTGTAACAGTTGTGAACCCCACCCACGGTCGTCCCTGGAGCCGCCCCTGCGTGGGGCGCCAGAAAGAGGGGTGCCGCCAAAGATTACTTTACTAATAAGGTTTGTTCACTAGGGAAATCGAACCGCCGCAGTGACGTCACACGATTTGGCAGGAATATTCCTTCATATGGTAGTAGTTAAAGAAGACGTTCTTGACGCAGATAATACAAAAACTAAGTGAGATTTCTATTTGTTTTTCTCAAGGTACTTTAATATGCTAAGGCTTCAACGACTCGTGGATGACGTGGAAGGGAGAAGACGTGCAACTCGAGTTCAAGAACAAGGAAGTTCAAGATTGAATTTATTTGGTTTTTCATTTGTTGTTTTCTGATAATGGGTTAAGGTCATCACCAGGTAAAACTACCCTTAATTGATTTAAGGGCGTGTTACTTGGAACGTGGTGAGTCACCTTTGTCTTTTTTCTTCTTTTTCTTCTGTGATATACTGGTACATAGTTGTTAGGTGTGTGAGTAGGATGTAAAAGATGGGGCCACCCCGGGCCATTAAACGGGTCAGACCTGATGATAGAACAGAAAGTTTCTGGAACAAAGATGACCCAGGACAAGGAACCTACCTAAGAGTTAAGCTCAAATCAGGTAAACCACTTAAGGGACAGGGCTGGCCATGGGTGCAGACATGTATAAGGGGCATACTAGGAGGGCAAGAGAAAGTTGATAAGGCCAATTTCCAAAATGATGGAAGCCTGCTCCTGAAAACCAAAAGTGACAAACAAACCAATCAACTCTTAAAAGCAACACTGTTTGGAAGGGAAGAGTGTGATGTTCAAAAGGATGAGCGACTGAATGTGAGCAAAGGCACCATCCTTGCTTACAACATGATTGACCTGTCTGAGGAGGAGGTTGTGGGATGGCTGCGGGAGTTTGGTGTCGTGGGAGCCAAACGATTCACAAGGAGGGTGGGAAATCACACTGAGAACACCCCTACCATCCTCCTGACGTTTGACAGGTCTACATGCCCCTCTCAACTCAACTTTGACTATGTGTCGTACCAAGTGAGAAAGCATGTCCCAAACCCATTGATATGTAACAAATGTGGGAAATGTGGACATACTGAGTCAAGGTGCAAAGCAGAGGCAGTGTGTCTCAAATGCAGTGGCACAACACATGAGGGTGACTGTGAACGAAAATGTACCAACTGCACCCAGACTGGGCACTCTTGTTTCTCCAGGGACTGCCCAATCTGGAAAAAGGAAAAAGAGATATGTGAGATCAAAGTTGACCAGGACATATCCTATGCCCATGCTCGTCGAGTGTATGACACAACTCATCGGATCCTGAGCCAGACTGTTCGCACATACTCTACAGCGCTACAAGCACAACCTGAGCACCTCAACCAGGAAGCTTCTCTGTGAGACAGAGTTGACAACCTGGAGCGTAAGGTCGACAAAATGATCACCTTGTTGGATAGACTCCTAGAACAGACAGGTACTAACAAACCTGGTGTGACAAACAGGGAACAGAACCAGGAGAAGGACAGGGAGAGTGTGACTGTAGAAGTGACACAAACCCCTACACAGCAACCCAACCCCCCCAACTCTGACTGCCATGATATGGATGACTCTCCCATTCCAGGAGGCAGTGACACCATTGCCCCTGATATGAATGAAACTGTTGATACCTATGATGATCTCGAGCAGGAGACAAACAAGGAAGTAGTTAAGAATACCACTGAGTGGAGTACAGCAGAGGCCAAACATGGCAAACGGGGCAAACGCCTCACTGGCAAAGTGCGGGAGAAGAGCGACCTGGCTGTCCCTCCATCCCCCGAGCTTGGAGCAAGGCAACGCAGGCCAGCTGTAGAGGATGTAGGTAGGCGGATGCCCAGCCTAACCAGAATGACCCACACTCCTGAGATATGAAATGGGAGGTTTGACCGTGGAACATGACAGATACTGTAGTGTATGGACCATATGTGCTTGTCAAAGCAATAGTTGTTGCATGTTCACATTGAACAGTGTTATATCTGTTTTTGTTTGTTTTATGTCGGTGATAGATCATTATTCACATTGATATTCACATGTGATAGTCACCTTTGTATGTGTATTTTTTTATTTTTTTTTTTATTTTTTTTTGTGCAACACATTCCCCCAAGTTCCATCATGTCCTTGATTCTCTTTATGAAGGAATTGTCTTTCTTTTCGCCTCACTTTGCAGAGGAACTCAATGTGTGTATCGTGTCCATTGTGGATGGGACGGCTCGACAGCGAGCCGAGCAGCTGAATGGTGTCCTATTAAGGTGGAGGAAAAAAAAATATCAGGTGGCTCACACTGACCTGGGGGCTAGCTGTGGACATCTGTTGGTCTTGTTCTGTTTGAAGAAGCACTGGACTCAGTTTCTTACCCATGTTTTGCTTACACGATGTTATGAGCCTACCCCGGAGACGTGGTACGAACAAATGCTTTGAGACATGACTGTGAAATTCCTGCAATGGAATACAAGAGGACTAATCGGGAAATGGGCAGAAGCAAAACCCATGTTCATGAATGACTCATTCCAGGTGTTGTGCTTGCAGGAAACGCACTTCATTGAGAACGATCGGTATAATTTCGGCTTACCACGTTTTACGCTATACAATGAATTCTCGGCACATGGGGACAGAAGAGGAGGAGTGTCGATCTACGTAACCAATAACCTCCCTCATTATAGGGTACCTCTACAGAGCACGCTACAGGCAGTAGCTTGCACTGTTAAAATCAATAACAGAAGAATCACAATGTGTTCATTATACCTTCCCCCTGCTGACAATTTTTCTTTTCAGGAACTGTCGCACCTAATCGATCAATTGCCAAAACCTTACCTCATTTGCACAGATGCAAACAGTAAGCACTTTATGTGGGGTGCCGCACAATGTGACAGGAGGGGAAACATATGGATGGATATTATCAATTATTATACATTGCGAGTCTTAAACGATGGACAACCGACTCGACTTGATGAATCATCTGGAGAGGTGTCCCACATCGACTTAACTCTGGCATCCAGCGACATAGCTCATCTGATAGATTGGAACACAGATAAGGATTTACATTCTAGCGACCATTTCCAAATCCACCTCACGCTGTCCACTACGACAGTGGTTCCCCATGACTTACCGGCGATTTTTACGGGATGGAGCATGAGGAAGGCAAATTGGACTGACTTCGAACAGAATTGCGACTTCCACTTTGACCCTGAACATGGACTAGACAACTGTGATGTTATAACACAAACATTAATTGAAAACGCCAAGAAGTATATTCCCACTAGAAATGGGAACGCAAAATATAAATGTCCATGGTGGACAGACGCGTGTAGGGAGGCCATTAGGGAGAGAAGGAGAGCTCAGAATATAATGAGGAGAAATCCGCACTCTTCATTCTTACGAATAGAATACAGGAAAGAAAAAGCGAAAACCCGACAAATACTCCGGACAGCACAACTTAATGCCTGGCACGAGTTGCTCTCGGTATTGAACCATCGTACACCAATGAAGCGACTCTGGGAAATCCTACGAAGATTTTCTCATAAAACCAGGATTTCGAGACCTTACCCCGTCTTAGTAAATAACGATGACATTATCGACGATCCCATCGAGGTGGTAAATGCTTTTGGCCAATTTTTCGCTGACATGAGTTCACGGTCGAATTACCACGACTCCTTTTTGAGGCACGAACATGAACTTGCTGATACATTACCCGACTTCGGAAACGAAAACAGAGAGGATTACAACAAAGCATTTACTACACGAGAGCTGATGGATGCGATCCAACGTTCAGGATCGACATCGGTTGGCCCTGATCAGATTCACTATGATTTCTTCCGGCATCTGAATGACACACAGATTGGTGAACTACTTGCGTTCTATAATTATATGTGGACAAACGATGTTTTCCCTGACACCTGGCGACATTCTTACATTATCCCGATCCTCAAACCAGGGAAAGACTGTAACCAGGTGAGCTCTTATCGACCTATACAACTGACCTCCTGCATGTGCAAGTTGTTAGAAAGGATAATTGCTAAACGAATGAACTGGAACCTTGAAAGGTATGAGATGTTGTCAAAATTCCAATGTGCATTTCGCTCTGGGAAATCAACGGTTGATCACTTGGTTCGAATTGAGTCGCATGTCCGGGACGGTTTTTTACATCACAGTAGCACATTAGGAGTATTTCTCGACATCAAGTCCGCGTATAACATGGTCTCCCCGATTGTACTTCTTCATAGAATGCATCACATTGGCTTCCGGGGCCATGTGATGCATTTTGTCAGGAATTATCTCTCGAACAGAACGTTCCAAGTGCGATGCGGCACGTTATCAGACGTTTTCCAACAGGATTACGGTGTAGTACAAGGAGGGGTAATCTCTCCACTACTCTTCAATATCGCGATTGATTCCCTCTCTGAAACGATTCCCCGAAATATACCCTTCGCCATCTACGCTGACGACTGTACAATCTGGGTACAGGGAATGAGGATACCAATCCTGTTCCGAGAAATCCAACGAGCCTTATCAAACATCGGTGCATGGGCGTTGACCAATGGATTCACCTTCTCTGCTGTCAAATCTAAGGCAATATTATTTCGTCGAGGACTTAAACGTATTGACCTTACGATACTACCTGTCCTTAGACTTAGCAATGAACCCATTCCCGTAGTAGAACAGGTGAAATACTTGGGCATCATCTTAGACTCAAGGCTCAACCTAAGTTCTCATATCGAGTACGTAAAGGGGAAAGCATTGAAGCGAATCGCAATCCTCAAAAGTGTTGCTGGAAAGAGATTTGGGGCTGACAGAACTGTATTACTGAGGATGTATACGTCACTCATACGGCCTATACTGGAATATGGCTCGCCTATCCTAGATGGACCGGGACATTGCCGGAGCAAAGCACTTGAACCCATTCAAAATACTGGTCTCAGAATTGCTACCGGTGCTCTACGAACCTCACCTGTGAGGGCCTTACAAGTTGAGACCAATGTTATGCCTTTAGGGATCAGAAGGCAGGAGCTCCTAGTGAGATATTACCTCAAGGTGATGGGCGACAACCAACATCCATGTCATAGTATGATGGACCTTGCTTCAACTGATCGGGTGTATAATGACCTTTCGGAAAGATACCTTCAGAGAATCGCTGGATTGCCCATAGCCTATCGATTGAAAAATATTTTCTTTGATATGAGCTATGATCCTCCAGAAGAGGTCATGAAAGTAGAAGGTACGATAGCACCTTGGCTACTGCCTGACGTCGACACACTTATGCTCTTGACACAAAACAAGAACCAAACGACCGACATTGACATCCAAACAGAGTTCCATGAGCTCATTGCCAAATATCCCGGTTACAGACTCTTCTTCACGGACGGTTCCAAGATAAACAACTCAGTCGCCTGTGCTTTCACTGTAAACAATGCGTTTTTCTCTTTCAAACTGCCAGATGATTTGTCGATATATACTGCCGAACTATTCGCGATATTAGCTGCAATTGAATATGTCCGTGACAACCGCGTGCCAAAGGCCCTCATCTGTACCGATTCTAAATCGGCGATCAAAGCACTCGACGCTCAAAGCCGCGACCACCCCATCCTGATACAGATTTTAGAATTGTACCATATGAACACACGAGACGGCCTGAAATGTAGCCTGGTATGGATTCCAGGTCATAGCGGAATTTCTGGAAATGTCCGGGCAGACTACTGGGCAAGAAAGGCTCACGCGAAACCAAATGTCACGCCTGCCAAAGTGGGGTATCGCGAATATATACCACAAGTGAAACAGCGTAGTATAGAGCTTTTCACAAAGTTATGGCAGGAATACCGTCCGACACAATTCAAACTGATCAAACCAACCATTGGGGCATGGAACTCCAGTAGACGCAGCATCCGCAAAGAAGAAGTCATCTTGTGTAGAATGAGATTAGGACACACTGTACTAACACACTCACACATCATTGACCAAATGCCCGCACCGATTTGTGACCTATGTAGATGTCGACAAGATGTCCAGCATCTGTTAATTGACTGTCGAAAGTTCATAGATGCCAGACAAAGACTGAGTTTGGTATGTCGAGACGTTGGAGCCCAAATGAATATGGAGACCTTGCTTGGGAACAAGGATGTTGCCATCACTGATGATCTTTTTCTTTACCTTCGACAATGTGAGCTACTCGACAAACTTTGAACTGGTACAAGGATTTCTCTTCATTCCATTCTATAACTCGGTTGTGTTCTGTGATGCATTGGTTTGCCTCTTCTTACAGCATGTTCTCGTTTTCTTGCACGTTGCACCTTTCTCTTATTTGCGTCACTTGCATTTTTTTCAGTTGCAAACATTATCTTGGTCTACAGCCTGCTGAACGTCGATTGCCGATCGCCACTCGATATCTTGCAAACACTGGTGCGGTGCAATTGTATGAACTACAGTTGACCTATTTCTTTGCATCATCTATTGAACGACTTTGTACGTTTTGTATGTGTGTAACCTTGTGCCCGGCATATCAGCGAGTTGTCGCCACTGGATGCGGACGCAGCTCTATCGTTCGACCGTCCTCCTGGAATTCGGCTGTGGCGAAAACACCCTGTGCAGTGAAACAACGGTGCCATGAGCACATGTGCCCCTTTTGTTTTTGTCTTGTTTTAACTGTTTCTTTTTTCTTTTTCTGCAGCAGAGCCCGCAACATTGACATTAACTCAAAGTATACTAGCACTAACAAAACTAGCATCACCTATTCCGACCCAACGCCACATTCCTACCTGGCAAGTTCCTTCCCAGGCAACTCCATATCCTGCTGAGACCTCCGCTTAGTACCGCTTAGTACCGAGCAATCCCTACCAGCCTGAACGTGGACGAGACTACGAAGACAAGACAAGAACAAGACGTTGGACGCTTGAGCCTCGCAGCTACGCGCCCTAACCCATCAAGAACAAGAACAAGATTCTAAGGCTTGTCGGTGGTGGAAAAAGATAAAAATAGATCAGATGGGAACATGAGTGATATGCAACTTGAAAGACCGTGATTAAATTACTTTGGAAAGACCCACGTTGATGTTCTGGGCATTTTGCTGAGAGATTAAATTACCTTAAGCATTGGTTCAGCATTTTTCCTATATTTGTTTTTACATTTGAATGCAATGTTAAACATTGGTTCAGCATGTATCATTAAAATATGTTCTCAGTATGACATGTCTGCCTATGACAGTAGGCTGTTTTCCTTTATTTTTGATCAGTTGTGAGAGCTGCAAGGGGAAGGATTGCGCCACTGGATCGCTCGCTGGTCAAGCCTACAGCTGAACCTCCGGAGGTTGTGATTAGCAATATATTTGGAGTTAGGTTGTTTTGCACTTGATGATTTCACGAGTCAGTTAGGGGTGCATTAAGATAGTGGTTAGAGTACTTGTCTCACGAGGTAATTTGGGAAGTTAAGCTGGTACTTGGCCCTTGACGAACAACAGTTGTGACTTGTGCGATATACTCTAATTGATACTAATTTGTCTGGTGCTGTGGACTGGAGCCATTTGTCTGGTGCGTCATTGTATATATAGTGATGTATGACTGTCAGTGGATGACATTGTGTATGTTAATTTGTATTGTTCATGACGGACCACATGCAGGAGTTGTCTTCAGTCTGTTTTGAATATGACCTTGTATTGAATTACAGTTTGAAATGTGTTAAGATTAAAGTGTTGTTCTCATTTGGAGATTGTTTTAGAAACTATACTGAACAGCTGATGAAGATTGTTTAATGACATTCCATATAAATTTGCTCGCCCATTCAACATAAAACAAAACATATATATATATATATATATATATATATATATATATATATATATATATATATATATATATATATATATATATATATATAAAAACAATATAGTCAATGCAACATAGTCAACGATCTGTAAAAGCAGTCATCTTCATAAATGCCAATCTTTACAACAACAAAAAACAATTACATTGTATTGTACAAAACACAGGGTCCTAGGATTGCTTTGAAGCCAGGGTGCGGAGTGGAAAATTCGGTAAAAAAATAACAATAGAGTGGAAAATTCAGCCTAAAGAAGGTCATATGATGTATTTTTATGTGCCAAAGCTCACCCATCAGAATCAGCTGTTAGAAATGGCAGTACTTTCCTAACCTTGTTTTCATCCACAGGTTAATATTAGCATTAATAATATCAGTGTTGAGTTATAGTTATCCAATGACCAATACATCCTGATTTAGGGAGTGGAAAATTCACAGTAAAACTGGGGAAAGAGTGGACAAATATTACCCACAGGGTGTCGCTTTCCACCCAAATTTTGCAATCCTAGGACACTGACAAAACATTCACTTATACTGCACTTTGTTTGCCATTTAATGTACACAATGGAATAAGAACCTCTTATGACACAAATACAAAGCATGTAAATATAGCTGACTAGCTTCGTCAGAAGACAGGCACTGACCACCTGCTTCAGCCGTCGGCAGAGGGCCGCCGACTCCGCCAACACCATCTCGACCAACACCAGCAGGCTCTCGGTGAGCACGTGCAGCTTTGCACTTTTGGCTGACAGTCCAGACGCAGCTCTGCCCGTGCTGTTTCACTTCGCGCAGCCGACGCTCGCTGGCCTCACTAGCGCACGACAGGCAGTCGGCATAAGCGTCGGTTGACGCGTTCTAGGCCGCCGGCGTCGAACAGCTGGCGCTCCTGGGCCACTGCTATCCGACCCAGCGCGTTGGCCGGCGTCGGTAGCTAGGTGCAGCAGCGTCCAGCCGTGCGCATCGCAACACTCTGTCGGCCCCGCGTCCCAACAGCGTCACCAGCACGGCGTCGTCGTAGTGGCAGGCGATCAGCGCCAGCTGAATGCGGCCGCGACCTCGGCTCGATGTCCAGCTCCCTGCCAAAGATCATGAGCATGCCGAAATCAGTCCATTGAAAATGGGGTCAGCTACTTATCGAGTGTCTGCAACAGTCACATATTCACATAAATCATGACAGCCTGGAATACAATCGGTCGACCAAATGGAACTCAATACTGGTTATTGATTCGACTTGGATGGAATTGATTGGAATCGTTTAATCAAAATTCCTTGAATCAAAGAAGACTCGATTCACGACCAGATCTTTAGATTCATGAATCGTGATTGAATCAAAACCTGCATGGAACCAGGGCTGATTGAATCAAAAGATTTAACGATTCTGAACGATTCAAGTGCACATGGTAAATTGTGCACATACAATGCAGTCCCAGTATCTACATTCATGTATGCTGAAATATTATTGCTGTAACAATGTTTTAGTGATCATATATATATGTATGTTTCCATTTGTATTAATTTTGCATAAATTCAACATTTATATTTAAATGTTGAATCTAATGTGAATCGAGTATTTGTATTATTATTTGAATTGGAAAGAATCAATTATAAAAGGTTGAATAAATCATCAGTCTGAACTTAAATGTGCAATACTTCTGTTGTAAGCGAGTGTTGTCACACATTTTTATGAAGAAAACATCAAATTCATAAATAACTGGAGTTAGAGTCTATCTTCTTCACACAACTACATTTGAAACTACTTAGCATTATATTTGACCATTTGACACTGAACCTTAATACATCAATTCATCTATCAATGTATCCCTACAGTTTTGTCACACAAATATCTCCAAACTGCATCACATCATAGTACCTTCCCCACCCCTCAACTTGCCAGCATAGTCACCTGTTTTGATGCACAATGTCCTTGAAGCATCGCAGTTTGTCAGTTGAGGTGGCTGTTGTGGATGGCAGTGTCACCCAACCAAGCGGTGCCGACAGCTGCTCACTGCCAGCACAGCATTCAGCCTAGAAAACACAAATACTGCTTAGAGAAATGCAAAGGCCATAAAGTCCAGTCCAGTCAAATTATTTTAAGCCTTTATTTACTTTCAACAATTTTGGACTTTTTTAGCATGTAATAGTGAACACAAGCCAAGAGCAAGTTTTTTGGTCCAGTCCAGTGCTATTAGCCCAGCAGGTATAACATAGATTACAAACTGGCTTACATATCATTGTGCAACTAGGATGTTAAATGGTAAAACAAAGCTAAATTTAAGTAAAGGCTGAAAACAGACCAAGACCTCCTTCCACAATGTATGCTGGTATTGATGCTTTCAGCAAAATGCAAACCATGTTCCAACCAAGTTCCAAGGTTGACATCATCCATGCATCCAAAATTTGTCCAAGATCCAAATTTATCTAGGCAAACTACTAATGTAAAGTTGGGTTAAATGGCAAATACACAATCAGTTGCCTAAATGCCAGTATGCAAAACGTCAGCAGACTGGTTATTGATTCAACACTGATTGAATCAATTGGAATCGTTCAATCAAAATTCCTTGAATCAAAACATAATGAATTCACCATCAGATCTTTTGATTCATGAATTGTGATTGAATCAAAACCCGCATCAAATCAGGGCTGATTAAATCAAAAGATTTAACGATTCTTAACAATTCAAGTACACTGGTAAATTGTGAAAATATATGCAGTCCCTGTGGCTACATTTATTTATATTGAAATAGTATCACTGTAACAATGTTTTAAGGATGATATATATGTATGTTTCCATTTTTTATTATTTGACAAATTCACCACATATATTTAAATGTTGAATCAAACGTGAATAGATTAAAATCTTTGTTTTGATTCTTTGAATCGGAAATAACCAATTGTTAACATTTAAGCTGTGAATCGAACGGTGATTGAATAATTCAGATTAAAAAATGAATCATGATTGAATTGTTCCCAAAACGTTGAATCAATAACTAGTCTGAAAACATGGCAAGTTTCGACAAGATCTTGTCAGGGTGGGTTGGCACAACACATCAAAACTGGGGCAGCTTTGGAAAATTTTGGGGCAGCTTTTGGAATTTTGGGCAGCTTCTGACTTTTGGGGGCAGAAGTAACAATTTACTGATTCACACTAGATCAAATGTGATCGTGAAGATGACCGACCACCCCAGTCAACAGTATTTTCTGCCCGAGGAGCAAAATTTGACCAGAAAATCCTGCCCCAAATGGGGCAGGATTTGTGCTGCCAAAAATATTTTGTCAATGTTCCTGCCACGTTTTGCATACTGGCCTAAATGTGCTTACATGTTAGCACATTGTGGACAGCACTAATGTCAATGTGTAATGAAATAGTTCAAGCTATACCAATAACGGGTAAAAAATATAAAGTCAACACATGTATAAACTACATATTGATCTTAAACTACGACAAAACAGCATTTTTCACACTGAATACTAAAAAACCGTAATACAAAAATGGCGCACTATACCAGGATGATGCACTGGCCAAAACTATGGTAGTAAAGTACAAACTTTGGCTGGCGCTGCGATTATGCCGGTCTAAGATAATTGCCTGTAAATTATTTAGAGTTAAAAGCACATAAATGGATGATCTGGGATTAATATAGGTGGAGCAGCCATACCATCAGAGTGAAGCGAGAATTGGATTTGGTAACATCTGGCAGCAGAATTCTACCACAATTCTCAAAGAGATTCCTTTATTTGGGGTAATATTGAAAGAAATTTTTCCCTTTGTTGAAGGCAATCCTTTCCTCCCTCATGCAGTGGTCACTCATACAGCATAATTTTACCCTTTTTACCATGATTTTGCTTCTTGAGGTGTATTTCTCAACTAACCAAGAACGTCCGCTTCCAATGAAGTATTTATATATACCGTTAAAGGCATACTCTTGGCGTCAGTCCTTCGTAGTTGTCTTCATTATTTACATGTGTTAGAATAGGGTAAAGGGATTCTGACCGCCGTGGTGACGTCATAGTAAAGGGAGCCCGCGATTCGTGGAGGGGGGCTGGGTGCCGCCCGCCCCGCGGTCCCTTGAGCAATCTTGCCTTGAGCCGCCCCTGCGCTGACCGCCCGGTCACGGCCCGCGGCGGTCTCCGGCTGACCACACGGCGGCTCGCGGGGCGGCGGGTGCAGATCCCTTTTGGTCCTCCCGACTGCCGGTCCTCCATCCTTTGTCACGCCCACGTTACCCCGGGTCTGGTGGTCGCTGGCCACCGGGCATGTGGTGGCCTCGAGCTGCCCCCCGGGAGTGGTGTCCGTCTGCATGGCGTGGGCTCTCCTCGCAGCTTCGCGCTGCGGGGAAGGGCCTGTCCATGGGCGGTTGCCCGGTCGGCGTCCATTTTGACCCACTTTACCCCTTCTCCTTCATCCCATGGCTGCGCAATGGTCCAAGTAGACCGAAGCGGCCTTATCCTAACCAAACCAAAAACCAAGCGGCGGGTGGGCACTCTCGGGTTTGAGCTGGGCATGCGTGTTGTTTGTGACGCATCGTGTTACGTGTCGATCATGAATACAGCAGCTGAAGTCTACCCAGCGTTTGGCCGAGCCCACCTCAACAGCTAATGTCGTGTCACGTGTGTAATCTTAAGGAGCACGGTGTCGGCAAACAGTTCCAAAAAACAGACTGGACAAGCACTGGCAAGACGTATGTTCAAGACAAGAGAGGGGTCACAGTAATGTACTGAGTGGGAAATCACAGGCTTCAATCCTTTAGCCTACTTTCCTGAAATCCCTGGTATATAAGGTATATAAGTTAAGACGAACACTGCTTGTGCTGTGCATTATAAGACAGAATGCAACCGATTTAAATTCATTAGCCTCGAAATTCTTAAGAGATCAACTAAGAACGGCTGAAAGAACTCAAACTGAGTAAACATTTTGTTCATAAAGGAGCAAAACGTAACATTACTGAATATCTTTATAATGTTGAACACAACAGCAAATAGGAACACTTCCATTTAGTTCCATTTAGTTAATCAAATTTATTAGACCAACACTTCAGAGCATATAACAAGCAAAGATAACACATGTTATGCATGTTTTATGGATTATTGCATATCAAACATCAAGAAGTATGCGAATATTTTTAATTTGAGAGCCGCAACTCAACGAAATGAGAATGGCGCAAGCGAGGCGTTTAACTAATGTTCACGTTGAGTACACCAAACCTCAACTTGACGTCAAGATGACGTCACATAAAATCTGGTCTACGTGTAGGCACGGTAAATAGAATACTAGGTAGCGCCGAGTGCCGGCCTTCAACACAGACCCTATGGTGATCACTTTTTGCAGCTGTTTTGTTTAGACTAAAAAGGTATTTAGACTATGGATATTTGAGTTAATTTATATTAACGTTCATATGTAAGACCTATATACCAAAAAGAAAGCAATTATAATTTAACTGTCTAATTAGCAAAATAAAAATGCAGGGTGGGGCAAGGGTGTGGGCTCTTCCAAATGACAGCGTTGTAGAAAATCCGAAGGTTTGGGATCAACTTTGAATGCATATCTGAAATCACAAGAAACTGACGACTGAAAAACACCTATTAGTCGCTGAAATTGAATTTGGAAAATATTCACAATCCGTTCTCCAATGTACAACACACCACAATAGCACACTCTCTTTGAACAGCAACCCATGATTTTTTCAAAAACTGGAGACAGTCGGGTAGAGATAACTTCACATCTTGATCAAAATTTCAAGAGCTTTTTAATGATACAAATGTTTTCCCATAATTTTTGTCGAACATGGTTCAATTTGCTCGAAAGCCTAAGGCTGTCGTGTGCAAATACTGGGCTGCATCTCTGAGTTTTGAAGAACCATAAATAGTCGGGTCGTCTATTTAAAGCATTAAGTAGTAAATTTAAAGAGTTTTATTTTGAGACAAAAAATCTTGGAAAATTTTGTTGCGCGCTTCAAAATTTGACTTTTAAGATATCACATTTCAAAGTTTACTGTATTGGCAAACAATGACGTGTTTCTTGAGTACTGCGCACACCGGATTCGTGAGAGTTGACCAATCAGCGACGGGAATTGTCGTTGCTGATTGGTTACTGCTCCAAATCACACTTCTCAGCAAACACCGCTGGTGACTGCGCTCCCACTGTGACTGCGTTGTTCTATTACCCTGCTCCCATCTGCTTACCCGCCATATTTTCAGTAATCACTGATCAGTGACCAAGCTTGTGCTGTATCTATCGGTTCGCGTTCGAGTTTTCGATCGTCGTGATAGACGTGATAGTTAAATAGATAAGTCGTGATAGATAAAATGAGATATCCCAAACGCTGTGCGTGCCCTGAGCATGATCGTTTCAGCGCAGCTGGCGCTGCAAGCAAGTGTTTGTTCGTTTCGCTAAAAAGCAAGACCGTTCCGAGGTGGATTAGTAAGCTGCTGAACATTCCTGTAGGTAGATCTGGGACCCACGTCTGCAGGGCGTGCATTGAATATGCCAGGTCTCAAGGCAAGGTAGGTAATGAATCATTTCCATGTTGGTGTGTACCTGCAATGTTCTATTGTGATGGTAAAGGCATGGATTACATAAAGGAAAGGAGGTAATAGTTCAGTAATTTGTTCAATAATAGTCCAGTTAATGGTGTTTTTGAGGTCCCTAATAGAAGAAGAGTATTTTTTTTACGATAGACAGAAAAGTGGGTAACAGTGTGGCTGGCGTCACCCTCGAGGCAGGGCAATCAAATCAAGGTTCAGGTTACTATCACCGTTGTTGGTCTGGAGTCATGGGGAAGCTTAATGACGTCACCAGATTCTGGCTACAAGAGAATCTTAGGCGGACCTGATCAGACTTAATGGCTATGAGCAGTAAGTTTCGTCGCGATCTGACTTAATGGCTACGAGCTGTAGGCCGACCCGATCGGACTTAATGACTACAAGCTGTAGGCCGACCCGATCAGACTTAATGGCTACGAGCTGTAGGCCGACCCGATCAGATCTAATGGCGGGGTTAGGTTAGATTAGTTCAGTTGAATTAATTCTGATCGGTTCAGCCTACCGCTCGTAGCTATTAAATCGGGGAGGCCTAAGATTCACTCGTATCTGGTGACGTCATTAAGCTTCCCCATGACTCCAGACCAACAACGGTGATAGTAACCTGAACCTTGATTTGATTGCCCGGCTGCGAGGGTGACGCCAGCCCCGGACGGTGACGCCAGCCCCACTGTTACCGAAAAGTGTTCCAGTAATACCAAAGCTATGACGTCACCAAACACAACACTGGGAGATGAATTACTGAACTATTACTGGAAAGGAGGTGTTAGTGCATTCCAATTAGGGTATACTACAGTAACTCTGAACATGTTCTAATTACAGTCTTTTCATGCTATTCATGATGTAGACAACACTGGCAGGCACAGATTTAGGGTGGGTGGCACTGAGGCGTGCACCCTCCCCTGAAGGCTGCTGAATTCAACGGAAAGCTGTCAAATATTCATACAAATTTGTGCAACATGCTTCATTATCACTATTACACTATGTGTTACCAAAAAGACTGGATAATTGGAAGTAACAACAAAAGATGCTTGTGCCCACACCCCACACAATTTGACCGGCCATACACATGCACCCATTAGCCATTACTGCGCCCCCTCCTGAGTCCTGGGAAGAATTCTGGATCCATGCCTGACTGGCACCAAGGACATATATCAAAGGTCAAGTCATCTGGCACACTACATTGCCAATAATATGAAAAGTATATCAATAGGACTTGTTCAGAGTTACAGTAGTTTACGCCATGTCAATGTAGGGTAAAGTTATGTATGCACTGTAAATCATTTGTTTAACATAGACTGCTGTAACCCTGGACACATTTTAACCTCAGACTTGCAAATGTAGCACAGCATTGTGCAGTGTGATTGCCAAAAATATCTGGAATGCATATGTCCCTTGCCAGTTGCCACTTTAAAAAACTTTTGGTGGGTGGCTGTTCCTTTGCTTTCTGCAAATTGTCTTACAATATTAACTTCCTTCATTTGTTCTCTACTGCAGGGCAACCTGGAGGCAAGCTCTGCTCCAACACCTCAGACATCGGCTGTGATGTCCAGAGTCCATGTCATCATCAATCAGTAAGTGATACTCAATATTTTACCTTAATTTACCCAACATACATTACCTTCCCTATCTTTGAGGTGTGCAAACAGTTATGAGCCACTTTGTTTCATGTAATGTCTGCATGAACTGTTTTTGTACAACTTCCAAAGCATTATATTTAAATGAAAGCAAGTATCAGTGATAACTAATGACTTCCTTCACATAGGGCTTGAGGCTGTCACAGGTTTTGATGGTCAGGTCCTCTTACAACTCCCTCCACACCTGCTTCAGTGACTGTGACTTGGTGTTTCTTTGACTCGAAGTTGGGGTGGGAGGTATACTGTGCCCACTGCTGCAAACATGTCACAGAGTGTATTCCAGCGTTTTGTAAAACAAAATATGTTGACATACTTGGAATGGCTCATGCATGTCATTTATTGATCTGATATTAGCATGTAATACCTGATGCCTTTTTTGTGTGGTGTTTTCACTGCTGTGTTTTTCAGGCAATATTCTACTTTACTTCTTTGCTGTTGACCTGCCTTACAAATACTCGCCATGTCACTACAGTCACATTTCCAAAGTTAACCTGCGCCACAGTGGGCGGGTATCATCAGCTCTTTACCACCAAAGTGTGGTCTTTAGAGAGTTTATAGCACTTCAGAGGCTCTTTAGGGCAACCAGGACCCTCTCTGAAAGACCAGAGGGCCCCTTCAACATTCAAAAGATCCCTGTGCATGTCAGGGGCCCTGGCCAGACCGAAAGGGCCCCTGAGTGGGTTCGAGGGCCCCTGAACACCTCGAATGGGCCCCTAGCCAGCACAGAGGGGCCCCTGGGCAGGTCGAAAGGCCCCTGAGCATGTCGGCAGGGCGACAAAGCAGCCAGCACAGGCCCTTGCCCGGCCATAAGGGCCCCTGAGCATGTTGGAGGGGCCCCTATGCAGGTCAGAGGGGCCCTGTGCAGGTCAGAGGGGCCCCTGTGCAGGCCAGAGCGGCCCCTGTGCAGGTCAGGGGCCCCTGTGTAAGTCAGAGGGGCCCCTGTGCAGGTCAGAGGGGTCCCTGTGCAGGGCGGAGGGGCCCCTGTGCAGGTCAGAGGGGCCCCTGTGCAGGTCAGAGGGTCTTGAGCTTGAAAAGAAATATTCTAAGTTGGTATAGCTGATTCCAAATTGGTGTCGCTGGTTCCAAAGGTGATATGGCAGTTTGCTAACTCCAGGTCCTAAAAGTTTGTATGACCCATGCCATACCTGCCATACTGCATTTTCCATCCTTGTAACATGCTTTTTCATCCGTTTTGTTTGGACTTTTCAACACTTGGGAAGGGGCCCTTTCAGCGCTCGGGAAGGGGGTCCTTTCGAGGCGCCGCACCCCGCTGGACGAAATCCTGGTTACTTGCCTGGGTCAAGGTCATTTGGCGACCCAGGTAGGTTATGATGCATGTGGCGCGATGTATCTTGACGAGACAAACACTCGCACTTGCCATTCGCACGTCTCTATTTTTAATATATCAAGAGTTAATGACAAAAAAGTGATGGTGACCTCAGATGACCCCAGCCGACCTTGCAGAGGTCACTGAGCAACAATTACACCTGGTTCATCATGAATGAGCTAAAATAACAAGATTTTGAAATATTGACCTGATCTAATGCAAATTTTCTGAATAGGAAGCATTCGTATATTTTCCCATTTACTTATAATGTGGAGGTCACGAAACTGACCTGACCTTAGGTCACCGATATAGCAAATCAGAGATATACTAATTGTAGATACTTATGACCTTATGAAATCCTGTAAGTTTCAAATTGCTCTGACAAACACTGGTTTTGGCACGACCACAAACATTTTTGGAGGTGAGGTCACTTGGCGTGACCTGGTGACATGGCTTGAGATGACTTGGTCAAAATTTTCGCACAATGTGGGTAACTGATGTCCAAATAGCTGTGCCAAATTGGCGGCGCGCCGCCGTGTTCCCGCTATTCCCGAAAAACCTTAGGGGGGCAAGTGCCCCCCCCCCCTCCCCCCACCCCACCAGGGCGATGGTTAAGCCTCCTTCGTCGCTAAACCCTCCATCAGTATCATGTGTTCAGTGTGATCAAACTGCTGCTGAAACATGTCCTATTTTCATCAGCCCTCCAGAAACCCCATCCCTCATCCGTCTGAGCCGGCCCAGCTGTTGCCCGTTGCGAACCCGGAGGATCAGTCGGGATATGTTGTCCACAGAGCGTCTACCACCGACCCGAACCTGGTGCATGCCGCCAACCCGGGCCTGGGGGCGGACCCGGAGTCTGCCGCCGACCCGGAGCCTGACGCCGATCCGGAGTCTGACGCTGACCTGGTGCCTGCCGCTGACCCGGAGTCTGACGCTGACCCGGAGTCTGCCGCTGACCCGGAGCCTGCCGCTGACCCGGAGCCTGCCGCTGACCCGGAGCCTGCCGCTGACCCGGAGTCTGCCGCTGACCCGGAGCCTGCCGCTGACCCGGAGCCTGCCGCTGACCCGGAGCCTGCCGCTGACCCGGAGTCTGCCGCTGACCCGGAGCCTGCCGCTGACCTGGCGCCTGCCGCTGACCCGGAGCCTGCCGCTGACCCGGAGTCTGCCGCTGACCCGGAGTCTGCCGCTGACCCGGAGTCTGCCGCTGACCCGGAGTCTGCCGCTGACCCGGAGTCTGCCGCCGACCCAGAGCCTGCCGCCGACCCGGAGCCTGACGCTGACCTGGTGCCTGCCGGTGACCCGGAGCCTGCCGCTGACCCGGAGTCTGCCGCTGACCCGGAGCCTGCCGCTGACCCGGAGCCTGCCGCTGTCCCGGAGTCTGCCGCTGACATGGAGCCTGACGCTGACCTGGCGCCTGCCGCTGACATGGAGCCTGCCGCTGACCCGGAGTCTGCCGCTGACATGGAGCCTGCCGCCGACCCGGAGCCTGACGCTGACTTGGCGCCTGCCGCTGACCTGGCGCCTGCCGCTGACCTGGCGCCTGCCGCTGACCTGGCGCCTGCCGCTGACCCGGAGTCTGACGCCGACCCGGAGCCTGACGCTGATCTGACGCCTGTCTGTACTCCGATTCGATCTCGCTGGTGAGTGGAACATATAAAGATTGAGGGACAGTCACACAGCTTGCAAATGTGTTACAATGCGTTTCTTTACGAAGTTTCAGTTGTTTTGAATTCAGTTGAATTTATAATAGAGTTGTGCGCTTGAAACTTCCAAATCAATTCAAACTACCATATTTCGATCAAGATTGTTGATAAAACAGAATCGTGAACTCTTTCAGCAGAAACTGTGGCACTAGTCAATTAAAGGGAGATACTCACCTTTTTCCACACAAATGGAGTTAGCACCTGAAATCGATAGACGAAACCAAAATATATTGTAAATTCATTACATTTTGCATATAAAAATTCCTACCGATATATATTTCAAGTCATAGTTGATAAGCGTTCCACGCTTATAATCAGCAAGTACTCGGTAACTAATTCAGATATTAGCCTCCCTACGCCTCGTCATTTATCTTGAAGGTATGCAATATGTTTCCTACACTCTATCTTTTGCGAATATGTGCCAAACTTTTATGAACAATCAACAATCATTTGACAAAAGTGCATTGAAATCGTCAGTTTAACAGTGGCGGTGAGGCCGAGGGCGACCTATTTAGTGTCGGCGATTTGTTTATAAGTGCCCATTCAACAACGTTGAACAGATTTATGCAAATGTTGCGCTTTCCAATAGTGCAGTGAAAATACCGATCATTAATTGTCCCAAACTTCCAACTTTGAGTTAGGGAATATTTTTTATTTAATTCTTAAATTTAGATCACATCATTTTAATACCATAACGGGAGCCAAATAAATTGTTGCTAACAAAATAAAAAGGTGATTATCTCCCTTTAAGGAATATTAAACAAGGCTTAGTGAAACCTATTGCATCGTCCTTGATGATGGATGATGGATATCCTTGATGTACAGGCACATGGAAATTGTGCGGTAAAATGTAGCATTTTGTCCTGTTCTATGCACCTTGCAGCTGTGTATTTGTTTGGTTTTGGTTCGATACATAACAGCTGTCCCTGTCGACTGGTTTATCCTCTGTGTTTGGAAATATAAATAAGTACTTTATTTGCATTAATAAATCAGTACCGATAATTGTTTTGACTGATTTGGTTATAACTTTTCTGCAATGTTAAAGTCCTTGTCAGAATCCTATATGTATTATATCCTCGTGTCCATTGCCTTGTTTCCCAGCCGTCCTACTCCTAAGAGAAATCCTGGTGCTCCCAGCTCAGTGTCTGGGACTTCGCGCTGGGCGTCATCTCCGCGGTAAGGAACACATCACAGTTTTCATATTATTGATATAGGCGACTGTAATTAACACATGCTTCTGTGTGGTAAGACTTATCGGTGTATATGTGCTTCCGCTTGCCTGTGGGCATTCAGGCAATTGCCATCCCGACAGGTTCATTAAATAATGTGTTTAGATTTTAGCTTTAGAACCTTCACTGCTTGTGTGACAAATTTGCATTGACAGTTGATATTGCTGTAAACGCAAGTCATTATCACCTTACGTTCCTTATGCTTTATTAAGCGAGGATAATGCAATGGGCTGTTGTGAAATTCGTTTCATGGAGCATTTCACAAAACAGTCGTTGAAATGGGCGCTTTATGGACAAGTATTTGGTGTAACCCCGATTCAGTAATCAGTATTACCACCGATACTCGTTTAATAACTGAAGCACAATGTTTAAACATTCTTGTCGATTTAGTGTTACGTTGCAACACACGTTTTAAGTTGAAATGTGTTGCCACTGTCATCGTTTTGATTAAATAATGTTCGATGTATTAAATGTTCATATCATTATCAGCAGACGCTTTACGGTAGTATCTAATATATAGTGAGATATGCTCAAGGGAACCAATGTGTATGGTGTAATTGTTATGAATAATGAAAATGCAACGCCGTAGGCTGTCAGTATAGCTAATCATCGCAAATACTGTTATTGTTTATCATATCTCATGAAGTTTTGTGTACTTTGTTTTCCACAGAACGGCGGTTGTTCGAACGCCAATGCGATGTCGGTTATGGAAGGGGGACCTCAGCACCGCTCGAAAGCAGCACAAGGCGTATGTAGCCTCCAAGGCGGCTCAGCTGACTCGGCTGCGCCGCGAACACGCTGCGGCTGAGAGGCGCTGGAAGCAGGAGAGGGCTCGTCTGGAGGCCGAGCTGTGCGGGCTGAAGCGGGAGTTCGCTGAGCTGCGTCGCGCTGTTGGTGAGGTATTCACCGACACGCAGGTCACCCGACTGCGAACCGGGAGACAGGAATGCTGGAGCGAGGAGGACATCGTCAGAGCGCTCTCCATCCGCTGCGTGTCCCTCAAGTGCTACAGGTACCTGAGGGATAAGCTCCACTTCCCCCTGCCCGGTCTCACCACACTTCGCACCTGGACGAAGGCCTTCCAGACGCCACCAGGTCTGATCGAAACATCCCTGAAGATTATGCGCAGCCTACGCGACACCCTGCCAGACATCGAACGTTTTGTTGTCCTGTCATTCGACGAAATGGCAGTAGATTCGCGTCTCTGCTATGACTCGACCGAGGACCGAGTCTACGGACCAACGAAGCACGTCCAGGTGGTGATGGTGCGCGGGCTCTGCAGCCACTGGAAGCAGCCGGTCTTCTTTGGCTTCAACCAGGATATGACCCGCGACATCCTGTTCGCTGCCATCGCGGCCGTTGAGAACGCCGGCTACCAGGTCGTGGCCACGGTCTGCGATCTGTCGCCCACCAACCGACCACTCCTGTGGTCCGACGTCGGGCTGGGGATCAAGCCGGAGGTCGCGTCGTTCCAACATCCATGCGATCCCAACCGGTAAGTTAATTTGAACAACACGAACAACAAGGCCATTTTAACTATGAAGAGAGTTAAAATGGCCTATGTTACTACTTACTTGTCCCATCTAGTATGCTGACTTCATTCGCCCTCAACTATAAGGTTATATGACTAAATTGAAATATAATACTTGCTTTTGAACTGAACTGTAACGTATTACATTTTTGATATTGATCAGTGTTTGTAGTCTGAAACATAACCGTATATATATGTATATGTGTGTATATATATATATATATATATATATATATATATATATATATATCGCTCCTTCGCTCTCTATCTATCTGGGACGTAGCCAGGGGGGGGGGGGGCACTGGAGACCATGCCCCCCCCTTAGCAAACCCGTTTACACTAGATAAAATGCGATTCTGTTGACGACCCCCCCCCCCCCCCCACAACAACTTTTCGCTGACGAAATGGAGCGCAATTGTTTGCCCCCACCCCACCCCACCCCCAAACTAGAAACCTAGATCCGACACTGACGTGCCCAGTGTTTGATTTTTCATTTTATGACCTGGTCCCGGAGAGTAAACATCCATAGGTGGAGAGTAAAATTGTATTGTCAGGCAAGTTAAGATTTTCATTTTTGTTTTAATTATTTTATTTGGAAAGTAAAAACATCCTGATTTGTAATAGATATTAAATCCTTCTGAGGAAAATTGAATTATAATTTAACTACAATGTCAGTAAGACCAGGCGAAAAGAGCAAATTTCCTGAACAAATATGAAGAGAGCAAAATTATTTGGACCCAAAAAGTCCAGAAAATGGCCCAAATTCCAAGGCTGGACGTGCCCCCCCACCGCCCTCCTGATAAAACAAATCATGGAGACGTGCCTGACATATGATTTCGTATTTTCCCCGTTTCAGGAAGATCTACCCGTTCGCCGATGTGCCGCACATGCTGAAGCTCCTGCGGAACCACATCATGGACCAGGGCGTGCGCCTGCCGTCCGGGGCCGTCATTGACAAGGGGCTCTTTGTCAAGCTGCTCAGCCTGGACACCGCCGAGTTCCGGCTGTGCCACAAGCTGACGATGCGGCATGTCACGGTACGGTATTTTCAATTTCTGTGAAGATAAGTTAACAGATGGTAGTAGCAGGAATAATTCATTCACAATCATTCATTTTTGCGTTTGAGTCAATACCATAATAGCATGTGTTGCAGTATCATTGTGTGATGACTTGTGTTCAGCCACACTGCAATGTATTTTGCATTAATACAGTCATTGCTAATTAAATGGAATGTGGAGCTCTTACATGTCGAGTCGGCGAAAATGTTTCGATACTTGTTCCTTACTTGTATGTTGACTTGCTTCCAAAACTATTAATTATGCGATCTTTTTTCCCACTTAAGCGGGCTTCCACCAGTGGTATTTATATTTTATATGATGTCATGTATGCAGCTTTTCATTTGTAGATGCTAGTTATATGATTATCACTTGCAACGCCAAGTTCAGTAAATGTGTAAATGTGTGCGTTTACTTATCTCACAATTGTATTCCCTGATCTGTTGCCAGGTGGCGAACCAGGAGCGTCAGCGCGTCTTCCTGGCCGCTCAGACGCTGAGCGAGACGGTGGGACGCGCCATCCAGCACTGCCTCGGCGACGAGTACAGGGAGCAGGCCGAGTTCGTCATCGCCGTCGACCGCGCGTTTGACGTCTTCAACTGGCTGGCGGCGCGGACGAGTCGCTGGCTGTAGGGCCGCTGCGGCCGCGGCTGGCTGCCGAGCTGGCCGGCGGGGAACGGCCTGTGCGGACGGCCGCGCTCTCCGTGCTCACCTGTCCCTGGCTGGTGGGCGAGGCGGAGGCGGCACCACTGGCGGAGCACCTGGCCGGTCTGGACACGTCGGAGGACGCCACGCGGCGTCGCGAGGCGGCGACCGGCTGATGACTCATTGCGGAGGCTGGTATGGTCCCTGTACGGACACGCCGGGAAGTGTTGGCCGCGAGGCTGACCGGAACGGCGGCGTCCCAGAAGACGGACGACCCCCTCCGCGCGGTCGCTGAGGCGGTGGCCCCGCGGCGCCTCCTGACCACCACCGGGTGGCGAGACGTCGGAGCGGTAGCCGCCGCGCGTGCGGGCGTGAGCGGAGTCCCCGTGGAGGAGCGACTGCACACCCGCCGTGGCTGGACTGCAGCGGAGTCAGCATCCGGCTGGATATCGGCGCCGACATCCGGAGGACGGCCCCCGGCGAAGTACGCCGGGCGGCTGCCGAGGAACACCTGGCAACCCTGCCGGAGGATGCCGTGTGGATCTGGAGCGACGGATCGGCGGAGGGCGGAGTCACGGCCGGAGGAGGTGGTGCCCTGATCACCCTCCCGTCCGGTGCGGAACAAGAGGTTCAAGCGCCGGCCGGCGTGGTATGCAGCAGCACGCGCGCCGAGTTGGTGGCGATACGCGCGGCGCTGGAGGCGGTGCAACAGATGGGGGACGACCTGGGCGAGAGCCCGGTGGTCGTATGCACGGACTCCCAGGCCGCGCTCGCCACACTCGCGAGCGGCGCCGGAGGGCAGACGACCGCGCTGGGGGCGACGATCTGGCGCCTGCTCCTGGCAACCCCGGCGGGGGGTAGTCGGGTGCTCCTACAATGGGTCCCGGCACACTGTGGACTACCCGGAAATGAAAGAGCGGACGAGCTGGCCTAGGGGGCCTCCAGCCTTCCGCAGGAAGATGTTCCTGTGGACGTCCGCAGCCTCATCAAGGCAGTCGGCCGCGCCGCCTCTCTGGCCTGGCGACGTCGCTGGCCTGAATGCCTCTTCAAGCGGATCATGGGAGGCCGGCTCCCGAAACCGGTCCTCTCCGGCGAGCGAGACGACGCCGTCAATGTGCAGCGGCTGCGAGCGTGTCACTGGACCCGCGATACTGGACCCGCGCCCGCGATAACTCTGCGAGCGGGTCACTGGACCCGCTCGCAGAGTTATCTGCACCGAATCGGCCGTCAACCGACCCGGGGCTGCCAGCAGTGCAGCGATCTCGCGTGCCCGGCGGCGCTCTGTCAGGTGTGTAGGGAGGAGCCTGACACGCCGGAGCACGTCCTGCTGAGGTGTCCCTGCCTGGCGGGCGCTCGTCTCCGTATTTTCGGGACTATCCATCCAGACCCGAAGCAGCTGCGAGACAGCAGGGCCGTGGCGGCCTTGGCCCGGGGCTACCTGGATCACCGAGAGCCTTCGGGCTACGGTCGGCCGTAGGGCTGACCAGAGGAGACAACAACAACAACCGGCTAATGGCCGGCTCCGCTGCTGGTGGCGCTCTGCGCCGGCGGCGGGGGACTGGGTGAGGTGGTGCCGGCGCTGCTGGGCCAGCTGGAGGCCGGTGGAGACTCGGCCGCCGAGCGGCGGGAGACGCTGAGCGCGCTGGGCCGGCTGCTGGCGGCTGGCGGCGCGGACGAGTCGCCGGCTGTGGAGCCGCTGCGGCCGCGGCTGGCTGCCGCGCTGGCCGGCGGGGAACGGCCTGTGCGGACGGCCGCGCTCTCCGTGCTCACCTGTCCCTGGCTGGTGGGCGAGGCGGAGGCGGCACCACTGGCGGAGCACCTGGCCGGTCTGGACACGTCGGAGGACGCCGCGGTTCGGGCGGCGGCGCTGACCTGTATCGGGGCCGCCGCAAACCGGCCACAGACGACCGACATATCCTTCGGTCTTGAAATAGAGGACTGCGGAAGGTGAGGCGCCCTAGACCAGGTGCGCAGGGCGGCGGCAGAGAAGTGCCTGGCCGCCCTCCCGCCCGGTGCGACATGGATCTGGACGGACGGCTCAGCGGATGCCGGGGTGGCGCGCGGCGGAGGGCGGAGCCCTGATCTGCCTGCCGAATGGCGAGGAGCGCGAGGTCCGCGTCCCGGCGGGCACTCTGTGCTCCAGCATGAGGGCAGAGAAGGAGCCGATGACGCCGCGCAGGCCGCCGGAGAAGGAGCCGATGACGCCGCGCAGGCCGCCGGGGGGAGGAAGATGAGGAGCTGGTGACGCCGCGCAGGTCGATTGCGAAGAAATCGCCTTTAACTTGAGCAGGTACTCAATTATTTGAATGTAGCATTGTATTTTGGATAAATTCGTAAATAGTCATGCTTTATGTTAGGAGGTATGGGCATGTTGCATGGAAAATAGCATGTAAACTTAAAAGGGACTGAGCAGGTGCACTCATCGATGGCCTAAAGGTAGTGCGTCATGCATGTTTATTGTTTTGTAATTGCATGTTGTCCATAAGTATTCGCTGCGCGAATTTGCTTTTTAACCCTCGCTACTTTTCCAATATTCCTCTTGAAAACACCGTTTCTTATAACCAGTTTGATTTTCACCCGTCCTTACACAGCACATGATGCACTAATTGCGCCAGCTTATGGCTCCGAATCGGACGTGTACTATGCTGTCCGTCGGTGTCATTGGTAGGAGCTTGTTACTTGCAACGCGCCGTTATCCTATCCTGTATTCACGTTCTGGTATTTTCTCCCTGTAAGGTCCAGGATCCCATCCTACCTGAATCCTGAAGCACTGTGCGTCGTCCAAACACCTCTGGAGATGATCCACGACTTGGCACAAGAGCTCGCACGAAACGAGGCCGCGCTGAAGTGAAGTAGTGCTGCCGAGAAGGTGCTCCGCCGTCGGCTCCAGCAGACCTGCAGCAGGGCTAAGCAGCGCGCGAAGAGGCTCCGGGAGCAGAACAAGGCGCTGCGCACCCGAAATGCCGCTCTCCAGGCGGCCTCCTCGCAAGCGAGTGCCCTCGCCGCCCGCGGCCCTCTGACTGCCGCCCAGCGCCGGGCCCTGGCCACGGGCAACCGTGTCCGCTGGTCCGACCAGGACGTCGGAAGATCCCTGGGTCTGCGCGTCCTCTCGCGACGGGCGTACTTGTATGTCAAGGAGTCAATGAAAGTCCCTTTACCGTCTTTCAGCACCTTGTCGCAGTGGATCCATCCACCATTTCCACATGGTTCCAGGGATGATGGATTCCGCGATGTGGGTGCTTGAATCGACCGTAACTGATCTCAGCGACATGGAGATGCTGTGTGTGATCGCGTTCGACGAGCTCAGTCTCGACAGCAGAATTTGCTACGACCAGGGCCGTGACGTAGTGCTATAAGCATCCAAGATGCAGCTCGTCATGGTTCGAGGTCTGACCGCTGCGTGGAAGCAGCCCATCTGGTACGATTTCGACCGGCCCATGACCTTGTGTGCTTCGAGCCATCATCTCTCGGCTGTAGACCAGCGGCCTGAGAGTGACTGCCGCTGTGAGCGACATGGCCACCAGTAACTAGTGGCTGTGGGCCGGGCGGGGAGTCACCAGCGCTTTCACAAACCCAGCGGACCCAGCAAGGTATGTGTTTTAGTACAGATACAAAACATGAATCGATTAATTTGCTTTATGTTTAGTACTCGTGCCCGGGATGCAGCGATGCCGGGTGCCCAGCGGCCCGGTGTCGGGTCTGCGACGAGGAGCCGGACACGCCTCAGCATATCCTGCTGAAGTGTCCCTGCCTGTGCGGGGCCCGCCTCCTATCGCTGGGAAACATATATGGACGACCGGAGGACCTGCAGCGGGACGGCGTGGTGGCGGCCTTAGCTGCCGGCTACCGGTCGTACCAGAGCCGTGCGGCTACGCCCCGGCCCTAGCCGGGACCGGAGGGACCAACAACAACAACAACAGCCATATGTGACGCGCTCATGCGTGCGTCTCCGTCGAACGCGAGAAGAGCTAGAAATCGTGGACGACGAATTGCGGCGCCTCCTATCAACCTCTTCTGATGTCATCGACATGCTGATGCACTCGCTGGCGGTAAGTAAACTGGCATCCCACTTCCCAGTGTCTGGGGGAGCATGAAAGCTGTTGCCAAATCGATCACACAGTGGCTCACATTTCACAATGAGTGGACAATCAACAAAAGGATATATTTGTTATACCATCTTCCGCTCAAACTGCATCGCTTACAAGCGCGACTTATGGACCTAACTCGATATCATTAACGTACTTCCCTGTATTTTTGGTAACCTGTATCACACCAATACAAAATCTTGATTTGGCCCACCATTGTGTTGAGGTTCATAAGAGCATCTTGCTTCTTTTTTTAAAGATTGCGGACTGATATCATAAATATAGATAATTCGCGGTTATCTGTCTCCAAAAAAAAAATGGCACCCAGCCAACACTAATCACAGGTTTGTGTGATGACTTGTGTTCTACTACGAGCATATTTCCTTAAAATTGATGCTTAGTTGGCATTATTTAAAGAAGATTGCGCCTGGTAGACCCGTATTCAGTTATCGTATTTCACTATGCTATTACCTTTCGTTTTTACGGTATTGTCCTGCCAAATATCTGTACTGGGTGTGCATTTGGTACTGTCACATGCCTGTTAAATATGCATTGGTGATCCACAGCTGGTAGAGGAACAGTTGAGCCGACCAGAAGATGAGCGTCTATCGGTCGTGGAGCCGACGGCAGATACCGATCACTACTGCATTCGGCAGCAGTCGACCGCCGTTCTTCAGGGTCTGAGAGGGCTCATCTACGAGGCAGTCAACTATCGTCGGGACTACCGACTACCAGGCGACTTCAATAAGCAGCCCAATGCCGAGACCGACCATCAGTGCTCAAGAGGCTCACCAAGCCAATACATAATACGATATAAGATAAGGTAGATAATAAGATATAATAAGATAATAAGATATAAAGATATAATAAGATATAAAGATATAATAAGATAATACCAAGATGGTCCACCGTGCGGCGGCCAGAGCCGCGCGAGCACGCGCCACCACAAGCTGGCTCCAATGCTGGTACCGTGCTTATGGGATCGCGCGTTCCGCCATCGGTGTTGCTTAAAAACTGTTAAGTTTTGGGGAAAATGACCTGAGTAATTTAGACATTTCAATAACAGCTCCAGATAGTGGCTATCTCAATTTAAAACTAATACAAAGGTGAAACATTCCCTTTAAATGTGTCGGCATCTTCTGCACCACATAGTAGAAGTCTGGCATTTTAAACATCCAATAATTGGACAGTGACAGCCGACAGGGGACAGAAGACAGTGATAGTTGGCAAGACATGTTTTTTATTCAAACGTTGCATTTCAGACTTTAATGATTTGCACACTATTGTGATGCACTAATTGAGTTATTTGTGCTAGTACTGAACATGTTCAAGTTCAGTCAGTCCTTCCATTGTATGCCTGTGCTGTATACAGACGGTACTGCTGAGTCCTAATATTTGCATGCTTAACACAATATTTCTGATTTGTATGCATTGTTTTCGCAGATCTGGTGCATGTCCGAGACCAACACCGACCCGACGCCGGTGGAGGTGAAGACGCGCATCCGGCTGCTGCTGATGGGCGCGTCACCGGCAGTGGCAGCCGGCTCAAGAAGCCAGCCATCGGCCTCTGGCGCCTCTATCGCCATGGAGGAGAAGAATCCTGTGTACCTGAGCGCCAGCGTCCTGAAGGACCTCAGGGACGAGGGGGCGGTTACGGATGATCCGGACGACGACTTGCAGTCCAGCCAGCTCCTGCAAGATGCGCAGACCCACCAAGGACCGCCATCTGGTCACCCCGTGGCGGCCAGTCTGGAGTTCGGCCGGGAAGCTCTGGCGTACGTTGCTGGCTTCCTGGCGTACAAGTGTCGCTCCGTGGACAGCAGCCTTGGCACTGTGTCCGCCGTCCGGCCAGTGTGCTCCCGGCCAAGCTAGTCCAAGAGCTCTGGGTGGATCGAGCGGCTGAGCCGAGGAGGCCTGGCTGTGCCGTCACTGCAGTGGCTAGAGCAGGTGGAGGCGTTCGAGTACTCCCGCATCGACCCTCGGGTGGTGCGAAAGTACGCCGTCACACGGACGCACATCCGCCTGAAGTGGCTGCAAGGCAGCCTGACGGAGTGCCGGGTGAATGAGCGCAGCGCCAAGCGCATGCGCATGTATGCCCGGTCAGCAGTGTGAGGCACCCACCTGCCAAACTGCCTCGCCACCCTGCCGAGGACATGTTCGTTCGCTGGCCGAGGACCTGTTCGAGCTGCTGGCCTGCTACTTCCGGGTGAACTTCACGCCGCCGCTGGACAGCTCGCACGGCGTGACGCGACAGATGCTGGCCGACGCGCTGCACGACTGCCTGGCCGGCACCGGACAGTTTGCAGAGTTCTGCCTGCCGCTGGCGCTGGAGAAGCTCAACTCGGACCTAACGCAGGCCAAGCTGGACGCGCTGGCGCTGCTGCAACGCTGCTGCGGCGTCTACACTGGCGCCGCACCTGGCGCCGCTGTGGCTGGCGCTGGCCCGGGAGTGTCTGGCGGCGTGACAGCCGGAGGTGCAGCCGCGCGCGCTACAGCTGGTGGCGGCTGTGCCGGCGCAGGCCGATCGGTGGACGCGCCCCCTGCTGGCCGAGTGTCTGCACCACGCGGCGCAGCGAGGCGGCGACCGACTGATGGCCGGCGCGGCGCCGCTGCTGGTGGTGCTCTGCGCCGGCGGCCGGGAGCTGGTGCTGGGTGAGGCGGTGCCAGCCCTACTTGGCCAGCTGGAGGCCGGCGCGGAGACTCGGCCGCCGAGCGGCTGGAGACGCTGAGCGCGCATGGCCGGCTGCTGGCGGACGGCGGCGCGGACGAGTCGCCGGCTGTGGAGCCGCTGCGGCCGCGGCTGGCTGCCGTGCTGCTGGCCGAGGTGGCCGGCGGAGACCGGCCTCTGCAAACGGCCGCGCTCTCCGTGCTCAGCTCCTGCCCCTGGCTGGTGGGCGAGGCGGAGGCGAACCACTGGCGGAGCACCTGGCCGGTCTGGACACGACTGAGGACGCCGCGGTCCGGGCGGCGGCGCTCACCTTTATCGGGGCCGCCACCGTCGGCCGACCAGCACACCAATGCCGTGGTGACGGCTCTGGTGCAGCCGCTGCTGACCCAGCTCAACAGAGGTGCGGTGTCGCCGGAGAACTAGGCTGAGCGGCAGCTGGCGGCGGTGGCGGCCGGCGTGACCGGGCTGGAAGCGGCGCGCGCCGCCCTGCCACTGGTGCGGCAGGTGCGCGTCAGCCGCGAGGAGGCCACCGCCACCGAGCGCGTGCTGACCACGGTGACTGACATCGTGGAGCGGACGTCTTCTTTCTTAACGGAGACGACGATCACGTGCTGAGCACGCTGGCTGAGCGGTGGCACGGCGTGCCGCTCTCCCACGCAGCGCCGTGGCAGCACACGCAGCTGACGGCGCTGCTGGCCGCCGCCCGGCCCAGCGTGGCTGTGCCGCAGCAAGACATCGTCACCGTGATGCTCGCCAAGCTGGCGCTGAAGAAGCGGCACCCGCTGACGGCGGCGCGCGCTGCCAAGACGCTGGCCGTTGTGTTCAATAAGCAGCCCGATGCCAAGACCGACTATCTGCTCAAGAGGCTCACCAAGCCAATGCCAAGATACAAGATAATACCAAGATGGTCCACCGTGCGGCGGCCAGAGCCGCGCGAGCGCGCACCACCGCAAGCTGGCCCCAATGCTGGTGCCGTGCTTATGGGATCGCGCGTTCCGCCATCGGTGTCCGGCCGTCACCAGGCCGCGGCGGCGGCGGCCCGGTGCAGAACATGCGGGGCAACAACGTGATGATGGCCCTGGCAGCCACCGCCACTAGCATTGTGTCGTCTACAAGACACACAGTCTATCGCCAATAACCCGAGCAGTTGAGGTGCCCAAAAACTCCAAAGCGTAGTATGCGACATGTAGTTTGTCTTTGCGCAATAATAGATTGCGTGCTGCAGATAGTGGTGAGGTATGCTGTCTGAAAAAGATTGACATATCCGGTGATTTATCAAACTTGAATTTTACTTGTGAGCGCATTGCTGGAGACGAGATGTTTGAGCTTGTATTTGTGCTGGCACGCATCATGTGCCTTTATTGTTATGTAGCAATCGACTCGATGTTTCCACGTGTATTTATGCTTCGTAAAAGCTGCTGATGTATTTGTCGCTCACGGTTCCAACGTCTGAATATCGTCGACGTATCACCGATATCGGTCATTCGTTTCGTTTCGTTTGGTTGATATTCGTTTGCGTCATTTGTGTGGGTATGCGCATATGCGTATGTTTTATTAGGATAGAAGTGATTATTAGGATAGCTGGCAAATTAAATAGGTGACTAATAGTTGAAATAGGCGATGATGCGGCATGTAAATGCGTGATATGTAGTAGGCATGTTACTGTTGGTATATGCCAGTATAAGATAGTATGTTCTGATTATGTTCCTACTTCCTATGCTGGTTATTTATTGTCCCTTTTCTTTACTGGCGTGCGTATCTTTGGCAAAACAAAATATGATGTCGATGACCTCTCGCCGACGCATGATGGAAATATACGGCAACGGCGAAATTATCTGGTTTCTTTGCACCATTCCCAGACGGTAGAAACTTCTGCAGGAAAAGCAGGACCTTTTTAACCGGGAAGGGACACGCTAACTGGTTGCATCAGCGAAGGCCAAGCTTAAGTATGTGCTTGGAGAGAAATGAGAATATTGCAAAAGGTGTAATCTAATTATGAAGACTTCGGATACTGCGAGTGGAATAGGGCTTCCGTCGCAGTAATACGGGCCCATTCAGATGTCAAACTTAAACAAAATTGTAGGTACAGTGGCTGGACATTCCACTGTGGCATTCCTGCTTTGATATGTATTGCAACGAAAGTATCCAAATAATTTCGTAAAAGGTAAAAGGGACTAAATATTAATAGAGACTACAGACTCGAAAGCAAGTACGGTTTCATATAATCCGTGCGTGCATACTCATGAGTATGACATGACTCATGAGTATGACATGACTCATGAGATAAATAAATACTATATAATAAATAGTATTTATTTTGGTAAGAAGTTATTTGCACTTGTTTACTTTTATTTTCACAGAAAGAAATGCTAGCACAAGCCAAATAAATTAATTTAACAACATAGCTTGAATAATGCTTCTTTAGCTATTATAATCAACAATAGTACTCAGGTCGTTAAATACCGCCACTCGGTGGCCTGAGTGTCCACTAAATTTGCAGCTCTACTGCGGCGGCGCGCTCAATCCGATAAATAGTTTAACCGTACAACAGCTGATTGGAATTTGCGCGTGACGTCAGAGGTTGGCGCCCCGTGCGTGTAGGGTGTACTGAAGATAGGAGCTTTAGATTTAGCATGACAGTTTACAGTAACATTTTAACTGATAAATACGCATGACGTCATACATGCATTGAAACCTCCTGTACTTTTTCTTGATTTTACGCTGATTGGCTCCGCTGATTTCCTGAACCGTCGCGACCGAGCGATGAACACTATCCGTTGTTTCTTATGTCCCTAACAAATTTCCTGCTTGTTATCATTGGATACATTTGGGGGCGCCGCCGTCCGTGATATTGGGTTCTTTGTTTTGTTGATTTGGTGAGTGGTTTCTCAAGCTCTTAGTATTGGAACATTTATTGAAATAAGGAACCTTTCTTTGCTATCATATTGTCTGTATTGTTATTCTAGTAAATTACAGTCTCAACCTTATCAAGGATTTGTCCGTGCTAAAATTAGTGCCGGCCAGGGGATGCTTTGGTAGTACCTACCTAATTCGTCTGACATATTTTGGTCTATTTTTCATTGCATTTGTTATGACAAATGGTGCTGCTCTGGGATACTTATACTGTGAAATTTGAAGGAGCCAGAAAGCTTACTTAAAGCTACTAATGCTAAGACTTCAGGTCAATGCTGGGCTGTAAAGGTAAACAACCATAATGTCAGACGTCCTATTGCCAGACATGTCCTATTGCCAGACATGTCCTATTGCCAGACATGTCCTATTGCCAGACTTGTCATGTTATTTGCATTGGTGAAGTAGATGGCACTGATTTGCTCAATAACGCCAATATCATGCAAAGTGATGTTAGGACGCTAGGCTAATATAGATTGTAGTTGTTACTATTTTGTTGTGATCACTATACCTGTACTGAGCTATACCTGTATACAAGCTAAACTCCTGACCCAGTAGACCACCATATTTTTTTTTTCTGAGCAGCAGCGGGGCATTCTATGTGGGCCTGGTCACTGGTGGACCAGTGAGTCTTTCCTTGTCTGACTTTTAATGTTTTTTTAGGGTTTAGATATTAATATAATATGCTGTCATTTTTCACATGCTCTCCTCCCTGGCCATTGGATAATTGGATCTAATTACTGGAAGACCCACTGAGCCAACAGACCCACAGAACACCCTGCTCGCTTCGCTCTCTCCGCTGTGGCTCAGGAAAACTTGATGAGGCGCTCCACCAAGTTGGGGGCCAGACTCGAAAAAATCTATGCACTACGCTGGATGCCCCAGCGAACCCTCATGCGCCAAAGTTCGGTGCACGAAAATATGTGCCGAAATTTTGCCACAATTACGCCGAAATTTTTCACTATGCGCCAAAATTTAAAGTCTAATTAATGTTTGATATTCAACGTACGCCTTCCTGGTCGCTTCTCAGCAAGTGCAGGGCCAATTATTACCCATCTCTATTGCCTTTATTATTACCAAGGCAATATAGATACTAGGCAAGCAGAAACGGGACCTTAAGCGGAAATGGGACCTTATTGGGTGGCCTTGAACAGCTGACGCTTTAGACTATGATTCGTTAACTAAATAATTGGTTGATTTTACTATTACAATGAAATTTGCGCCGAAATTTCGGCGCAATCGACGAGTTACACTGGATGCTGCGCCGAAATTTCGGCGCAATCGCCGAGTTACGCTGGATTTATCGACGAAAACAGGGTTTTTTCCCAGTTTGGGTTGGGGGTTTAGCCTGTATTCAGGTATCTGGTATAGTGATTGCAAAATAGTAATAACTACAATATATATTATACTAGCATCTACAAGAAAATGGGGTAATAGTTGTTTGAATAAAATAGCTGCTGTGGTGCACTATGGAGGTGATTTTAAGAATTAAGATGCTGCCATATATTTATGTGATGTCATAATGTGCTACCAAATGTGGCACAGCATTGTGCTGCATCAGGTGGCGACAGGTACCTTAGCTGTAGATGACCTTAGTTGTGACTGTATAAAACATTTGCACTGCCATTGACAACATGGTGTGCATTTCCTTTTGAAGCACCATATTCACATGTCTGTTCTGAAAAATAATATGTGCCAACTGTCCATTTTACATTGCTTCTTCTTGCTTACTTGCATAATAATATCATCTATTTTTAGTTTTCAGGCCTTCAAGAGTTTAGGTTTATAACATGTGTTATCAGGCGGGTAGGCAACCATAATGCTGGACACATCCTAACACCATACGTTTTATGCTACTGTGATAGTGAGTTAGTATCATCTACATCACCAATAGCATGCAAAGTGGTGTTTGGATGTGTCTGGTGTTGCAGTTGATTACCTTATATTATTATATCACTGGATTAAGTGGTAACAATCAACTCTGTTAGATGAAATAGGACCAATAACCAAAAACAGGTGGCAGAAAATTGGTGGTAGGAAAGAGAAAAACATATAAACATGAATTTATCCATTTTCAAATTTGATTTATGCATTTTCCTGTAAGTTGTGTTATGGTTTGTTTCATACCTACACCAAGATTCTTTCTTTCATACCTACCATCAAGATTCTTAGAATGTTGTTTTGTGTGTGGAAAATAATGTATTTTATCTACATGAGCTTATTGATACCACCCATTCAAATGTATTATAGATGGCTTACCATTGCCTCTTTGAATATGCAAATAACTATAGGATAGGGTATAAGTGTGACAGATATTCTCACAATAAGTTGATAAGATGTTCAGTAATGACCTTGATGACATGGTAAGTTTTTAATTAAAATTGTTTTATATTTAATTTTCTACTGACATTATTGATGGAGGTAGGGCTAGCAAAGTCAGGAACAGGCAGGATCCTCTTGAGATTGCTCTTGAGATATGTACTTTAGATTGATAAGGTGGGTATTTCACAATACATATGTAGGTATAAATAATCAGTCTAGTTAGGTGTTAAAAAGATACACTGATCACTAGGAAAGCCAACCAGAATATAGGTGTAATACAGATGAAGGGGAAACATGGTCATTGTGCCAGAGCTTCAAGCATCAGATTATATCACTATTTCACAACCTCCCTTTGTAATCCCTCCACTGGCATTGTGTTTGGGTAAATGGCTACTGTCCAGTGCCCAATCTACAAAAGGAAAAAATGAATGTCCACTTGTATTTTCATGAAAATCATTGACCATTCTGCTGGAATACAGCGACGAGCGAGCGCGAAGCGCTCGCTCGTCTTTCCGTGGTATATGGGACAAATATGAATATGAGCGACCCGGCCCGGCCCGGCCCGGCCCGGCCCGTGGCGACGCGTTTGAGAAGCTAATATCTCTGCAACCGCACGTCCGATTGACAAGCGGGCTTCTTTGCTGAGCAGCCCCATCCAACCTACCCTGTTTGAGACCAGTGCCGACTCACGTTGGTGACTACCACTGCGCGTGCCGCGTGCCGCGTGAGGGGTGTTGGAAGGTGTTTCCTCGCAATAACTCCTCAACGGCTGAGCCGATTGTGTTCAAATTTGGTGTGTGGTTAGGGACCCCTCAGCCGCCACTTTCCCACAAGTTAGTGGCGGGGTGCCTCTGCACGTGCGCACCCCTATTGTATATCGCAGGAATGGCTGAGCCGATTATGTACATGTACATGTACATGTACATGTACATGTACATGTAGATGTATATGTATATGTATATGTATATGTATATGTATATGTATATGTATATGTATATGTATATGTATATGTATATGTATATGTATATGTATATGTATATGTATATGTATATGTATATGTATATGTATATGTATATGTATATGTACATGTACATGTACATGTACATGTACATGTACATGTACATGTACATGTACATGTACATGTACATGTACATGTACATGTACATGTACATGCACATGCACATGCACATGCACATGCACATGCACATGTACATGTACATGTACATGTACATGTACATGTACTTGTACATGTACATGT
>JAXIVJ010000522.1:212500-220467 GCA_036785665.1 Chirona hameri
TGTATATATGTATATATGTATATATGTATATATGTATATATGTATATATGTATATATGTATATATGTATATATGTATATATGTATATATGTATATATGTATATATGTATATATGTATATATGTATATATGTATATATGTATATATGTATATATGTATATATGTATATATGTATATATGTATATATGTATATATGTATATATGTATATATGTATATATGTATATATGTATATATGTATATATGTATATATGTATATATGTATATATGTATATATGTATATATGTATATATGTATATATGTATATATGTATATATGTATATATGTATATATGTATATATGTATATATGTATATATGTATATATGTATATATGTATATATGTATATATGTATATATGTATATATGTATATATGTATATATGTATATATGTATATATGTATATATGTATATATGTATATATGTATATATGTATATATGTATATATGTATATATGTATATATGTATATATGTATATATGTATATATGTATATATGTATATATGTATATATGTATATATGTATATATGTATATATGTATATATGTATATATGTATATATGTATATATGTATATATGTATATATGTATATATGTATATATGTATATATGTATATATGTATATATGTATATATGTATATATGTATATATGTATATATGTATATATGTATATATGTATATATGTATATATGTATATATGTATATATGTATATATGTATATATGTATATATGTATATATGTATATATGTATATATGTATATATGTATATATGTATATATGTATATATGTATATATGTATATATGTATATATGTATATATGTATATATGTATATATGTATATATGTATATATGTATATATGTATATATGTATATATGTATATATGTATATATGTATATATGTATATATGTATATATGTATATATGTATATATGTATATATGTATATATGTATATATGTATATATGTATATATGTATATATGTATATATGTATATATGTATATATGTATATATGTATATATGTATATATGTATATATGTATATATGTATATATGTATATATGTATATATGTATATATGTATATATGTATATATGTATATATGTATATATGTATATATGTATATATGTATATATGTATATATGTATATATGTATATATGTATATATGTATATATGCTATATATGTATATATGTATATATGTATATATGTATATATGTATATATGTATATATGTATATATGTATATATGTATATATGTATATATGTATATATGTATATATGTATATATGTATATATGTATATATGTATATATGTATATATGTATATATGTATATATGTATATATGTATATATGTATATATGTATATATGTATATATGTATATATGTATATATGTATATATGTATATATGTATATATGTATATATGTATATATGTATATATGTATATATGTATATATGTATATATGTATATATGTATATATGTATATATGTATATATGTATATATGTATATATGTATATATGTATATATGTATATATGTATATATGTATATATGTATATATGTATATATGTATATATGTATATATGTATATATGTATATATGTATATATGTATATATGTATATATGTATATATGTATATATGTATATATGTATATATGTATATATGTATATATGTATATATGTATATATGTATATATGTATATATGTATATATGTATATATGTATATATGTATATATGTATATATGTATATATGTATATATGTATATATGTATATATGTATATATGTATATATGTATATATGTATATATGTATATATGTATATATGTATATATGTATATATGTATATATGTATATATGTATATATGTATATATGTATATATGTATATATGTATATATGTATATATGTATATATGTATATATGTATATATGTATATATGTATATATGTATATATGTATATATGTATATATGTATATATGTATATATGTATATATGTATATATGTATATATGTATATATGTATATATGTATATATGTATATATGTATATATGTATATGTATATATGTATATATGTATATATGTATATATGTATATATGTATATATGTATATATGTATATATGTATATATGTATATATGTATATATGTATATATGTATATATGTATATATGTATATATGTATATATGTATATATGTATATATGTATATATGTATATATGTATATATGTATATATGTATATATGTATATATGTATATATGTATATATGTATATATGTATATATGTATATATGTATATATGTATATATGTATATATGTATATATGTATATATGTATATATGTATATATGTATATATGTATATATGTATATATGTATATATGTATATATGTATATATGTATATATGTATATATGTATATATGTATATATGTATATATGTATATATGTATATATGTATATATGTATATATGTATATATGTATATATGTATATATGTATATATGTATATATGTATATATGTATATATGTATATATGTATATATGTATATATGTATATATGTATATATGTATATATGTATATATGTATATATGTATATATGTATATATGTATATATGTATATATGTATATATGTATATATGTATATATGTATATATGTATATATGTATATATGTATATATGTATATATGTATATATGTATATATGTATATATGTATATATGTATATATGTATATATGTATATATGTATATATGTATATATGTATATATGTATATATGTATATATGTATATATGTATATATGTATATATGTATATATGTATATATGTATATATGTATATATGTATATATGTATATATGTATATATGTATATATGTATATATGTATATATGTATATATGTATATATGTATATATGTATATATGTATATATGTATATATGTATATATGTATATATGTATATATGTATATATGTATATATGTATATATGTATATATGTATATATGTATATATGTATATATGTATATATGTATATATGTATATATGTATATATGTATATATGTATATATGTATATATGTATATATGTATATATGTATATATGTATATATGTATATATGTATATATGTATATATGTATATATGTATATATGTATATATGTATATATGTATATATGTATATATGTATATATGTATATATGTATATATGTATATATGTATATATGTATATATGTATATATGTATATATGTATATATGTATATATGTATATATGTATATATGTATATATGTATATATGTATATATGTATATATGTATATATGTATATATGTATATATGTATATATGTATATATGTATATATGTATATATGTATATATGTATATATGTATATATGTATATATGTATATATGTATATATGTATATATGTATATATGTATATATGTATATATGTATATATGTATATATGTATATATGTATATATGTATATATGTATATATGTATATATGTATATATGTATATATGTATATATGTATATATGTATATATGTATATATGTATATATGTATATATGTATATATGTATATATGTATATATGTATATATGTATATATGTATATATGTATATATGTATATATGTATATATGTATATATGTATATATGTATATATGTATATATGTATATATGTATATATGTATATATGTATATATGTATATATGTATATATGTATATATGTATATATGTATATATGTATATATGTATATATGTATATATGTATATATGTATATATGTATATATGTATATATGTATATATGTATATATGTATATATGTATATATGTATATATGTATATATGTATATATGTATATATGTATATATGTATATATGTATATATGTATATATGTATATATGTATATATGTATATATGTATATATGTATATATGTATATATGTATATATGTATATATGTATATATGTATATATGTATATATGTATATATGTATATATGTATATATGTATATATGTATATATGTATATATGTATATATGTATATATGTATATATGTATATATGTATATATGTATATATGTATATATGTATATATGTATATATGTATATATGTATATATGTATATATGTATATATGTATATATGTATATATGTATATATGTATATATGTATATATGTATATATGTATATATGTATATATGTATATATGTATATATGTATATATGTATATATGTATATATGTATATATGTATATATGTATATATGTATATATGTATATATGTATATATGTATATATGTATATATGTATATATGTATATATGTATATATGTATATATGTATATATGTATATATGTATATATGTATATATGTATATATGTATATATGTATATATGTATATATGTATATATGTATATATGTATATATGTATATATGTATATATGTATATATGTATATATGTATATATGTATATATGTATATATGTATATATGTATATATGTATATATGTATATATGTATATATGTATATATGTATATATGTCATATATGTATATATGTATATATGTATATGTATATATGTATATATGTATATATGTATATATGTATATATGTATATATGTATATATGTATATATGTATATATGTATATATGTATATATGTATATATGTATATATGTATATATGTATATATGTATATATGTATATATGTATATATGTATATATTATATGTATATATGTATATATGTATATATGTATATATGTATATATGTATATATGTATATATGTATATATGTATATATGTATATATGTATATATGTATATATGTATATATGTATATATGTATATATGTATATATGTATATATGTATATATGTATATATGTATATATGTATATATGTATATATGTATATATGTATATATGTATATATGTATATATGTATATATGTATATATGTATATATGTATATATGTATAATATGTATATATGTATATATGTAATATGTATATATGTATATATGTATATATGTATATATGTATATATGTATATATGTATATATGTATATATGTATATATGTATATATGTATATATGTATATATGTATATATGTATATATGTATATATGTATATATGTATATATGTATATATGTATATATGTATATATGTATATATGTATATATGTATATATGTATATATGTATATATGTATATATGTATATATGTATATATGTATATATGTATATATGTATATATGTATATATGTATATATGTATATATGTATATATGTATATATGTATATATGTATATATGTATATATGTATATATGTATATATGTATATATGTATATATGTATATATGTATATATGTATATATGTATATATGTATATATATATATATATATATATATATATATATATATATATATATATCAGGAACGGCTGAGCCGATTGTGTTCAAATTTTGTGCGTGGTTAGGGACCTCTCAGCCGCCACTTTCCCCACAAGTCAGGGGTAGGGTGCTTCTGCACGTGCGCACGTGCGCACCCTTTTTGTGTCTCAGAAACCACTTGCCCGATGGAGTTCAAATTCACCATACATTTTCTTCGCGCTCGCTCGGTCATCGCCAACTTCGGCGTCTTACTGGTAATATTATTGTTGTTTATTACGAGCGAGTGCGAAGCGCTCGCTCGTCCTTCTGTGGTGTATGATACAAATCTGATTATGAGCGACCCGACCCGGCCCGGCCCGACCCAGCCCGTGGCGACGCTTTTGAGAAGCTCATAGCTCTGAAACCGCACGTCCGATTGACAAGCGGACTTCTTTACTTAGCAGCCCCATCTAACCTACCCTGTTTGAGACCAGTGCCGACTTATGTGGGTGACTACCACTGCGCGTGGCGCGTGCCGCGTGCCGCGTGAGGGGTGTTGAAAAGTATGTTCTCGCAATAACTCCGCAACGGCTGGGCAGATTATGTGCAAATTTCGTGTGTGGTTAGGGACCCCTCAACTGCCACTTTTACACAACTCAGGGCTGGGGTGACTGCACGTGCGCACGTGCACACCCCTATTATATATCTCAGGAACGGCTGAGTCGATTGTGTTCAAATTTGGTGTGTGGTTAGGGACCTCTCGTCCGCCAGTTTCCCACAAGTTAGGGGTGGGTGCCTCTGCACGTGCGCACGTGCACACTCCTATTATGTATCTCAGGAACGGCTGAGCCGATTGTGTTTAAATTTGATGTGTGGTTAGGGACCTCTCAGCCGCCGCCTTTCCACAAGTCAGGGGTGGTATGGCTTTGCACGTGCGCACGTGCACACCCCCATTCTATATCTCTGGAACGGCTGAGCCGATTGTGTTCAAATTTGGTGTGTGGTTAGGGACCTCTCAGCCCCCACTTTCCCACAAGTCAAAGGTGGGTGCCTCTGCACGTGCGCACGTGTGCACCTTTTTTTGTATCTCGGAAACTACTTTCCCGATGGAGTTGAAATTCGCCATGCATTTCCTTCGCGCTCGCTCGTGCATCACCAACTACGGCACCTTACTGGTAGTATATTCTAACACTTGCACTGTATTGGTTACTCAAAAACTCCCAGCAAACAAATGTATTTTTTTCTTCAAATTCCTCCAATGGGGTGAGCTGGTGGTGCCATACAATACAACCATACATAGTGAGCTATGAAACCATAGCATCCAGCTGGCCTATGAGCAATCAATTGCCTAGTAACTAGTCTGCTCATGTTAATCCGGCCTCTGTCACCACACAGTCCTGATGCGATGTTGTGAAGCTAGCCATGCCATAGCATCCAGCTGGCCTATGAGCAATCAATTGCCTAGTAACTAGTCTGCTCATGTTAATCCTGCCTCTGTCACCACACAGTCCTGATGCGATGTTGTGAAGCTAGCCATGCCATAGCATCCAGCTGGCCTATGAGCAATCAATTGCCTAGTAACTAGTCTGCTCATGTTAATCCTGCCTCTGTCACCACACAGTCCTGATGCGATGTTGTGAAGCTAGCCATGCCATAGCATCCAGCTGGCCTATGAGCAATCAATTGCCTAGTAACTAGTCTGCTCATGTTAATCCGGCCTCTGTCACCACACAGTCCTGATGCGATGTTGTGAAGCTAGCCATGCCATAGCATCCAGCTGGCCTATGAGCAATCAATTGCCTAGTAACTAGTCTGCTCATGTTAATCCGGCCTCTGTCACCACACAGTCCTGATGCGATGTTGTGAAGCTAGCCATGCCATAGCAGCCAGCTGGCCTATGAGCAATCAATTGCCTAGTAACTAGTCTGCTCATGTTAATCCGGCCTCTGTCACCACACAGTCCTGATGCGATGTTGTGAAGCTAGCCATGCCATAGCAGCCAGCTGGCCTATGAGCAATCAATTGCCTAGTAACTGAAAGCGGTGGGCTTCCCTCACATCGGGAGGGCATTATAACACTTATTCCAAAAAAAGGAAAGTCTCCTCACACATATAAGGGATGGAGGCCGATTACACTGTTAAACGCGGACTATAAGGTTATATCTACTGTAATATCCAACAGGCTTAAAAATGTAATGACTAAACTTATAAACCCCGCCCAAACAGCATACACCTCCGGTCGCTATATCGGCGAAAATACCAGACTCGTTTATGACGTAATACACTGGACTAAACACAATAAAAAACCAGGAACTATAGTAGCGGCAGATTTCGAAGCTGCATTTGAATCCATCGCTTGGGAATATCTCAGATTAGTTATTAACGAGTTGAATTTCGGCCCGAACCTAAAGCACATGATTAACCATTTATACCTCAACACCGAAAACCATTCACGCATTCTACTAAACGGTCACTTAGGGAAAGAAATACATCTACAACGGGGGATCAGACAGGGGGACCCAGCATCGGGATACCTATTTAACTTGGCAGTTTCCATATTGACTGAGCAAATTAGTAAGTCAACCCGATTGACTGGGATAAA
>JAXIVJ010000523.1:0-219734 GCA_036785665.1 Chirona hameri
ACGGGTACGGGTACGGAACGGAACGGGTACGGATACCGGATACGGATACAGCTACAGCTACAGCTACAGCTACAGCTACAGCTACAGCTACAGCTACAGCTACAGCTACTGCTACAGGTACGCGCGTACAGCTTACAGTTACTGCTAACAGCTACTGCTACAGCTACAGCTACAGCTACAGCTACAGCTACAGCTACAGCTACAGCTACAGCTACAGCTACAGCTACAGCTACAGCTACAGTCAGATACAGATACAGATACAGATACAGATACAGATACAGATACAGATTCAGCATAATATTCGAGCTAAGCGGCAATTCAACGTAAACAATAAACAAACCTTGTCAAAATTGAATCAATATATTGCATGAACACCGAACAGCAACCAGTCAACAAATGCGGCTTATCACTAAGCATCTATTGTCAATTTTCAATTGGAAATCGGTTCACAATTGGCAGAGGTAATTACTTAAAACTGTAACCACAGGCAGAATGTATCCCTAATGTATCGCAGTTACAGGTGCATGTGTTTTCTATTGCGGAGAATATTGCAGCGACGGGTACGAGCCACCCTTCTAAAGTGTGCCTTTTCAAGTGTCGGTTTTATTTTCAATTGGAAATTCAATGAAAATTGGGGGAGGAAGTGGGGCGGCCGCACCCGCCGCCCCCTCCCCCTTGGCTACGTGCCTGCTAAGGCCCCGTCCGGTCCGTCCGCTGCAAAGTCAATGAACGTAACAACATATTTATTACAACCATCACACAACGCGCACACACACGCTATGTAGCATCACACATCACAAGAGCAGGCCACATTTGTCTGTCCAGGCCCTGGGTGGTAGTCGCCGATACACCACGTAATCATTCATGTGCCCAGCATGACAGGAAAGAAATGTTCCAAGAAGACGACTGTCATCAGTACACAAGAGGAAATAATATTGCAAGGAAAATCCGTCGCGTATTCCTAAGCATTAGGGCATATCAATGAGTATATTACCCTCATTGATTGATGAGTATATACCCACTTAAAGGGAATAGGTCACCTTGAAAGTTGTCTTGAAATTGGCTATATTTTTTAAATTTGCCTAAATTTGGCTATATTTCGAGCTGAAAAAAAACGAATATGGCATTTGTTTGGACGATAGATGAATATCCGTCGAAAAATGGGCATGTTTCTCATTTCCCTTCATGTGCCATAAAAAACTTCATGACGATTATGATGTCATGCATATGTTACCTTGGATATGGAAACTATTGCACACAATAACGATTGACTTTAGGCATATATACGCAGGCTGCTTGTAACGTAAACAACCGCTGTGAGGACCCGAAACAAGTTCCGAGGAAATGAAAAGTCTTCTTCTTAAAGGGCGCCCACTAGTCTTGTGTCGAAATTACTTAGCGTAGCGAGGTAATGATTTCACCACAACCCGTTTTTCGATCTGCTCTACAAATATGTTATCTCAGTTCAAACCCCATGTTAAAGGTGCACTTTATCTTTAAGTTGCTTCGAAAATGCTTGTATGTCCTCATAATTTGACCAATTGCAAACACCTCTGACTAGGAGCCTATTTAATCGAGCCGAACTTCCTTTTTCGTTGACAACAATATTGTACCATGTCGTCGAAGAGCGACAACTTAGCACTGGACTCTATCACAACACTGTGGGTAGTCGGCCCCCGTTGTGCCCGTGACCCTGACACAGCCGGGCTGGAGGGACTCCCCGCGACACCCCACTGTCGCAGCCGGTACAGCGTTACAGGGCGGCTCCGTCCACGTCACTCCGTTGTCGAGCGTCTTCTGAAGTGCCCTTTGGAATAGCACTGGTCGGACCGCGGGCAGCTGACCTGGTCACAACACTGGGGGTACGAGGCGCCGGGCACCCCGGGCGTCTTCACACAGCCGGCTCCCATCGAGTGTGTGGTGCAGCCCTTGATCTGCGTTTGACCGTTCTTGCACTCGTAGAGCTCGCACGGAGCCTCGGTCCAGGTGTCGCCGTCGTTGAAGGTCGCTGCAGACTAGAAGAAAAACACTGACCGCTACTTGGGCATGTTATCTTGTCACAACATTGCGGAAACTCGGCTCCAGGGATGCCCTCTCTCCTCACACATCCGGAGCCGGGCGAGAAGGAGCCGCTCGAGCAGCCCTGTCCGCTGGTCACACCGCCGTCGCAGGACATTCCCGTGCAGGGGGACTCTGTCCACTTCTCCCCGCTGGCAAACCACCTTCCGCGGGAGGACGAGTAGCACCTCTGCTGCTGCGGTCTGACCAACCCAGGCAGAACCGCCACCAGGAGCAGGCAGACGACGGAGGACGAGCGAACAGACATGGTGGCAACGGTACAGGTGTGGCCGGTGCACTGCTAGTTCTGCTTCTGGCGTCAGAAAGGGGATTTATAGCCGTTGTTGGCGTCGCAGTTTTGGTTCCGGGTCCGGGTCATGGTGCCGTGCTAACGTCACAATGACGTCACGCGGAATTACGCTGACGTCACGCTGGTGCAACTTTGACGTCATCTTGTCAAGCTGAGGGGAAAAAAGGACATGTCGACATATGACGGGGATTTTTCTCAGTTTTGGGACATGGTTGCGGAAAATGATGCCACACAAAACTATGGTATACCTATTAGGGTGTGTCACTCGGATACTTTTTCTTCCCGATCAAATCTACCACCGATTTTATCATGCGGCTGCATGTGTGGAAACAATTATATGTCATTCGTTCCTTCTTATCTTTTGCCTCCATCCGGCGCCGACGCGATCAAAGTTTCTCCCATTCCTTAACTATTGCGACCACAGCGCCCCTATCGGCGGAGCAGTGGAACTACTTCACCGAGCGGTGTCCATAAGTCGATGTGACCTTTTTGGGAGAAAATAATCAGTAAAATGCGCATGAATATATTCCTGAGAAGATATTCGTCTTCACATATATGAACTAAGCAGTGCAACAACAGTGAAATCAGTGAATAACAATGTCGATATTAACAAGTGATAAGGAAATGCATGGACTTGCCGAAGTACAGATGCGTGACAAATGTTTGTCCGGAGCAGTAGAGCGCGGGATAAATTAACTACAAAAACGTGCGAACTTGGACAAAAAAGCACAAAACCTCTGCTGATAACTAACCAAAAAAAAACAAGTGGCGGTAAACACTACCATCATAGTATGTATGTAGCGTTGGAGCAGCTACTACAATGGTGCGAATGAATCCAGTCAGGCTCCTTGTGAATGACTTCTTGCTAGTGACAGCTGGCAGTCTCCCACGGTGACGGAGCCTGTTGCAAATCCAGCCATGTCGTTGCGTTTCCCCGACCACGTTGCTGGCCGCCTCCGTTACCACCTTGACAGCAACGTTCCACAGCGACTGCTTGAACTGGATACGGGGACACAAACCAGCGGCGCGTTCCGGAGGCCATCCAGCTGTGCGTCGCTGAGAGCCATCGTCAGGGGCGGCTCGGGTGATCAGCTCTGCATTCCAGTCCAACAAGTCGGTGTACTTCTCGGCCGCGAAGTTGACTGACTGAAGCTTGAATGGTCGGACATTCTGCTGCTGCGACTGCCGGCGACACTGCTCTATCCTCGTTACCGCTTGGTCTCGCACTTCTGGGTCTGTATCAGCGACCATGGCCAGTAAAGAGCGCCTCCGGTTGCGCCCAGTACGCGTTCCGCTGCAGTACTGGGGCGAATGCTGTCCTGCAGTCCCCTCGGGGCAGGAGTCGCAGCAATTCCACGCTCCGCATCAGGTTCTTTGAGCCGTTTTCGCAGCTGCTGTGCAGTCGGATATTAAACCACATTGGAATGTAGTGCTGCATGAGGTACTCTACCAGCTGCTTTAGCTGGTCGGTAGGGTTCTCGCTGGACACGTACAGGTGCAGTAGTATTGTTGCCAGTCAGCCAGCTGGAGCGGGGGGGGGATGCAGGATAGCATTAATAATATACGATATAGCATATGGTAGATGTTATTATCGATGTTAAAGGAAGATAATGGCGGGTAGATGAGTATAATAAAATGGAATGAACGTATGCATGGTGTCGAACAAATGCTTTCTTGAAATAAACGCAAATTAGGCACGCTATCAGAAACGTACGTTAATGTGAGTGCAAATACGCAAATATGTTATTATGAGTGAACTGTAAAGTAAGACTTCCGCCCCTCCTCACTTTGCTATTTTGGTGACAAGATAAACCAATTGCCTATAACAGTATGAATATTCAGCCTTTGTGCGTACCTGGCATGGTTCACTAGTCCGATTTTTCGGTTGGCATCCTCTTCAGAGATGTGACTAGCCTCCACGGCCTTGGCCAGTGTGTACAGCAGCTGCTGATCGGTGCTCAGCTCCGAGAATACTGCCTCGGGCAGCTCTGGAACTTCACTGCTCACCGGCTGGAAGGTGCTGACTGGAAGGCGGTGTACGTTACCGCTGGCAGCCTTGCCGAGAGGGCCAGAAAATGACCTTGGTCCCGAGGTCTCTCCATCTAACTGACGGAAAACCTCCAGTAGGTTCAGTTCATTTCCGTGTAACTGGCAAATGAACCAGTGTAGTGGCCGGTTTTTACTCAGTTCGAGAAGACGGCACACACCGCCATAGCGCCCCGTGTTCACAGCCGTGCCATCGCATCCAAGAACACATACGTCAGCGACGCTGGCATCAGCGATAGTATCGATAACTTTTGCTTGGTCCATTGCCCGGCCAGTGTCCGGTGTGAAGTGCCCGAGGTATTGGCCTCCTGGCTCAGCTACTACTGCCACATGTTCCTCTACTGTTTCTGTTGATCGTTCGACGGCGGTGCGATCTTTTCGGCCATCGAAATATAGAGCTCTGAAATCTTGACCGTAGTCTCGCTCTCGCTCTTGGGCTGACACCTGTCTCAACCGATTTCTCTCCCGCCACACTTTTTTGGATCAACTGCCAGCGACGTGTCGTCCTTATCTATGCGACCGATGTCTTCTTGGAAAGCATTTATTATTGTAGCTACAGCACGATTTGATAGTCCAAACCGATCAGCCGCTAAAGCCGTATTGTCAAGTCTCTCCCGATTCAAATCTGTCGTATCGGTTCCGTGGACATTCCATTTCAAGTTTTCATCAGACGTGTTCACGGAGCTCTCACGGTCGTCTGTACTGCTGCCAGCCTGCAGACCGGACGGTCCAGCTTCCATGTAGTCGCTGGGGGCTGCAACTTCGCTGGGTCCCTCAGTTACTTCAGTCTCTTTCCCTGACAGATCTCCGGACTCGACCGATACCATACTCCGTCCTTCTTGCCGGAACAGACTCTGCCTCCGGTGCGCTGCTGCCTGACGCCGGCGACTCTCCACAGTGTCCAAACCACCGATGAACTGCTTGCGGGGTCCCCTTTGATCCCTTAGAAACGTGACCTCGCCAGGCAGCACTCGGTTCTCTCGGGGGCAGCTGCAGCGTTGCAGACATTTGCAGAGGGCTATGTCGAATAGCTTCCTGAAGAACTGTTGATTCATCTGTGCCCCCGACTTTTCACTGTGCTGACTTTTCTTAACTTTGTTCAAATTTCGGAACTTTGTGTAACACAGCTCCAACTTGCGCGCGACGCTCGTGACCTGCAGCGCAGGAATGCCCTCTCGCTCCCACATCTTAATTATCTTCTCAGCGGCCGGTTTGTATATCTCTGCTTGTCTTTTCCCCGAACGACTGAATGCTCACTGTGCATAAGTCTGATATAATTGACAGCGTCCTTCTTTGTCGGAAACTGATTTGATGGTAGGTCACACGGAGCTCCCAGAGCGAAGTGTTTGGACCGGCTACGTTTAGCCATAGCACTAGCGTATCAGGGGGACGGGGCTCAAGGCACTAAACACTGGCCACAGTAGCGCACCGACCCACGGACGTTTCTTGACTGACTCACACCTCTGCTCGTCGCGTTGCAGGTCAGACATCTGGTGGTGTCGGACGACAAGATCGTGTCGCCCCGTCATTGTCATACGACAGTTACCGTCTCACTGACCGAGCGTGTTCGTCGCTCTCGGCCGGCACGGTCAGTTGCCACCCCCCCCCCCCCCCCCCCCACACACACACACACTCACTGTCATTGAATGTCTACTGTGCGGTGCCTAATGAATCATGAGGCATTATGAAATACAAAATGATGATGTCACAGCTGTACTAGCTTTTGAGACGAAGTAATGTAGCCCAAATCGAAACGGGGGACTTAGTTCTGCCAGCCGCCAATAGAGGCGCTGAGGTCGCCAATGTTAAGAGAATAGGAGAAACTTCGAACGCTGGGCGCCGGATGGCGGTTAAAGATGAAAGGAAACGAGTGGTAAATTTGTGTGTTTGTGGGTGCAGCGCATGATAATATTGGTGGTAGAGTGTGCGCTGTGACAAGTGACACACCCTAATACCTATGCACATATAGTTAACTAACATATTTGTTGTATAAGACTGGCCCAAGAGAATATGATGTGACTAGACCGCTGGAGTAGATGCCAGGAAAATACTGATTTGTAGAAGGCGACCGTCTACAAACCCGTTGCCAGCAGACTTGTGCTTGATTCCAGGTGAATCGAATCCGATTCTGATATCGATTCCGTTTGTACTGAAATCGGAATCGGATTCGATTCCATTGGCATCTGTCTGGAACCGGAAGCAGGTGGAGTCAATCATTTTTAGAATATGATGGAATCGGAATCGGAATCAATGGCTATTTCAAGTGATTCCGTATTATTTTCGTAAAAGTCACTCTAACCATGAATTTAAGCCTCCCTGGAGGAAATTTGTTTCTTTGAGCATGCACTGCCAGGGGCGCCGCCACCAATTTTTGACAGGGGGGACGGGTCCAATTGTTTTTTAATCGTAGAAACTCGAGTTTTGATGCAAATATAAAATAAAAAACGTCAAAAGAACGGAGATGATAGTCTCTTAACAATGACTGTCTCGAATTTGCGTGTACGGTATAATTATACGTGTAAAATGACCCATAGAACATGTGCCGTTTGGCGTTCGTAGACCTCTTGCCAATAGTTAACTTTTGTGACCTGACCTTGACCTTGATTTTTGCTTTCAATTTCACTTTTGCTTATGCGGGATATGCATTATACCTTTGAGAACACTTTGTGCGATAATAGGATGAAACACACTGTACACACCGTACACATGTTTTCTTGAACACGGCTACTGAATGTCAAGTGACGTTGTGCCTGGCATTTTACCAGGCATGATTGAAGATTAATATTTTAGGGCCTCGAAACATGCAGTATTAGTGCCCCCACGCCCCGCTACGCTGGGGTATTCAGCCCAACACGCCCCGCTGGGGGGGGGGGGGGAGATTCTGCCCCCTCGTTATCTTCCGAACCAATAACCGCGGCGAGACGTGCAAGTAGGCAATCGAAAGCTCTTAATGAGACGCATCTAAAGCATATGCGAAATTGTTAAAATAAAGTCACATGTCAGGTCACAGTCAGGTCAAAGGTCAAAATTAAGGTCTTTGTTTTTTGGGCCATACTTTTCATCCAAAGCCTCAGATCGCGACTATTATCGGTCAAACACACTGTACACACCATCCACATGTTAGATTAAAAACGTATAATTTTCAGCATGACAGGGTAGTCCATGGTCTCAGGATCGTCATATTTGTAGGTATGCAATGTTACCAAATTTTATTGAGATTTAACATGGAAAACATTGGCGACACATCAAGGAAATTATATGCACGGAGTACTTTTTCCAGCGAAAGATAGCTGGGACAGGGGGTACTGTAATCTGCTATCTGAAGATAAGGGGACGCGTCCCCCGCGTCCCCCCCCCCCCCGACCCGGAGGCGCCGCCCATGTGCATTGGTAAAGCAAAGCTAGGCGATGATTTTGTTTTACCTAATGAGGGACAATACACATGCTCAGTAATTATATTGATTTAGGCCGAGACATACAGGATCTTCGCTTATGGCAATGCTATGTTTATTGTACCATACATTCCATAATATTCTCCATCTTACCCTCGTCCTAAAACGACCCCCCTGAGGTTTTTCTTGCATAATTTTTTAGTCATGCGGCACATGTTGCTGAATTTTTCAGTAGCTAAGTACACAACTATTGTAGGTATGCGGGGAAAATTTCATTGAAATTGGTTGAGAAACTGGGGAAATAATTATGTTTAGATGACGTCATGTTGATGAAAAAATGATACATTTGTGAAAAATCGTAGAAAACAGAGTATTGAAGCAAATTGCAAACACAATTAAGCAAAGATATAAAATTGCATTTTCTTTAAAATGTCAATCTCGGATTTGCAAAATTTTTGGTTTTTTACCCCAAAATGAAGAAAAACTTCTTTTTTTAAATCACCACAAAATCAAAATTTTCAAAGATGTTAAAAAACGGTATATATGTGAGGGAACTGAGTATGGACAATACTTAAACCAAATTTCAAAAAAATATCTTTATTTATGACTGAGTGATGGCTCCCTAAGTGTAAGAAATTCATGACGTCATTTTTTTAATCACTTTTTTGAACTTTTTTGGACCAGATACGAAGAAATAATTACCTTTTTTGTATCTGTGAGACAAAACTGGTCTAGGAGCATGCCTTTTTATTTACATTTATCAAATTCTCCTTTTGAGGTTTTCTGACGGCAAAATCGCTGTTCTGGACGTGGTCGATCGAAGTCATTCACTTGACCTGGAAGGTCACTTGTTGACCCGAAACCTAACAATTGCATACCGTTAGATTCCAAACATGACAGGCAACATGTTGGTTCTTACCGTGTTGCTCTATGTAGCTTGGTTTGGAAGTTAACAGGGGGGGTCGTTTTAGGATGGCAAAGGTGAAAAAAGCTCCCGTAGGGCGAGGGTTAAGACATTGATTTCCATGTGTATCATATGGCAAAATAGCAGCTTACAATATGTCCATGCATCATGATTATGCATCTATGGCATCATACATGCATATGCTCATGCATGTCCAATGTATATGTATCAGGATCATCATGATTATGTATTATGCTCTATGTCGTGATATTATATTGTTTTGTACCTTCGTTAGACTTTGACGTTTTTGAGCGGTCACGACTTTGCAGGACAGGCCATTTTGTTATCAACAGAATTCTTAAAATTATTTGAAGTTTTATGTAAAAATAGGCGTATTTAAATACCTGTGTAATATATATTGAATATTACTATTCGTGTCATTTGTGTTATCTGTACAAAATGTAAGTATGATCAGGCATTTGTGATGCTGACTGGAATCAAATTGGAATCAATGGAATCGGATTCGAAATCAAGCTTTTTATGTGCCCCAGAATCGGAATCGGAATCGATTCCCCTGGTAAAATATCTACAAGAATCGGAATCGGAATCGGACCCATCTTGTTGTGTCCTCATGTCCGGTGTCGGGAAATTGTCATCCGACACCGCCCCCAGATGGCCGGCCGGCCAGACCCGGCCGGCGGCAGTCGCGTCTGAGTGGTCCGCGTGAGAACGTGTGCCTGAGTCGCCCGCGTGTCAAATATAGAGTCTCCGAATCGTGGCGTGTTTGATCTGATTACCAGTCTCTGCCAAAAAGGAAAACAGGAGAAATGAATGGCTGGCTGGGAATGAAACCAGGGTAGGCAGGCGCGGATACAGGATTTCGGTCAGGGGGAGGGGGCGCCATACAAAAAGTTGCGCCCTACGGGCGCGTTTGTATGGCGTGACATGGACGCGACCCTGGGTTCAGGGGGGGGGGGGGGGCTAGCGCCCCCCTAAATCCGGACCTGGTAGGTAATAGGTATATAGGTACTATGTATAAGCAGAGTTGTGAGACGAGGGTCACGAGTTTAAATTATAGAGTCATGAATTATGAGCCGAGAGTTATAAGTCGCAAGTCGTGAGCCAAAACTCGGAGTCGAGAGTCGTGAGGAGTGAGCTGAGTGAGTCACTGAGTCGTAATTCATGAGTTCCGTGAATCGTGAACCTTGAGTCGTGAGTGACGTGAGTCGTTAAGAGTCGCGTGAGTCAAGAATCGTGAGTCTAATGTTATTAGTTCGTCTTCATTAGTCACTTCTTACGAGAGTCGTAAGACCAGTGAACCCTCGCCAGTGCAGGGGGTTGGTGCCACCCCGTCGGTTTTTCGGGAATAACTCGCGTAAATATCAACCGATTGCGATTAAATTTTCAGTACCGTGGCGAACACCCGGTGGGCCCGTGGCGAACACTGGTGACTGACCTCCGATGACCTCATATTACTTTTTTGGCTTCTGGCAGTTTCTAGGACATTTTGTGACGCTGATTTCAAATATGGGATCCATTTTACGTAATTATATGTTCCACTGGGGTCATGCGCCCCCAAAGGTCAACCGAAGTCACTGACCTCAAATGACCTGACATGACCTGACATGACCTTTTTGGAATTTGGCAGTTTCTAGGACATTTTGTGACGCTGATTTCAAATTTGGCACCAATTTAGCATAATTATATGCTCATTCGCGATTATAGCTCGATTAAATTCAATTGATGCGCATTTACAATTTTGTTGAATTTTGGGTCATTGACATGACCTCAGAGGTCACCTAATGACCTAGAACCTTAAAATTAGGTATCAATGGCTTCCTCTCGTGACAAGCAACACGCTCGTTTTTTTATCGAATCTCTAGCCCAATTAGGGGCGAAACGCTAGGGGGTTGTACCCCCCCCCCCCGCACGGTCACGCACTGATCGGACGCTGCACGGGCGAGGGTTAACCCTCGCCCGGGTAAGGGGGTGGATGCCACCCCCCCCCCCCCCCCCCCCCCCCTCGGTTTTTCTGGAATAACTCACGTAGTTTCCAACCGATTGCGATGGAACTTTCAGTACCCTACTTTTGAAAATGTTCTACATACTCTGAAAATGTTGAATTTCTAACCCACATGACCCGTGACCTATGACCTGTTTCTCAAGGTCATGTCAAGCGCAACTGGCGTCCCGCAGTATCGATGCTTGTAACTTGTGCAGTTTCCGAGTGTTTGTTGTTCAGGAGCATATGCACAGGTGTTTCCAGGTGAAAGTTGTGGTTTCCACTAAGATTGTTAGAGAGGTATGACATGTAACACCTTCTGTATTTGTTCCAGATATGTGCCCGACATTCAATATATGAAATGAGCAACTTGCCTATCTATGTCGGGCACATCACACTCAAGATGAGCCATTAAGATCAACGATACTGCCAACGCAGAAGATCACAGAAGCATAATGTCGGCTACCGCATGCCCATTCGAAAACTGCCAGTTCAGCATCGCCGCCAACACTGACGCCAATGTCGTGGTGCAACGTCTATGGATGCACGAGGCCGCCGCCCACGCGAGGGCCTCCGTGTCCGTCCCCGCCGACAAATTCCGTCTACCACAGGTGTCTGCTGCGGGCTCCAGTGAGGACTGGGAGTATTTTATCAGCAGGTGGACCGACTACAAGAGCGCCACGCGTCTCACGGGCCCCGACTGCGTGCTTCAACTTCTGGAATGCTGCGAGGAGATGCTCGCCGCGACTTGGGCAGATCTTCTGGAGGCAGCCTGGCAGCCATGCCCGAAGTCGAGGTCTTGGCAGCTATACGGTGCTTGGCCGTCCGTGCAGAGAATATAATGGTGGTGCGCGTCACGCTTCAGAACATGATCCAGGACGCAGACGAGCCCATCCGCACGTTCACCGCTCGTCTCCGAGGCCAGGCCGCCGTCTGCAACTTCATGGTCAGCTGCCCAAACGACACATGTGGGAAATAAATGTTGTACCAAGATGAAGTCATCCGCGACAGCATTGCGCGTGGCCTGAGCGACAGCGACATCCAGCTAGAGCTGCTGGGTACTCAGAACCAGCACATGTCCCTGGAGGAGACCATCAGCTTCGTCGAAGCCAAGGTGGCTGGTAAACGTTCAGCACACCGTCTCCTTCAGTCACATGGGGTGGCTGCGGCCCGAAGTCAGTATCGGCGGAACAAGAACCCACCTCCAGACCAGAAACGAGCCCCTCCAGCAGCATCAGCAACGGAGATCTGCCAGTACTGTGGCCGGGAAGGCCACGGCACGAAAGCACCTCCTGACGTTCGCACTGCTTCATGCCCTGCCTTCCGGAACCAATGGCGTAACTGTCGCCGCCGAGGCCCCTTCGCAGGGGTCTGTAGGCAGCGGAAAACAGCGGGCATCACTGTCACCGGCGCCGCTGCGGAGCGCAGGGACGATGCTCCTACGACATTATGTGCGGCATCACCCAATACCCATCAGTACACACCGCAGAGGACGGACCAGCTCCTGAAACTGCGGCCCATGTTCCGCGGCTCTTGAGCACCACATGTATGACTACGAGACGAAATGCTGGCGACGACAACCCAGCCAGCCTCAACCATCCATCGAGCTCGAGATGTCCATCGAACCAGCCGACTACAGCGACCTCGGGCTGGAATGCCCTGCCGATCCGATCAGCAACACACAACAGGTGATCGCTGACATTTATTTATTTATTTATTTATTGACATCGTAGTAGCCGTCCTCTATACATGGCCGAAGCCAAAGGGGCTATTCCTGGCACAGAGTCACACAATGATGGCGTTGAAGTGGGTAGAAGACAAGCATACAGTACAGTTAAAAGTCAAAATGAACATATCACAGTCTGCGTCACATCAGCCCACCAGTCGCCTCTTCAATGCGCGCTTAAACACTGTGATAGGCATGACGATAAACTCAGGTGGCAGCGAGTTGTACTGGTCAGCGGCACGATACACGAACTGCCTGTTACCCGCTGCTGAGCCGCGTATGTTGGGAAGACTCAGCAGGTCGTCTCTGCGGGGGCTACGCACGTGGTTGGGTCGCTCGCGGTTTGTACGGAACTGGACGGCCAGAGACTCAGGCTGCCCAGTGCGACGGACCTTGTGGAGCAGTATCAGTGTGTGATGGACGACTAAATACGGGGAATCCAGCCAGCCCAGGTCCTCTCACACGCCAGAGATGTGATCGAATTTGCGTTTTACAGAAATGATGCGAGCTGTAAAGTTGAATATTTTTTGGATGGTAGCCAGATTTTTTCCAGAACCGTTACCGTAGTACACTGCGAGTCCGTAGCGGATGTGCGAGAAGACCAGGGCCGAGACGAGGGTGGGTAGGGAGCCGGGTGGTAGGTAGTGACGTAGGTGAGAAATGGCGGTCAGGATGCCAACACACCTCCGAGACAGCTGCTCAACGTGTGAATCCCAAGAAAGATAACGGTCAAAAGTGATACCGATATTTTTGGCTTCGTTACCGAGAACGAGGTCCGTGTTGCGAAATTTCACTGTGAACGAGGGCACGTTGCGTAAGTTTTGCCGAGTGCCGATAGGGAGAAGCTTAAATTTTGTTTCGTTTACTTTAAGACCGCTTGACCGAAAGTACGCGTCCAGGGAGGATAGGGCTAATTCCATGTCACCGATCAGAGCCGGAAGGGCGGATTTTTGGCCAGAGACGAGAACCTGGGTGTCGTCGGCGTATTGCGTGACAAAAGCGCCAGCGGCATTCAGGCTGATGTAATTTGCAAACACAGTAAAGAGTATCGGGCCGAGAGAGAGGAGCCTTAGAAAACTCCCTGAGTGATTGGACGAGATGCCGATATCAATGTTTAAGAGAGACTGACGCTATGCGTATGGCCAGACAGGTAGTTAGAAAACCAGGAAGTGTCGATGAAGTAAAGTTGCAATTTGGCTAGCAGTTTGGCATGATCGATGACATCGAAGCAGCGACTCAAATCGATAAGACAAAGGAGCGAAATTTGACTTTGATCCATGGCGGAAAACGCACGGTCTGAGATGTTGATGAGTGCCTCGGTAGTCTCGGTACACTGTCTCAGTAGAGTGCCGGTGCCTGACACCGTGCTGGGATGGGGAGAGGAGATGGCTGGAGCGAGGTAGTGGTGGAGCTAGTGCTGTACCACCTTCTCCACTACCTTCGCCATGACAGGAAGGATTGAGATGGGACGGAAGTTGGAAGGATTGTCAGGATCCACGGACTTGTGTATCGGGTGTACCTGGGCATGCTTCCAGACTGCCGGGACTTCATTAAAAGTGATGCTAGAGTTGATGATGTGCAGTAAAAGTGGGCCGATGGTGTCGAATGAAAGTTTAAAATGCGAATGCAAAGACCGTCGGTGCCACACGCGGATGTGTTGCACATGATGAGGTGCAAATGACTGAGGGTGATGGGTTGCAGGGTAAAAGCGCAGGCGCTTACGCGCGGCAGCCGCACCGGCACCTCCTGGACGGCACCGAGCGCGGACACCTCTGTGGCCACCCGCGGGCCGACGCCGACAAAATAATAATTCACGACGTCCGGAGTGACAGCTGGAAGTACACCCCTTGGTCGCTTGTCAGTGATGATGTGACGCATGTGCCGCCAGAGGGCGCTAGGGCCATCGTCACGGATCCTGTCGGTGATATCGCGCCTGTTGTCCGCACGAATTGTTGAGCGCACCTCCCGATTGAGCTGGCGGTACTCGGTGGAGGCGTGCCCGCCGGCACACAGAGCTATGCCACTACGGACAATCATGTCAGGGGTCTGGTGGGATACAGGCGGAACCACCGGGTTCCTAAGCATAACATCTCTAAAAGGGGCATGTCGATCGATAACAAGCCGTACCCGGCTGGAAAACAGCTCCCACTTCACCAGAACCGAGTAAGTGGCGAGCACAGCGGACCAATCGACAGCAGCCAGATCGTGATGGTAGGCATCAGTGGCAATGCGACGCAGCACTCGAGCACGCACGACAGTAGGTCTATGGCGAGGCTTAGGTAGTTTACAAGACATCCGGATGAACTTATGAGGGCTAAAATGACAGTGACGAGTACCGGTGCTGTGAACAAGGTCACGGTTGATGATAAAAACGTCTAAAAATGAGCCTGACGAGAACGTGGGTTCAGTGACGGTTTGTGTGAGTGAGTAGTCAGATAAAAATGCGGACAGTCTGCGACGTGCAGGAGCGTTAACGTCACCTAACATATTACAGTTAAGGTCACCTGTGATCACAACGGCACAATCAGGATAGTTCAAAATCACGTGCTGATACTGCCACTCCAGATCGTCGAAGTCGGCATCCAGGGCAGCGGAAGTGTTCCTGGGATGGCGGTAAACGGCGCCGATCACTACCTTGTTGCGATCCCATCGGAACCAGCTCCACAGCGACTCAAGTCTACTCAGGTTGTTGGCGGAGGCGGGGACACAGATCTTCTTTACCTCGATGCCTTCGCGGGAGAGCACCGCGACTCCGCCATACCCATTGGGTGCAAACCTTGGTCGGAGCGATGCAGGGAGTAGCCCGGGAACACAATCAGGCGATTGGGCACGTGGGACTTGAGCCAAGCCTCACACAGCACTGCAATATCGTAGTGAAAAAAACTGGAGCTCACGAGTAAGCTCGACGGTCTTGGGCTTAACCGATTGAATGTTAAGCGAAGAGATTAGAAAGTTACCGTTGCTGACGGACCATGATTTGCCGCCCCGGGATCCACGCTGCCGATGCCGGGAGCGCCGGCCGCGATGTGTTCTGCTGCGGCGGCCACGCGGTCCGGGGGCGCGGTCCAGGCTGGTTGAGTGGTCAGCCGGCAGGGCCGGGTAACAGCTGGCGGTCACCGGTCAGCTGTTTCGCCCGAGGCGAGGTCGTTGGTGCGTCTCCCGGAGCGGCTAGGGCGCCTGGCCTGGGACGGGCCAGCCGCCGCGTGTGCATGGCGCGGCCGACCCGGCCCGCCTCGCTTGTACGGGATGCAACTTGCAGGTGCACATGACGATCGCGGTCCTCACCGGCCACGGGTGCGGAGCAGGTGTGGCGACAGCAACCAGCACGCGAACGACCGTCAGAAAGACGAGATAACGAGCGAGGTATCGATGCATGGCAACGGATAGAGCACGCTTACAATGTCCTTGCAACGCTGCCAGCTTGATGTTTCGGTGCTGGAGCATAGCAGCACCGGAACATCTGGAGTATGGCAGGTGGTAGATCCAGGGCAGGCAAGGGCCACAGTGGTCTTACGCCCTGACACTCAGCACAACACCCACACGGCAGCAGGCAAACAGAGCGGAGAGCCACGCAGGGCGGCACGTCTGCACGAGGCGACGCGCACAGCCGGACTGACACTGGATGTCAGAGTTGCCTGGCGGGCACAGACCTGTTACGGATGTTGGGGATCACGGAGGACGAACTCGTTCCTACCTCCATGAGGATGCATGCCGCCAACGGAAACCCCATCGAACTCCGAGGGGCTGTGATCTTGGGAGTCTCCGGGAAATGCTAGGGTCGACGGCGTGAGACTCGTCAGTTCGTCTACAGAACTAGGAAAAGTGTGCACGGGAGAGACACCCGACAGAGTGGAATGCTTGTGACGCCCTCTATACGGACTGAGTCTGGGAGGCGTCGCTATTTGTACGAGGCTGTCGCTGAGTACAACGAGCTGCCGTCTGAGCTGCGTTGTTCGAATTTCGCTAGTTTTAAACGCGAGCTCAAAGAGTACCTGATGGAGCGTGAGCGTGATACTTAGTTTTATGACTCACTGCACTCGTTTATGATAAATTGTGTTGTGATGTGTTCTCTGTGAAGTGTACCTACATGTGCTCTGTGATGTGTACCTACATGAAGTATGAGTGTTGCGTCACCCAAGCCCAATAATTTTAGCGTGTTTTGACTCGAGTCATATAATAGCCGTTGCATGCAGCGGATATGCCTCACGAAGTGAAATAAGTAAATAAATCACACCCTCGACAAAGACCGTCTATCTGAGCTGAGACGCTTGCCGTGATCTCGGTATGATAGACGCCGAATTCCCGGCCATCGGACTGGTCTCTGTATCAGCAGATGGTACCCCTGCTGACGAGTACCAACCATGCTCGTGTCCAACACGTCAACCGCCACCGCCCATGCCTACCGATCTTCCAATGGAGGCCACGGAGGAGACTGCAACAGAACTACGGAAGTGGTTGGTGGACTACTACTCCTCGAGCACGTTTAGCACGTGTGAACATCAGCCCCTGACAACGATGGACCTCTACGCCTGATGATCCAGAAGGACGCAGACTCAGTGGCCTGTCACAAGGTCATCCTTGTGCCCTTGCACTGGCAGGCTGAAGTCAATTAAGCCCTCGACAGAGACGTGCAGCTCGGAGTGATCGAACCGGTACCTGTGGGCGAACCGGTCACCTGGTGTCACCGAATGGTGGTGGTCTCCAAGAAGAACGGCAAACAAAGGCGGTGCGTGGACCTCCAGCCACTGAAACGTCACGCTGTGAGGGAAACCCATCACACGCCAAGTCCGTTTCACCAAGCACGGTCTGTCCCAGGCGCCACCTACAAGACAGTACTGGACGTGTGGAACGGGTTCCACAGCGTCCCCCTCCACGAAGACGACCGGCACCTGACCACGTTCCTGACACCGTGGGGGGCGTTACCGCTACCGCGTGGCCCCCAGGGCTACGTGTCCAGCGGAGACGGGTACACGAGACAAAACGATGAAATTGTCCTGTCTGCCGACCTCTCCCACAGGTCATACACCAAGTGTGTGAACGACACCCTGATCTGGGGCGACAGCATCGCCGAAACCTTCTGGCGCACAGTGGAGTCGCTGGACATGGGCGGAAGACACGGCATCACCCTCAACGTCGACAAATTCGTTTTCGCGCAACGGACTGTGGAGTTTGCGGGCTTCGAGATAACCCCCGAGGTGGTCCGACCATGCCGCGCATTCATCCAGAGTATCGCCGAGTTCCCCACCCCCAATAACCTAACAGACATCCGAGCCTGGTTCGGGGTCATCAACCACGTCTCCTACGCATTCGCTATGGCTGACGTCATGCTGCCCTTCCGCGAACTCCTGAAACCAGGCAAGTTCGAGTGGACAGAGAAGCACGAGGAACTGTTCGAGGAGTCGAAACGAGTCATCATCCATGAAGTCACCACAGATCTTCGAAAGGAACAGACCCACCGTCCTGGCCACCGACTGGTCCCGCACCGGCCAGGGGTAATAAAAACCATTGGTTGGTCGCCGTTTAAATTTGTCCCACGTGAGCTGGTCGCCGTGTAGGCGGTAGAATTTTGTGGCAGCGCTTTATTGGATATTGTCTTAGGCATTATATTTCAATTCGAACTCTCTTTTTCAACAACTCGCGCTTTCACGATTACATTCATCCACATTTTGCCATCCAAAACACATTGTGGTTGTTTCACCTGTTGTAACGCTCTCTGGTTCTGTGCCTACTACGCTCTGTTCGGCTTCTCCATGTTACACTCTGGTAGCCAGGTCTACAACTCTGTATTTCTCAATATCTGAAAATAACAGAAACCACAGTTAGTATACAAATATCAACGAATCGTCACATAACTAGAAGAACGAGACACCTGTTATATGCTCCAAATAACAGAAAACACAGTGAAATATACAAACAGAAAACGATAGTAGAACAAAAGACCGACTAGATGGAGACAAGATCGAGACACCGACTGAGACACCTGTTAGGTGTCCCACCTAACGGACACTTCACTTCTTCGTCCAGAGTCTTATATCGGAGGAGTCCAACGGTATGGGGCACGTCGAGTCCTCTGAGGACGTCCAGCGGGTGTAGCGGCCTGGTCGTTCTCATTCAGCTGGTTGCGGTGTGCGGTCCGGTCTTCCTGTCTCTCGGGAGATGGTGTCGTCGGGCTCAGAAGCGAGGCTGCGTTGGTGACCTCGGGCCCACCGGGATGTTGAGGGCTGGTCTGTGTGGTGCTCGGCCCCGGTGATCCTGGGAGATCGATGTCTGCCTCTTCCTGCTCGACCGATGCGGTTGCTCCATGGAGCAACGGCGGGTGACTGATATCCACCTTTTTCCATCTCTGGCTGTCCCGAGTTTTCGTGCTGCCTGACCGATCGCCGGTGATCTGTGTGCCATGAACGTCCACCACTGTGTATGGCTCGGGGTCGTAGGGTGGGTCGCGCTTGGTGGACTTTTGCCGCAGCAGGACCTGATCACCGATCTGGATAGCGTGAGATTTCACGTAGGTGGGCATGTCTTTGTACAGTTTCATCTTGTACTTCTCGGTTTCGTCGTTCCTCCTGGCCTGTAGGATGTCAGGTCTCCTGGCGGCGGGATTGGGCCTGAGGTCGGGTAGGATGGTCCTGGACTTTCGGCCGAAGAGCAGCTCAGCTGGCATAGCGCCTGTGGTAGGGTGCGGGGTAGCCCTGACGCTGCGCAGGTGGCGATTGAGGTCCAGAATCGGGTCTCTGTGTTGTGCGTAGCTGGTGTGCCAGACCTTTTTCAGGTGCTTCATGAAGGCCTCGCAGACGCCATTGGCTGCTGGGTCCTCTGCAGAGATGGTAGTCCTGTGCTCGATACTCATCGCACTGAAGTATCGCTGCAGCGGGTGGCTTGGTCCCGTGTTGAACGGTGGCCCCGAGTACGTCAGCAGGACCTCCGGTGGCGAGAGAAGATGTTATCCAGTGCGTGAATGTTGTCCTCGGTGGAGATTCCCTTCACTAGTTCTACCTCCGCGTATCTGGTTAGGAGGTCGATCACCACCAGGATGTATCGGCCACATGGTGTGGGGCCCCCAACTCCACCACCCACTGACGCATGTTACCGACGTCGCAACCCAGATCCACATCCGGAATGACGATCCTGTCGCCTCGCATGACTAGGCCATCGAGGACGCTGAGCTCTGGCCAGACCCTGGAGTAGGGAAGGAACTGCTCATCCCGATGTGGCCTGCAGCCGGACGTGACCGCCTGTACCAGCATCTGGTACGTCTCGTCCCGAGCAGCCGCCTCCTTCAACCTGTCGATGGATATTGCCGGGGGTAGGTCCGCCACCAGGATGCGCATCACCTGCACGGAGTCATTGTCGTCCACCTCTAACTTCTCCCTGTCCGCAGGTGAGAGGCCGCTGAGGGACGTGGGGAATCGACTCTTGAAGTCGCAGGGGTTCTGTTTACCGGCTAGGAACTTGTCGGTGAAGAAGAGGTCTTGCACCTGCTGCCGGTGCTTGGTTATCCGCCTGCTGGCCGGCCTCGCAGCGTTGTTGTATAGCGGTACCAACGGAGCGTGGTCGCCCCAACTGGTGAAGTGGTTACCCACAAGGTAGGCGCGGAGCTGCCTCATGCCCCAGGACTTGGCAAGCGATTACCACTCGATCTGTGACTGCCACGCTTGTTCTGCGGCGGACAGAGCCCTGTCCACGTGGTCCACTGGAACCAGAGTCCCGTCCTCCTCCTCTTCCTGGTACACCGAGGCGGCGATTCCCTTGGGGGACGCGTCTGAGATGAAGTGTGTTGGCCTATCTCGTCGGAATGGTCGAAGAGTCGCCTTGTCCGACAGGATGCTGATAAGGGTCTGGTAGCTGTACTCTCTTTCTTCAGTCCATGAGAACCTCGCCCCCGCCTTGAGCATTTCTCGAAGAGGCGCTGTTACTTCCTGGTACGTGGCGTGGCTGGAATGATCAAAAGCGAAATTGGCGTTGTACGCACAGGCCTGTAGGAAGCTCCTGACGTCTTCTACGGTTTCGGGTCTTCCGGCTTCAACTATGGCGGCGATCTTGTTGGGATCAGCTGACACGCCTGTGCCACTGAAGATGCGGCCAAACCAGGTGACTTCGGAGCTGCAGAACGTGCTCTTGGACAACTTGAGTCTGACACCTTTCTCCTCAGCCCGCTGCAGGCAGGCTTCCAGGTGACGATTGTGTTAGTCCACTGTGGCACCGTACACGAGGATGTTGTCGTGGATGGTGGTGACGCCCTTGAGGCCCCTGAAGCACTTGAAAAACCTCGTGGTGGAAGATCCCTGAAGCGGGTCGCGGTCCGAAGAACAGTCGCTTCATCCGGTGGATGCCTGCATGGGTCTGGAAGACGGCTTGCTTGGCGGTGTCGGGATGCAGTGGTAGTTGATGAAAGCCGTATCCCATGTCCAATTCAGAGAATACTGCCGCGCCCTCAAGCTCGTGTCGGACCTCTGCTGCCGTCTTCACGTGGTACTTGGTCATCTTCATGCCTTTGTTCAGGGGTGTTGCGTCAATGCTCATTCGAATCTGACCACTCTCTTTCTTGTCTGTGATGACGACATTCATAACGCAATCCAGAGGTTCTCTCGGGTTGACGTCTTTATTTGCCCCCTCATTCCTCATCATGTCCAGGTGCTGGGACAACCTCTCCTGATAGTGGTAGGGTACGCCTCTGCGCGACGGCTGCGTTGGCTTGAAGCCTTCTTCGAACTCTAGCTTCACGGGCTCGTTTTTGACGCAACCGATCCCGGGGAGAAACACAGAGTTGTAGAAACGGGCTACGCTCTTCATGGCTGCTTCTTTGTCACCTGGTGTGACTGTCTCGGTCTTGGACCCGCCAGTCTCCACCTTGAATCCTGCCGCCCTTAGTTTGTCGGGGATGCGCCTTTCCTTCATTTTCTTCAGGCTTTGGTGGTTCTCCTCCTCTGTTGAGTACGCTTTCCGTCTGTCGGGAACGCCCCCGTCTTCGATTTTGTCCAAGCTGGAGGTGCCTAGTTCCTCATCCGTGGGCACTCTGCCGTTGGGGTTGAACGATAGGATGTCGAGTCGTTCTGCGTCCTTGCCCCCTAGCAGTGGCTCTGGTCGGTGGCCGGCCACTATGTACACCCAGTTGTTCTCTTTGCCCCTCGGGATGTTGCGAGTTCTGTCTTCACCATCCCTTTGACGTCTAGGTAGCTGGAGGCGCCCCAAGCCTTGAGCGCGCAGCGAGCCGGTACCACCTCACCCATCTGGCGATGGTACATGGCGGGGCTGATAATTGTGTATTTGCTGCGGGTATCGGCATGCAGCAGGGTTGGTATGCCGCCAACCCATACTTCCACTCGCTTGGTGGGTTTCTCTTTCTCGTCCGTGGTCTTCTCCTTCGTAGTTACTTTCAACAAGTATCGTTCTTTGGCGCCAGGCTTCGTTCCCGGCCACGCTCTCTCGTCACTCATCACTCTGTGAATGACTGCTTCGTTTCCGCTCACTTCGGACCCGCTGGATGTATTCTGCAGCCGTCTGGTTGTGTTCCTCTTGACGCCAGCTGGGCCGTCACGTCTTGACCTGGTTGGAGGTCCTCGGTTTCGGTCAGGGCACGCCGGTTCCCTGGCGTAGTCAAAGTCAAAGTCAAAGTCATGTATTAAGATACATCCACGTTGTGACTTTTACGTATCCAGTCAGAGTACATGTGTAGTGATATCTAAATACAAAGGCACAGTGTAAACACGATAAAAAGCAATACGATCGCGGTCAGTAAAAGAGAACACATTGTACATGGTAGGCCTGTCATCGCACGGTATGAGGCTTAACCACCAACCATAAGAAAATTGAAGCGGTCAATGCAGGTCACATGCTATCCACATATCGGAAACCACAACCCCGACTGCGGGTGTTCACCTTAGACCTTAGAGATGTCAGTGTTCCAGGTTTTCGCCGCTCTAAATGCAAACGCACGCTGGCTGCTCGACAGCTTACACAACGGCAGTTCCAGCGCTCCTGCCGCAGCAGCTCGGGACTCGCGTAGCGATACATGGGCTCGCCGGACAAACATGGCCCTGATGGCGGGAGGACACTGCTCGGCGTTAAGCGCTCTGTGCACCTGGATGCGGTCGTGCTGGCGCACCATCTCATCGACTCTCTGCCAGCCAAGCGATACCAGGGCAGGTGTCACATGCTCAAAACGCCGCACTCCCGTCGCCAGCCTGGCCGCGAAGTTTACAGTCTTTTGCACTCGGTGCAAGTGACAATGGGCGGCTCCTCCCCAAACGGATAGACAGTATTGGATATGGGGAAATACGTGGGCGTGGATGAGGAGTTTAAGGGCATCAGATGTGAAGTGATGGCGGATCTTGTATAGGGATGAAAGGATGGCGTTGCATCGTCGGACCACCATGTATATACTAGGTTCCCATGTCAGGTGCTGGTCCAGGAGGACTCCGAGTATTTTTACATTTTCGCATGGATAAATTTCCGAGCCGGACAGTGTGATGTGAAAGTCTTTGGCCTTTTTGAGGGATGCTTTCGTTCCGATGATGGTAAAGAAAGTCTTGTTCGGATTCATTTTCAGACTGTTTGCCTGAAACCAATTTTGGGGATGGAGAATCGACTCTTCGACCCGCACCTTCAGGTTGGATAGGCCGTCGGCAGTGGGTCATGAATGGTCAAGGAGCTGGGTGTCGTCGGCGTAGGACAGGAGGCGGCCGTGGGTAAGGAAGGAGGACAGGTCGTTGATGAAGATGAGGAAGAGGACTGGTCCGACGATGGAGCCCTGAGCTACTCCGTGGGTCAGTGGGAGAGGAATGGAGGAGCCGCCGCTTACCGTCTGTTTTCGGTTTTGGAGGTAACTCCGGAACCATGGCGACTGCACACCATACCACTCAGTGGTCACCATACCACTCAGTAGTGGTCGCGCCCGTCGCAAGCGTAGCATCGCTTCCTTTAGCGGAGCACTCCTCTTATCTGTCGTGGAGCAGGTTGCAGTGGCGGCATCTGATACCACCTGCGCCCCCTCTGGAGCTGTATCGACCCTGTCGTTTGAACTTCATAACAGCCAGATCCTCTTCCAGTCGTGCAATGGTCTCGTTCTCTTCCTCCAGATCTGCCTCCTGACGATCTCTGGTCTTGAGTCGTTTGACTTCACTGGCCGCTGCCAGTCCCCTCATGGCGACTGCGTTGGCTTTGCTCGTCTCCCTCGTCTTCATGACGGAGATCGTCGTTTTAAGCCTGTAGTTTTCTGCCAGTGCTTTCTCCGCCAGAGCCCTGTCTCGCATACCGCCGATCAGGGCCATTCTGACCAGGTCGTCCTCGATAATCGGCTGCGTGTCGGCCTGGCAGAGATGAGATTGATTCTCCACGGCTGCTACAAACTCCATGGCGCTCATGTCTCCCTGCGCCATGCTGAGCAGGTCAATCACTGCCCGGTCCCGGCTGACTAGCGCCAATAGCTCAGCCTTGGAGAGCTGAACGATCTTGTCGTAGGTGTGTGCAGCGGTCTCTGTCACTCCCGAGCCATCCCTCGTGGGTGTGAATCTGACCCGGACCTCTTTCTCCCAAAATGTCATGAGTGCTGGTCCTGGAGAGTTTCTACTGCGTGACAATTAACTGCAGCTCTCACCATATTGCATTGCTTTCTACTGCGTGACAATGAACTGCAGCTCTCACCATATTGCATTGCTTTCTACTGCGTGACAATGAACTGCAGCTCTCACCATATTGCATTGCTTTCTACTGCGTGACAATGAACTGCAGCTCTCACCATATTGCATTGCTTTCTACTGCGTGACAATGAACTGCAGCTCTCACCATATTGCATTGCTTTCTACTGTGTGACAATGAACTGCAGCTCTCACCATATTACATTGCATTCTACTGCGTGACAATGAACTGCAGCTCTCACCATATTGCATTGCTTTCTACTGCGTGACAATGAACTGCAGCTCTCACCATATTGCATTGCTTTCTACTGCGTGACAATGAACTGCAGCTCTCACCATATTGCATTGCTTTCTACTGCGTGACAATGAACTGCAGTTCTCACCGTATTGCATTGCTTTCTACTGCGTGACAATGAACTGCAGCTCTCACCATATTGCATTGCTTTCTACTGCGTGACAATGAACTGCAGCTCTCACCATATTGCATTGCTTTCTACTGCGTGACAATGAACTGCAGCTCTCACCATATTGCATTGCTTTCTACTGCGTGACAATGAACTGCAGCTCTCACCATATTGCATTGGTCTGTATAGCGAGAACAGAAGAATAACGTTTGTATTTTCCTTGTGCTCGCAGTCACAGCCTCCTTTAGCGATCCTTTCAAGGTCAGAAAGTGTTTTTACCTCCCCAATAATTTCCCATTGATGGGATCCGCCATGTTATGATGAATTTTGTCTTGTTTGAATCATTAGGGAAAAAGTTGAGTAAGGGATAGGAGGTACTAGTGGTGCCAGTTTCAGAAAATATTCGTCCAATGTCCGACCGATGTCCAAGACCATGGTCCGTCCGAAACTGTCCGAAAATCATTGTTTGTCCGAAATTTGTCCGAAAGCAGAAAAAGAGTTTGATATGAAAATGAATTACCTGTGGCACAATTCTGTTTAATAAAAAAAGTAACTAAGTGATTTTCGCGACAAGCCATCCTTGGGCATTGGATGTCCGAAAATGTCCAAAGAAATATGCTTATGTCAGTCCGAAAACCGAATCGGTCTTCGGACAAATTCGGAATTCCGAAAATGATTGTACCGATTGGCACCACTAGTCAGACTGGTCAACGATTCATTGTGAATCGACTAGTTTTGATTGAATAATTCCTATTTCAAATGAATCACTCATGAATCGATTCACCTCATGCGCAAACCTGTTGTGAGTCACTGACTGAATCATTCACACAGAGAAAATAGGCTGATTGAATCATTCATTGCTCAAAGAATCATTCTTTTTTGGTCGAACAGCATAAACTGTCCAACAAATATGCCAGAGGCCCAGCATTCATATGTGCCATGTGGGCAAACCAGGCACCTAATGGCCAATTATATGAGCTCTGTGTCCTGAGCTGTGGCCTGTAATTCATCCATGCGTGAAGAAAGCGAGGCTTTGTGTCCAACTCCAGTGGGCACAAAGCCATTGTTCAATCAGCCCTAACTAGGTGCCTTGGTACTGGTAGGGCTAGGGGTAGGTACCTAGGTACTTAAATAAGGTAACAAACTCATACTTCGGTTCATAAACCACACAGTACACGCACACCTTTTTCACACGAAAAATTATCAAAAGGTACCCACCTTTTCCTAATTTCTAGGCTATACCATATCAAAAACTAAATCATAAACAAACATTTGCATGACCTCCGCATGTCCCAAATATCACTGTCGCATCTGCGCCGCTTTATTCCACAACATGCTTTATAAAAAAAAAGCTAATGCAAAATCAAAATAAATGTTCTATTCGCTCAAAAAAGCGAAACGTAAAGTCATTAATGCTTTTGGAACTTGGAATTTGCAATTATAATACATATTATAAATATCATTTTATAATCAAAATAAACAACCTATTTCCCATTTTAGCAAATGTCCTGCAATTAGCGTCGTGCTCTCTTAGCCGTCGCACCACTTTCGCCCACGGCCGCCCGCTGCTTTTATCTAACTAACCTAACTATTTTAATAATTCAATAGCAACATTCAATGACGTAATTTAAATTTCTACAAGGGTTTTGAATGACTGCAAACTGCAAAGAGAGCTGTCTGACATTAAAGGAAATAGTTCACCTTCGGATTTTTTTCTTCTCAGAACACGATTTTATTATATTTTTTAATACAGTTTCTTTTTTTCTTTTCAAAAATGGTCCTACATCGTGCCAATTCAGGACAGAAGGTTGTAAATTATTGATTGTATGGTGTGCGTTATTGGTCTGCGCATGCTCCATGGCAGTGCTGGCACTTTCAGACGGTACGGTACATCATATATGCGCCGTATTCCTTCGCCAAAAAGTCAAATATCTTCGGCTGGAGAGTCTTTTCAGCTAAGAAAAGTTTCAGATAAGGATTTCTCAACACGGGCTACAAAACTGCTATTTCAGTTCAAAACCCATGTTGAAGGTGAACTATTTCCTTTAACCCGCGCACTGCAGGGGGGGTGGGGGTTGATTTCCCCCTCCCCTCATGTTTTTCAAAGATAGCGAAAAAAACGGCGGCGCGCAGCGCCGCCGGGTTTTAGCACACCTGTTAGGACATCAATTGCGCACACTTTGAATAACAAAAATAACATCGGGTCATCTCAGGTCAGGTCACCAGACCAGGTCAAGTGACCCCACCTCCAAAAATGTTTGCAGTTGTGCCAAAGCCCCAGAGTTTTTCACCGATCAGTTTGAAACTTACAGGATGTCATGAGGGCATAAGTACTTACAATTCGTTTATCTCGGAATTTTGATATCGGTGACTTAAGGTCAGGTCAATTTCGTAACCTCCCCATAATAAGTCAATGGGGAAATATACAAATGCTTCCTATTTCAAGGATATGCATGATATTAGTCCAATTACTTCTGGATCATGTTATTATAGGATATTATTGATGATCCAAGTGTAATTTTTGTTCAGTGACCCCTATTTGGGTCATTTGAGGTAATGCGAGGTCACCATCACTGTTTGTGTCAATAACTCCCGACATAATGAATATAGAGAAGTAAAACAGACATCACTGTGTCTGTCTCGTCGAGATACGTCTTCCCATATGCAACATTCCCTACTTGGGTTACCACTTGACCTTGACCTGAGGTCAAATTGTTAATTTGATTTTAAAAGGTCACCATGTACATCATTCGAAGCGTCTTGATAAGATAAACACAATGGCTAAAACATTTTGTAGCTATCTTCATTAAGTAAAAAGTTAATAGCAAAAAACGATTTAGCAAAAAAAAAACGTTTTTCTTCTTCTTTTTGACCTCTGGAGCCTCAAATATTGACCTGAGATCAAATCTGAGGACACCTTCGCGATTGAAAATTTCACTGGCTGGCGTTTCCTTTTTCCGTTTGTTTTAACTAGCATCGTTTCTGAGATATATGGGAATTTCTGGAGCGATGTCCTAAAACAGGAAAAACTGGAAAAGTTGACCTTTGATGACTTCTGGTGACCTCAATTTTGACCTGACCTAAAAGAACACTGAAATACTTTCGATAGAACATGTATCAAGCTATCAATTTTTTTCCGCTTCTCGCTACGTAGCGTAGTTTTCGAGATCTCAGGGGGGGCGGAAATCACCCCCCCCCCCCCCCCCCTCCCTGCAGTTCGTGTTCGGCGCAAAGCCCCTGCAGTGCGCGGGCTAAAGGGATTATACGGGTTTCTCCCAGAATAATTGAGTTACATAGTAAAACGTACTCATAAAGGTGGTAGAAGTCCCACGGTAGACACATTTTTCTGGAAATGACCTCTTCTGCACGTAAGGACATTCCAAAGTGCGCGGTGATGCCACCGCGTATTTTCTGCAGGACCGGCTGAGGAAGAGCCAGTCATCTCTTTTATGCTAATAAAAACACCTCCCTTATGGCATATTTCCGGTAAAATAAGCAATATTTCAAATAAAATAAAATTGTTCTGTTCCAACGACAGCAGCAGTTACCTAGTTTTCCCATAAAATTTTATATTTTTCATGAATTTTCATGCCAAAAAATGAATACGCCACCACCAAATTCTCAACGCTAAAGGCCGGAGATAAGAATACCACAAAAACACAAAACCTCAACGAACAGTGTGTAGTAATACAAAGTCCCGTCAGTTTTGAATTGCATAAAAATGTTGTGATCCAGTGTAGGACTTGCAGATAATTCAAAACTCTAAAATTGATCTTAAGATAAAAGTGGTGGACAGTAGTGCCGATCAAGTACTCGTTATCTGATACTAGTCTCGAAAAACGCCCAAGTTTTAACGCTGATAATTGCTGAAATAGTGGACTAAATGAGCATTGAGGTCCCTGTTATATGTCTTAACCGTGTTTATAGCTCATACAACTGCAAAAGAGTGCATTTACTTGCAGGACGGAAACCCGTATAATCCCTTTAAGGATAGTTATCCACATTGCGAGTCGTTGTGAATGAATCATTCATGAGCCCCTCATATTAGTCGTGATTCACTGTGAATGGACTCACCATGACCAATGATAATGTTGAGTGATTGAATCATGATTGGATCATTCATTATGGTAATGTTGAGTGATTGAATCATGATTGAATCATTAGTTATGGTAATGTTGAGTGATTGAATCATGATTGAATCATTCATTATGGTCCGTGAATCACTGTGAATCGACTCATGACAAATATGAATCATTGACAAGTCTGCCACTAGTAGGTACCTACATGTTCTGATATTGAACAACTCATATACCTAAGGTGATTTTTTTTTTTTAAAACTGATGACATTTAGGTATTTTAATTGTCACACATGGTCCATCCTATACATTTGATATGCTTCATGTCAATGCCTTTTTTTAAATTGTCTTCCTTATCTCTTTTAGGAAATGTTGTAAAACATTGGTAGGTCCAGAGAGGTATTGGTGGGGCCCAAATGAACATTGGTAGGGCATGGGCCCTACCAGGCCTATAAGAAACGACGCCCCTGGAGTCAACTACACCATGTCAGTTGCCAGATACATTTTTGAGGTTTTCAGCTGAGCGCTCTGCCAACTGGGCTCATGAGTGGTCTGTGGCGGGCTGTTCTGCAAACATTCTTACGGTTTTAGAGCAGCCGTTCGCCGTTGTATCTATTTATAACTAATTATTTGCCTGTTGGATTGCATCTCGGTACAGTTTTTCCTAGATATTCGTGCTTAAAATGCATGCCAATCTTATATTGTCACTTATACATCACTGCCACGCCGAACTACCGCCGTCTGGCATGTGAGTGAATCCTCTCCGAATACATGAACGAACGCTGCTCCTTGAGTAACACCGTTCCAGGACTCCCGCTCTTCGGAACATTTCACCTTAGTGCTTTTTAGCCATCACCGAACACTCTCCTCCGAGTATCGTCCTCAGCCACGAACGCCTTCACCACCCTCTCCACGTCCACCTGGTCCAGCAGCGACTGATGGATGTGGTAGACAAGGAGATCTGAGAGACTCTTCTCACCCATGCTGTTCCGCAGCCACGTCTTCAATCTGCGAAGTTTGCTGAAGCTCCGTTCAGCCTCAGCCGATGACACGGGGACGTACCGTAATACTCAGACTCAGACTGTTTATTAAAGCCCTCCGCAATGTACTTGCGGCTATTACAGCTTCACGTCATTGTAATATAAAACTAAAGGAATGTGGTATGAACATGGAACACAAACGCACATATACACAGCTTCACACAACAGTCATACAAACACAATCACACGCTAGTCAAAAGCAAATAAAGTGAGCAGTCACATCAAGCCACACGGATCAAACTTGCGCAGACCGGTCATCACTGAGGTGCCGCCTCAGGCGGCGACCGAACAGGTGCGGAGGGAGCCGCGACAGATCGGGTCCAACAGTTTAGCTATAATATGTCCAACAGCTTAGCTGTTTCGGCATACAGGTTCTTCAAGATAGGGTGCGAGACGGCCACACGCTGCCCCTGTCCTGCTGAGGGGTGGGACGGCCGTACGCTGCCCCGGTCTGGCTGATGGGCGAGACGGCCGCTCGCTGCCCCGGTCCGACTGAGGGGTGAGACGGCCATGCCCTCCCTCAGCCCCGGTCCGGCTGAGGGAGGAGACGGGCATACGCTGCCCTGGTCTGGCTGAGGGGCGAGACGGACATACGCTGCCCCGGTCTGGCTGAGGGGTGAGACGGACATACGCTGCCCCGGCCCGGCTGAGGGGTGAGACGGCGGTACGCTGCTCTGGTCTGGCTGAGGGGTGAGACGGCCATGCGTCGTTGTGTCTGGAAATGTTGCAAATGGCATTGTTTGGCTTAATGTTCAAGATATGCTTCTTCTTCTAAAAAAAGAAACCAAATATTTCCAAATATAGACTTGCAAGATAACTTACTTATCTAACGGCGACGATTACAAATTGCCGCTCTCGTCAACACCCGTCAAAAGACCGCAAAACGCTCGAAAGCGCAGCTGCGGCGACGGGGCTGGCTGCACGACTGGACCACAGCACCAGTGACGTCGTCGCTAATGCTGAGCCGCTCGGCAGCCGATACATAGGGAATCCCGGGATGACACCCCCTGGGGCTACCATAAGCATAACTATAGCATCACGAAACAACTACAAGGAAGCGTTGCGTTTTGTTTGCCGCAATCTGATTAAAAACTGTGCTTCCAAAAAAAAAAAATGGCAGCGCTCCCGTCAATTGTTTTGCCCCGTAATTACTAACATGTTATTGATAACTGATTGTAGTTAAAAACAGGGGCGCAGCCAGACCTTCAGAAGGGGGTGGGGGTGGCAAGCACCTGGGAGAGGCCCCACCCCCCAAAAAAATACCCCTGGATATGAAAAACTCTACGGATTTCGGCCACTTTATTTTGTGAGGCCCCCTTTTTAGCATTTTTTCTTCGTCTACTTTTTATGAGCTGAATTGGACCAGGACCCTCAGTAGGCATTGCATTGAGCGCATTACTAATGTGTATTGTTACGTACGGGAGATAAAACCTATCTTAGCTGACAACAGGTGGGGGTCGGCTTTTGAGTGTGGGGGCGGCTGAAATGACGAAAAAATGTACCTCCATCTTGATACGTGTATTAAAGGAAATAGTTCACCTTCGGACATTTTTTCAGAACACGATTTTATTATATTTTTGAATACAGTTTCTTTTTGTATTTTCAAAAATGGTCCTACATCGCGCCAATTCAGGACAGAAGGTTGTAAATCATTAATTTTATGGTGTGCGTTATTGGTCTGCGCATGCTCCATGACAGTGCTGGCACTTTCAGACGGTACGGTATATCATATATGCGCCGAATTCCTTCGCCAAAAAGTCAGATATCTTCGGCTGGAGAGTCTTTTCAGTCAAGAAAACTTGCAGATAGGGGTTTTCCAACATGAGCTACAAAACGGCTATCTCAGTTTAAAACTAATGTTGAAGGTGAACTATTTCCTTTAAAGCCTCTGCAGCATTTTGATGTGGATTTTTTTTTTCGCGGCGCGAAATGTTTACGGTTTTGCCTGATAAAATCCAGAAATAGCTAGTGCCTTGTAGAGGATAATAAGCTAAAATGATATTCATTCAATTCAGCGTTACGACGAACCGATGACGATGACTATGGCTTCGTTATGACGATGACTACCGATGTGACGCCGCGAAGCGGCGTGAAAATTTTAATTTTAGGTCCTAGAAACCGAAATGTTAATATTGTAACCAGACCGTGAGGTGAGATGGCTTGGGGAGACGGTCCTGGCCTGTTTCCACCATTAGCTCTTCGGTCCAGCGAATTGTGCATCGCTGGAGCAGCTTCCGGGTGCCGATCTCCTCGTCTTTGTGTTCGCGTCGCCTTTTTCGGAACTCGGCAAACTAGCTAAACATGTAGCCTGCTTGAAACTTAGAAGTGAATATTTTATGAAGGGTATGGGCCCTGGGGCCAGCAATTACCGCCAAGGAGAGCCTCTGCCAGACACTTAATGAAATTCTTTTCCCCATTTTCAAATTTGTATAAGCAATTGCGAAACTTGTGTCATGCCGCGAAGAGGCGCGAAATTTTCCAGTTTTTGACACTAGTTTTACAGTTTTCCAGGTTTACTACAGTTTTAGTTTTCAGTTTTACAGTTTTCTAGTTTTACAGTTTACATTTTCCCAGTTATAGTTGGATTTGTACTGCACTGCAAAGGCAATTTTTACGATAAATTGTTATTTTTTCCCTCAAAAAGTGTGTGTGTGTGTGTGTGTGGAGGGGAGTGACCCTCCCCGCATTCTAAAAGTGGGGGGAGTTTGCCCAAACCTCCCCCGACCCTCCCGTCGGCGACGCCCCTGACTGGCAAACATTGCAGCACACACTCTCCTGAGAGGAAAATTGTTAAATTGTTTTGTACTTCCATCACCCCCCCCCCCCCCCCCGAATTCAAAAACGCTTCAGACTTATCAAATAACCATTTTGAAACCCAAGAAAACATTGCACCAGGTGGGTCAGAGTACAGCACATTACCGCTCATTATGACCGCGCCGACCACGGATAGCAGACGCTCCAACCCCCAGGCAGGCGCTCCAGGCGACGGCTAGCAACCCCTGGGCAGGCTCGAGGGCCCCGTTCACAGACTCAATGGCCCTCTGGATAAGATTGAGAGGTCCCTGAACAGACTCAATGGCCCATTGGCAAGCCGAGAGGCCCCTAAGCAGACTCTAATAGCCCCTGGGCAGGTTGTTTAAAGGGAATGTTTCACCTTTGTATCACAGATGGAGTTTCCTATTCAAATGGTGGTCCGACTGCCCCACCTACTTTGTGTTTTGACCCGCCAACTTTTGTCCGATTTGAAGGTTTCCTGACGTTGGAATGGCCATTTTCACCTGAACCATTGAAAACAACCAGTCTATATAACATTTTGCCCCGCCAATTTTTTCTGAAAAGCTCCACCCATGCTTTGTATTGGTTTTGGACTTCGATAGCCATTATCTTTGGCCGTTATTGAAATGTTGAAAATACGAAGGTCATTTTCCCCAAAACTTAGCCGTTTTTAAGCAATTTAATTTCCCATTTGCAAAATGGGGTCTAGGCTAGCGCCGCCGCTGATTGGCTGACAGCCACTCTTTCACCGAATCCCACCTTGTCAGCCAATCAGCGGTGGTCTACAGCTCAATAATGACGTCATCATCCCAAATCGAAAACCTTAATTTGTTTAGAGTTAAGTGACTTTTCGAGAGATAAAATATCACCATCGTTTTCAGCAGCACTTACTTAATATTTTCAACTACAACCAGCGTATATTTGACAACTTTCAGAAAGGTTAGACATTCCCTTTAAGAACTACTTAAGCCTGAGTCTGCACCACAAAGACATATCGATGGACTATGGCCGCCATGATACGGCATCACCTTATCAGGATATAGGGACGGCAAATATTCGTTGCGGCACTTGGCTGAGGGGCGGCACCTGGCTGAAGGCGCCACACCAGGCTGAAGGGGCGGCATCTATCTGAGGGGTGGCACCTGGCTGAGGGGCGGCACCTGGCTGAAGGGGCAGCACCTGGCTGAAAGGGCGGCACCTTTCTGAAGGGGAGGCACCTGGCTGACGTGGCGGCACCTGGCTGACGTGGCGGTACCCATCTGAAGGGGCAGCATCTTCTGAGGGGCGGCACCTGCTGAAGGGGCGGCACCTGGCTGAAGGGGTGGTACCTTGCTGAAGGGGCGGCACCCGGTTGATGGGGCGGCATCTTTTTGAGGGGCAACACCTGGATCAAGGGCGGCATCTTTGTGAGGGGGCGGCACCTGACTGAAGGGGCGGCACCCGGTTGAGGGGGCTGGATCTTTTTGAGGGGCAACACCTGACTGAAGGGCGGCACCTGGATGAAGGGGCGGTACCTTTCTGAAGGGGCGGCACCTGGCTGAAGGGGCGGCACCTGGCTGAAGTGGCGGCACCCGGCTGAAGGGGCAGCATCTTCTGAGGGGCGGCACCTGCTGAAGGGGCGGCACCCGGTTGAAAGGGCGGCATATTTTTGAGGGGCAACACCTGGCTGAAGGGCGGCATCTTTCTGAGGGGGCGGCACCTGGCTGAAGGGGCGACACCTGGCTAAAGGGGCGGCATCTTTTGAGGGACGGCACCTGACTTGGGTGGCGTCCGGTCAGTGGCGGCACTTGGTATGTGACGGCGCCTCGTCGAGGGCGGCACCTAGACGGTGGCGGCACATTGGGACGTCCAAAAAAGTGGTGCGACTAGTCTGAATGGTCTGTTAGGCGTCGACGCCCCTGGGCCTCACTCCTCACTTTTCGGCCATTTTTGGGGGCTAAAATCTTTATTTTTGCTTGGTGAAAAAAAGTGTTTTGATGGCAAAAGGTTCGTCAAGACGAGAACAGCCCAAATCTGCAAAGAAATCTTCCATAGGGGGGTTGGGGTACTCTCAAAACGAGATCACAGTTTCACTGCCCCCCCCCCCCCCCCCCCCCCTTCCCCCCCTCCCCCCCGCCCCACACTTTTCGTGACGTTCCTACGTTCCTGCCTGTACGTTTGATCGTTCTAGCTCTCATACTTTCGGAGATCTCAAGGGGAGGGGCACTAAAGTGCCCCCCCCCCCTCCAGTGCGCGTTGGTGGCATACCCCTCTCCACTGCGCGTGTTAAGTTGTGAGTCGAGAGTCATGAAACGAGTGTAATGAGCTAAGAGTCGTAAAAGGTGTTGCAAACCAAGAAACTTATTGCTAGTGGGCTCGAGAAAAGCGGCTGCTCTATTAGTCGATGATACATCATAAAACCACGGAATTAGCACCACATTTCAAGATGAAATTTACTGCTGCTCAACATATTGCAAACATATTTGTATCGTGATGTACGTTTCTTGGCATCTAACTTTCGTGTCTATGAATCCTTCAATGAAATACATGTATATTTATATTGTTTTATTTTAGAGAACCTGTTCTTGTCAAGTTTTGTCAAAGGTGCGCCAAAATATGTCTTACTTCGCATCATTAAAGTAATTTCCTTGCCATGCCGGGCTGCGCCTTCTCGACAATCTCATTTTCAACAGCGAACAGCGTGCTCACTTTCTCACTTGTTTTGATTAGGGTGTTGGCCGTATTACTTCCGGTATTTCTAGATGCTCCGAGCCTGATGGGATCTTTTGGTATTGATTGTTGCCTCAAATATTGAGTCATTTTAGCGTTTTGGTCTAGGTGTGAGGCCAAAATTCCACTACACTAAGCACAGCAATTGGTCCTGAAATAAATTTGTCATGGCGGACAGTGCGAGTGAAAGTGACTCGGGGTCAGTTGATGGTGGATCAATTTTGATGCCACCATCGCCCATCACTCGAGAGCAGCTACAAAAGAGAATTGAGTCTCTTGCTCAGCAAAATAGAGTGTTGAAAGTTGAAATTGATACATATAAGCTCCGAGTTAAGGGATTGCAAGAAGAAAACCGTGCTTTGAGGCAAGCCTCAGTGAATATTGTAAGTAATATTGAATAATATGTTATCAGTGAATTTCCTTATTGGAGCTTATGCCTGAACTCCATCAGGCTGCAGCAAAGGTGATCTTACATTGCCAGTGGACTTAAACTTTTCCACTGTGAGCTTCCAACATTCAAGTTTTCCCATCAGATGGCAATACATAATTGGACATGGCAATGACAATCATCATTATTCATGTGTGTGCCAATTGCCATAAGGCCTTAGTAGTTCTGGCACCAGGAAAACCCAAAATGCCACTCCACAGAAAATGAAGCCCTAAAGCACATATCATCCCATCCCCTAGTCCCAACAGCTAGCAGCACCCTAAAGCGTGTATCACCACTGTCCCCCTGTCTCCACAGCAAGCACGTGCGGAGCAGGAGGAGGAGTACATCAGCAACACACTGCTGAAGAAAATCCAGGCACTGAAGAAGGAGAAGGAGACGTTGGCCATCAACTATGAGCAGGAGGAGGAGTGTCTCACCAATGACCTCTCCAGGAAACTCAGCCAGGTAATCAGCCGAAACTGATGCTCAGGACAATGGGGCACAAGTTTACTAGGTGTTAAGTGACATAAGCAGCTGGTGTGACAAAACAAGAAACTTATCATCAAGAGAAGGATTTTTGGGAAGGGTTGGTGGAACAAAATGTCACTTTGGTTGATCTATGGCTGAAAATGTCCCTGTCAATGTGAGAATCCCTTCATCTGGCAAATATTGACATAGAAAAACAAGTGGTCTTTCTGTTCTGCCACTTGGGTTGGTGTGAGGTTCTGACCACATATGACAGCAGTCACACTCACATCATCATATAGCCCAATATCACCTGTAAAACAAAGTTGTTGGGGTAGTGACCCCATCAGCAGTCTATAGGATTTAGGAAACCACCTATATTGGGGACAATCAGATAACTACTGTTGGATAGGTGTGGTTAAGTTGGTTAGGTGTCAACATTGCTCTATGGTATACACAGCTGTCACCATTTGCTTCCTCGTTGATCTTTCTGTCTGTTCTATAGCTCTGTTCATAGCTCGCTGGACGCTGCACTGTGTCCACTGTCTGCAACCCCCTTGAAAGCCTAATCACAGCGCCCAGTGGACACAATCAAGGTTAGGATCAAAGGTGATTGTTTTTGTTGCCTGTGCAGCATTAGGAGGCTTACAGGGGATCCACACACGGGGGATCCACTACCACCAGTGTAATTCTGGTAACATGATTTGTATACCTTCTCGACCCGGAAATAACTGGAACGAATGACCGGAACGAATTAGGTGACACTGAAGTGGTTTGAGTTTTGAGTTTGAGTTTGAGAGGGGACGAAAATTGCATCGTTTTCTGTTGCCCTCTCCCGTCACTGTCTCGGTTGATACGAAAACCATCTGTGTGGTCACTGGTGGGTATGTGCCATATTGTCAATTTATTCGTGTCTTGGACAATAATATGATTGTTTCTGAAATTGGTGTCCCTCACTAAACTGCGGCTATTTATTTAGTGATTGTGCTGTGTCTGTGTCTATCCCGGCTGCCTCAGTCGGGAGAGCGCTGGACTACAGATCTGACCCACCCCGGCTGGCTCAGTCGGGAGAGCGCTGGACTACAGATATGACCCACCCCCGGGTGGCTCAGTCGGGAGAGCGCTGGGCTACAGATCTCACCCCCCCCCCCCCCCCCCCCCCCCGGCTGGCTCAGTCGGGAGGGCGCTGGACTACAGATCTGACCCACCACCGGCTAGCTCCGTCGGGAGAGCGCTGGACTACAGATCTGACCCACCCCGGCTGGCTCAGTCGGGAGAGCGCTGGACTACAGATCTCACCCACCTCTGGGTGGCTCAGTCGGGAGAGCGCTGGACTACAGATCTGGCCCACCACCGGCTGGCTCCGTCGGGAGAGCGCTGGACTACAGATCTCACCCACCCCGGCAAGGTGGACTCGAGTCGCTTCGGCGCTCGATGTTTGTTTCTGGCGGGGGTGACATCCGGCCATTGGTAGCCCCCCTCTCTCCCCCAGTCAAGGTCAGATGAGGCTGGTGGACAAGGCGGACCGTCCTCAGTTGTTGGAGGACGTAAAACCTTCGCTTCTAAATTATGCCGTATACCTGGAACTGCCCGCTCGGATGATGGAGTTAGGGTCCACTCGACCAGCTCTGCTTAGTGTGGACCCTGATCTTGGAATTCCATCCAATCCGAATATCCGGACTAAATGTAAAATTGTTTTTAATAGACATCACACTGGCACTGCCATAACTATGATCGTCTCTATCAGCTGTTCCATGCTCTCCTTTGGAGTGTGTCCATTCTTTCTGGAGGGTGTGTCACTGCGTTCAGCGGGCGGCTGGCCAGGCGGTCTAAATTTCTATCAATAATAGGGACAAATTGATCGTTGTTGCGGGTTGAGTTGGGATTGATTGTGAGAAGTAACCAAAACAAGCAGGAACCTTGGATGAAGCCACGAAACAGGAGCGGCAAGCTTATGATTGCCAACATTCGTGTCAGATAACACTTGTAATGTCGGAGAAGCTCGATTAGTATAATCATCTGTTGTCATGCCATGCAAATCAGTCTGCCAGTTTAATCAGGACATAAGTTCATGAACAATTTCATGTTGACCTTTGACCTTTCACGACCTTCAGAGCTTTAGACAGCCTCGCCGCTGTCTGAATGCGGCCACACAACCGCCCGTGGGATCGCCAACCCCACAATGAGCTGAGGAAAAGGCACTAAGGCCCACTGCGTCAAGCATTAAACATCACTATGCAGGGCAGACGCTGCTATTTCCCCGCTGTCTGATTGAATGGATGGTTAATTGCACGATAAAACACATCCGTCCCGCCATGGCTAGCGATTCTGCGTCATGATGTAGCGATGGCATGCGATTCTGCAACACCGACCAAACTATACCTGCGACGTTCATTGGCCAGACAAATTGAGGCCGCGTTCTCCATTGTTCACTGATGTTGTCAAGTCGCCCTCCTGCCTCACACTGTCCGGTGTCCACGTCACGCCATAACACGTCACGGAAATAGATCGCCAGTAGTCAATAGGTCAATAAATATCCACAATAGTCAATAGGTCAATAGATATCCACGCCACGTCAATAGATCGTCAGTAGTCAATAGGTCAATAGAAGTCCACGTCACGTCAATAGATCGTCAGTAGTCAATAGGTCAATATATATCCACGTCACGTCAATAGATCGTCAGTAGTCAATAGGTCAATAGATATCCACGCCACGTCAATAGATCGTCAGTAGTCAAAAGGTCAATAGATATCCACGTCACGTCAATGGATCGTCAGTAGTCAATAGGTCAATATATATCCACGTCACGTCAATAGATCGTCATTAGTCAATAGGTCAATATATATATCCACGTCACGGCAATAGATCGTCAGTAGTCAAAAGGTCAATATATATCCACGTCACGGCAATAGATCGTCAGTAGTCAAAAGGTCAATAGATACCCACGTCACGTCAATGGATGGCGACTAGTCGGAGTGACGGCCGCCGGCGCTGCTGTGAGCCGCCGCCGGCTCTGTACTCTGTGTCCGTGTCCGTGTCCGTGTCCGTGTCCGTGTCCGTGTCTGTGTCTGTGTCTGTGTCTGTCCGTGTCCGTGTCCGTGTCTGTGTCCGTGTCCGTGTCCGTGTCCGTGTCCGTGTCCGTGTATGTGTCCGTGTCCGTGTCCGTGTATGTCCGTGTCCGTGTCCGTGTCCGTGTCCGTGTATGTGTATGTGTATGTGTATGTGTCCGTGTCTGTGTCTGTGTCCGTGTCCGTGTCCGTGTCCGTGTCCGTGTCTGTGTCTGTGTCTGTGTCTGTGTCTGTGTCTGTGTCTGTGTCCGTGGCCGTGGCCGTGGCCGTGGCCGTGGCCGTGGCCGTGGCCGTGGCCGTGGCCGTGGCCGTGGCCGTGGCCGTGGCTGGGTCTGTGGCTGTGGCTGTGGCTGGGTCCGTGTCCGTGTCCGTGTCCGTGTCCGTGTCCGTGTCCGTGCCCGTGCCCGTGCCCGTGTTCGTGTCCATGTCCGTGTCCGTGTCCGTGTCTGTGTCTGTGTCCGTGTCCGTGTCCGTGTCCGTGGCTGTGGCTGGGTCTGGGTCTGGGTCCGTGTCTGTGTCCGTGTCCGTGTCCGTGTCCGTGTCCGTGTCCGTGTCCGTGTCTGTGTCCGTGTCTGTGTCCGTGTCCGTGTCCGTGTCTGTGTCTGTGTCTGTGTCTGTGTCTGTGTCTGTGTCCGTGTCTGTGTCTGTGTCCGTGTCCGTGTCCGTGTCCGTGTCCTTGTCCGTGTATGTGTCCGTGTCAGTGTCAGTGTCCGTGTCCTTGTCCTTGTCCGTGTCCGTGTCCGTGTCCGTGTCTGTGTCTGTGTCTGTGTCTGTGTCTGGGTCCGTGTCCGTGTCCGTGTCTGTGTCTGTGTCCGTGTCTGTGTCTGTGTCTGTGTCTGTGTCTGTGTCTGTGTCGGTGTGTGTGTCGCGCGCGGTTTGCCAGTTGTTGGCCGCTGCCCCCCCCCCTCTCCTGTAACAACATACTGCAACAGCAGCCCAGCGGTGCACGTCAGGTGGGGTAATCTAAGTCGGCAGCCCACGAACACACGGCAAAAGGCCAGCGCCACGGCGTACAATCAGCTGACGCGGCCGGATTGCAAACGGAAGCTAAAAGGCACAAGCGCGAGTTTAGCACGAGCTAACCAAAAACTGGTGAAATCACGCCGACATGTACTCCGGTCCGGGGATAGTTGCTTAATTCACACCCCACACCATACAATGCTAGAGCATCGTGTACATATCTGCTCAAGAAGCTTTTTTGGCTAGATATTCCTAGATGTTTGTGGAAATGTTTACCGACATTGGGGAAATTATGTTATGTCAACAGATCGCGAGGACAAATTGTTACAATATGTCCAGTAAGCAGTGGTTTGAGTTCTTCCGTGACGGGGAAGCACAAACGCTGGCTACAAATAAATAATCATTGATTGATACGTTGAGTTATTATTTGTCGCTTGGGAAATGTGTTGACGAGCCTTTGGAAAGTTTGAAGCAGTGAAAAGACAATCTACATGTAGGCTGATTACCCTCGCCCCTGTATTTGTTGTTTAATTTACCACTTCACTGCCCGGGGACGGCCGTTCTCATTGTTGTTTTCTCTTTCCCGTTTGTCCCCCGGGTAGTCATGTTATGTCATTAGCCCGACTTATTTCCCGCAGCTGGGATACTGCCATTTAGGAGGTAGCGGTTAACTTGGCTCTGTTCCTGCGTGTCACGGCGTAGCTACATTACGAATCTGACGCGATTTTATTTATTCGATTTCATTAATTCCTTACTGAGAAGTTTGCCGTTCACGGTTGCCTGAACTAAACTGCACATGACGTGTACAGGCGCTGTGAACGATCTCTCACAAATTATAGCGCTGTGTCTGTCTCAGTTATATACACGAATTAAACTACGAATTATTCGAATTATGTGAACAACCTGACTTTAGCCGTCGGTCTATGATCCGCTCCATATGTCAAACCTTCATTCGTCCTCAATTCCACGGCTCAATTCCCAACAGCTGCGCCACCGCCCAAACATGGCGGCGCCCATGGCCCTATGGCGTCGGCCATTGCTGACTGGTCGCTCAATACCGTCTGCCGCAGCTGCGTCATGAAAAGGAGCACCTGGAGCAGACCCTCGAGCAGGAGCAGGAGTGCCTCGTCAATAAGCTGATGACCAAAATCCAGAAGCTCGAGTCGCAGACGCTCAACAAGCAGACCACGCTGGAGCAGCTACGGCGCGAGAAGGTCAGGATCGCGTGTTCAAATCGCACCTCCCGCGATTTTTGTTTGCTTTTAAAATCAGTTAACAATTTGTGTGAATAGAAGTATGACACTGAGCGATATTACTTCTGTCGAGTTACTGCAATTGCTAGATAGATCGGTGCCGACGCTTTAACACAAAGGTAATGGATAGTTACTTATTCGTGTGACAACTGAATAGTTTTCAATGCGACATATTTGAAAGAAATGCTATGCATTCGTCAAAATAATGTCGAAAGAAAAATGTTCCACGTTAGGACATAGTCACGTAATATGGGTACAGTTGCCAGCCATGTTCTTATCGGCTCCTGTTTGCTGATTAGGTGGAGCTGGAGAACACTCTGGAGCAGGAGCAGGAGGCTCTCGTCAATAAACTCTGGAAGAAAATGGAGAAACTGGAGGCCGAGAAAAGGTAAGTCTTCGGGACAGCAATTCACCGAATCAGTTTGTACGTCCATAAGTGTACATGAACGAAAGACAGATTATGAGTTTGGCTTTGAGATACACTTAAAACAATGTCTTATTGCGATTCACGGTTCCTCATACATATTGCGTAATATAGCTCATAATCGACATTGAATCTGTTGTTTTGCCAGCTACCCCCAGCATACTCATGACAGGCGACGAATTTCCCTTCCTCGGGCATAACACCCTTTTGTGTATTTTGTAGTACTAACTAGACACGGGTAGTTCCAACCGCAACATAACATGACCTTGACATCTTCCACATTGCAAGCGGGCGCAAGCGGAGAATCGTCACCCCAAGAACTCCAAACCGCACTAGCTTATCCATTCGTTTGTTGTTTGTCCGTTTTAGCTATTGACTTCGTGTCCGTGATCAGCTCACGTTTTCCCGCTGATGATATTGTAAATGACCTTAGCCACCACCACCGCACGTAACTACCCGTCTCTCTCTCTCTCCCCCCAGGCTGTTGTCCGGCAAGCTGGAGCGGGTTGAGCGTGGCTCCGACTCCGAACCTCCCTCTCCTGGCACGCCGGCCACCTCTGCCGGGACAGGCGCGGCAGAGGCGGGGCCTGGCGGTGGCGCTGCTGCCGGCGGTGGCGGCGGCGGCGCAGAGGAGAGGGAGCGGAACTCGTCGACGGCCGGAGATCTGAGTCTGTACATTCAGCAGCTGAGGCGGGAGGTGTTGGCACTGAAGAGTCAACTGCAGCACTCGCGGCGGGAGCGTGAGTCAAGGGGGCGGGGCGGGGAGGAGAGAGGACTGAACAGCGGTAGTGGGCGGGGAGGGAGAGCGTTACTAAAGGGCAGGGGAGGGAAGGATGTGGCAGGGAACCACTGGTGGGGGAGGCAGGGAGGTGTGAGTTGTGGGAAGGCAGGAGGACTCGTACAGGCCTCACAAGGGTGTTTGAGGCCAGCTGTGCGAGTAGAGATGTTGGTGTCATTCCTGTCTGTTGTCTGTCCCTTGCCATGCCCTGGCGGCGTCTATGTGTCATTCCTGTCTGCTGTCTGTCCCTTGCCATGCCCTGGCGGCGTCTCTGTGGCTCCGGTAGAGATCTTGGTGTCATTCCTGTCTGTTGTCTGTCCCTTGCCATGCCCTGGCGGCGTCTATGTGGCTCCGGTAGAGATCTTGGTGTCATTCCTGTCTGTTGTCTGTCCCTTGCCATGCCCTGGCGGCGTCTATGTGTCATTCCTGTCTGCTGTCTGTCCCTTGCCATGCCCTGGCGGCGTCTCTGTGGCTCCGGTAGAGATCTTGGTGTCATTCCTGTCTGTTGTCTGTCCCTTGCCATGCCCTGGCGGCGTCTCTGTGGCTCCGGTAGAGATCTTGGTGTCATTCCTGTCTGTTGTCTGTCCCTTGCCACGCCCTGGCGGCGTCTATGTGGCTCCGGTAGAGATCTTGGTGTCATTCCTGTCTGTTGTCTGTCCCTTGCCATGCCCTGGCGGCGTCTCTGTGGCTCCGGTAGAGATCTTTGTGTCATTCCTGTCTGTTGTCTGTCCCTTGCCATGCCCTGGCGGCGTCTCTGTGGCTCCGGTAGAGATCTTGGTGTCATTCCTGTCTGTTGTCTGTCCCTTGCCATGCCCTGGCGGCGTCTCTGTGGCTCCGGTAGAGATCTTGGTGTCATTCCTGTCTGTTGTCTGTCCCTTGCCATGCCCTGGCGGCGTCTATGTGGCTCCGGTAGAGATCTTGGTGTCATTCCTGTCTGTTGTCTGTCCCTTGCCATGCCCTGGCGGCGTCTATGTGGCTCCGGTAGAGATCTTGGTGTCATTCCTGTCTGTTGTCTGTCCCTTGCCATGCCCTGGCGGCGTCTATGTGGCTCCGGTAGAGATCTTGGTGTCATTCCTGTCTGTTGTCTGTCCCTTGCCATGCCCTGGCGGCGTCTTGTGGCTCCGGTAGAGATCTTGGTGTCATTCCTGTCTGTTGTCTGTCCCTTGCCATGCCCTGGCGGCGTCTCTGTGGCTCCGGTAGAGATCTTGGTGTCATTCCTGTCTGTTGTCTGTCCCTTGCCATGCCCTGGCGGCGTCTCTGTGGCTCCGGTAGAGATCTTGGTGTCATTCCTGTCTGTTGTCTGTCCCTTGCCATGCCCTGGCGGCGTCTCTGTGGCTCCGGTAGAGATCTTGGTGTCATTCCTGTCTGTTGTCTGTCCCTTGCCATGCCCTGGCGGCGTCTCTGTGGCTCCGGTAGAGATCTTGGTGTCATTCCTGTCTGTTGTCTGTCCCTTGCCATGCCCTGGCGGCGTCTATGTGGCTCCGGTAGAGATCTTGGTGTCATTCCTGTCTGTTGTCTGTCCCTTGCCATGCCCTGGCGGCGTCTCTGTGGCTCCGGTAGAGATCTTGGTGTCATTCCTGTCTGTTGTCTGTCCCTTGCCATGCCCTGGCGGCGTCTATGTGGCTCCGGTAGAGATCTTGGTGTCATTCCTGTCTGTTGTCTGTCCCTTGCCATGCCCTGGCGGCGTCTCTGTGGCTCCGGTAGAGATCTTGGTGTCATTCCTGTCTGTTGTCTGTCCCTTGCCATGCCCTGGCGGCGTCTCTGTGGCTCCGGTAGAGATCTTGGTGTCATTCCTGTCTGTTGTCTGTCCCTTGCCATGCCCTGGCGGCGTCTCTGTGGCTCCGGTAGAGATCTTGGTGTCATTCCTGTCTGTTGTCTGTCCCTTGCCATGCCCTGGCGGCGTCTCTGTGGCTCCGGTAGAGATCTTGGTGTCATTCCTGTCTGTTGTCTGTCCCTTGCCATGCCCTGGCGGCGTCTCTGTGGCTCCGGTAGAGATCTTGGTGTCATTCCTGTCTGTTGTCTGTCCCTTGCCATGCCCTGGCGGCGTCTCTGTGGCTCCGGTAGAGATCTTGGTGTCATTCCTGTCTGTTGTCTGTCCCTTGCCATGCCCTGGCGGCGTCTCTGTGGCTCCGGTAGAGATCTTGGTGTCATTCCTGTCTGTTGTCTGTCCCTTGCCATGCCCTGGCGGCGTCTCTGTGGCTCCGGTAGAGATCTTGGTGTCATTCCTGTCCAGTGTTGGATTTTTTATTTCATGACCTGGTCCCGGAGAGTAAAAATCCATAGGTGGAGAGTAAAATTGTATCGTCAGGAAAGTTAAGATTTTCATTTTTGTTTTAATTATTTTACTTGGAAAGTAAAAAAAAAATGATTTGTAATAGATCCTTCTGAGGAAAATTGAATTATATTTTAACTACAATGTCGGTAAGATCAGGCGAAAAGAGAGAAATTTCCTGAACAAATATCAAGAGAGCAAATTTTTTTTTGGACCCAAAAAGTCCAGAAAATGGCCCAAATTCCAAGGCTGTTCCTGTCTGTTGTCTGTCCCTTGCCATGCCCTGGCGGCGTCTATGTGGCTCCGGTAGAGATCTTGGTGTCATTCCTGTCCAGTGTTGTCTGTCCCTTGCCATGCCCTGGCGGCGTCTCTGTGGCTCCGGTAGAGATCTTGGTGTCATTCCTGTCTGTTGTCTGTCCCTTGCCATGCCCTGGCGGCGTCTATGTGGCTCCGGTAGAGATCTTGGTGTCATTCCTGTCTGTTGTCTGTCCCTTGCCATGCCCTGGCGGCGTCTATGTGGCTCCGGTAGAGATCTTGGTGTCATTCCTGTCTGTTGTCTGTCCCTTGCCATGCCCTGGCGGCGTCTCTGTGGCTCCGGTAGAGATCTTGGTGTCATTCCTGTCTGTTGTCTGTCCCTTGCCATGCCCTGGCGGCGTCTATGTGGCTCCGGTAGAGATCTTGGTGTCATTCCTGTCTGTTGTCTGTCCCTTGCCATGCCCTGGCGGCGTCTATGTGGCTCCGGTAGAGATCTTGGTGTCATTCCTGTCTGTTGTCTGTCCCTTGCCATGCCCTGGCGGCGTCTATGTGGCTCCGGTAGAGATCTTGGTGTCATTCCTGTCTGTTGTCTGTCCCTTGCCATGCCCTGGCGGCGTCTCTGTGGCTCCGGTAGAGATCTTGGTGTCATTCCTGTCTCTTGGCTGTCCCTTGCCATGCCCTGGCGGCGTCTCTGTGGCTCCGGTAGAGATCTTGGTGTCATTCCTGTCTGTTGTCTGTCCCTTGCCATGCCCTGGCGGCGTCTCTGTGGCTCCGGTAGAGATCTTGGTGTCATTCCTGTCTGTTGTCTGTCCCTTGCCATGCCCTGGCGGCGTCTATGTGGCTCCGGTAGAGATCTTGGTGTCATTCCTGTCTGTTGTCTGTCCCTTGCCATGCCCTGGCGGCGTCTATGTGGCTCCGGTAGAGATCTTGGTGTCATTCCTGTCCAGTGTTGGATTTTTTATTTCATGACCTGGTCCCGGAGAGTAAAAATCCATAGGTGGAGAGTAAAATTGTATCGTCAGGAAAGTTAAGATTTTCATTTTTGTTTTAATTATTTTACTTGGAAAGTAAAAAAAAAAATGATTTGTAATAGATCCTTCTGAGGAAAATTGAATTGTATTTTAACTACAATGTCGGTAAGATCAGGCGAAAAGAGAGAAATTTCCTGAACAAATATCAAGAGAGCAAATTTTTTTTTGGACCCAAAAAGTCCAGAAAATGGCCCAAATTCCAAGGCTGTTCCTGTCTGTTGTCTGTCCCTTGCCATGCCCTGGCGGCGTCTATGTGGCTCCGGTAGAGATCTTGGTGTCATTCCTGTCTGTTGTCTGTCCCTTGCCATGCCCTGGCGGCGTCTCTGTGGATCCGGTAGAGATCTTGGTGTCATTCCTGTCTGTTGTCTGTCCCTTGCCATGCCCTGGCGGCGTCTCTGTGGCTCCGGTAGAGATCTTGGTGTCATTCCTGTCTGTTGTCTGTCCCTTGCCATGCCCTGGCGGCGTCTCTGTGGCTCCGGTAGAGATCTTGGTGTCATTCCTGTCTCTTGGCTGTCCCTTGCCATGCCCTGGCGGCGTCTCTGTGGCTCCGGTAGAGATCTTGGTGTCATTCCTGTCTGTTGTCTGTCCCTTGCCATGCCCTGGCGGCGTCTCTGTGGCTCCGGTAGAGATCTTGGTGTCATTCCTGTCTGTTGTCTGTCCCTTGCCATGCCCTGGCGGCGTCTCTGTGGCTCCGGTAGAGATCTTGGTGTCATTCCTGTCTGTTGTCTGTCCCTTGCCATGCCCTGGCGGCGTCTCTGTGGCTCCGGTAGAGATCTTGGTGTCATTCCTGTCTGTTGTCTGTCCCTTGCCATGCCCTGGCGGCGTCTATGTGGCTCCGGTAGAGATCTTGGTGTCATTCCTGTCTGTTGTCTGTCCCTTGCCATGCCCTGGCGGCGTCTATGTGGCTCCGGTAGAGATCTTGGTGTCATTCCTGTCTGTTGTCTGTCCCTTGCCATGCCCTGGCGGCGTCTCTGTGGCTCCGGTAGAGATCTTGGTGTCATTCCTGTCTGTTGTCTGTCCCTTGCCATGCCCTGGCGGCGTCTCTGTGGCTCCGGTAGAGATCTTGGTGTCATTCCTGTCTGTTGTCTGTCCCTTGCCATGCCCTGGCGGCGTCTCTGTGGCTCCGGTAGAGATCTTGGTGTCATTCCTGTCTGTTGTCTGTCCCTTGCCATGCCCTGGCGGCGTCTCTGTGGCTCCGGTAGAGATCTTGGTGTCATTCCTGTCTGTTGTCTGTCCCTTGCCATGCCCTGGCGGCGTCTCTGTGGCTCCGGTAGAGATCTTGGTGTCATTCCTGTCTGTTGTCTGTCCCTTGCCATGTCCTGGCGGCGTCTCTGTGGCTCCGGTAGAGATCTTGGTGTCATTCCTGTCTGTTGTCTGTCCCTTGCCATGCCCTGGCGGCGTCTCTGTGGCTCCGGTAGAGATCTTGGTGTCATTCCTGTCTGTTGTCTGTCCCTTGCCATGCCCTGGCGGCGTCTCTGTGGCTCCGGTAGAGATCTTGGTGTCATTCCTGTCTGTTGTCTGTCCCTTGCCATCCCCTGGCGGCGTCTATGTGGCTCCGGTAGAGATCTTGGTGTCATTCCTGTCTGTTGTCTGTCCCTTGCCATGCCCTGGCGGCGTCTCTGTGGCTCCGGTAGAGATCTTGGTGTCATTCCTGTCTGTTGTCTGTCCCTTGCCATGCCCTGGCGGCGTCTCTGTGGCTCCGGTAGAGATCTTGGTGTCATTCCTGTCTGTTGTCTGTCCCTTGCCATGCCCTGGCGGCGTCTCTGTGGCTCCGGTAGAGATCTTGGTGTCATTCCTGTCTGTTGTCTGTCCCTTGCCATGCCCTGGCGGCGTCTCTGTGGCTCCGGTAGAGATCTTGGTGTCATTCCTGTCTGTTGTCTGTCCCTTGCCATGCCCTGGCGGCGTCTCTGTGGCTCCGGTAGAGATCTTGGTGTCATTCCTGTCTGTTGTCTGTCCCTTGCCATGTCCTGGCGGCGTCTCTGTGGCTCCGGTAGAGATCTTGGTGTCATTCCTGTCTGTTGTCTGTCCCTTGCCATGCCCTGGCGGCGTCTCTGTGGCTCCGGTAGAGATCTTGGTGTCATTCCTGTCTGTTGTCTGTCCCTTGCCATGCCCTGGCGGCGTCTCTGTGGCTCCGGTAGAGATCTTGGTGTCATTCCTGTCTGTTGTCTGTCCCTTGCCATGCCCTGGCGGCGTCTATGTGGCTCCGGTAGAGATCTTGGTGTCATTCCGGTTTGTTGTTGTCATGCCCTGGCGGCTTCTATGTGGTTCCGGTAGAGATCTTGGTGTCATTCCTGTCTGTTGTCTGTCCCTTGCCATGCCCTGGCGGCGTCTATGTGGCTCCGGTAGAGATCTTGGTGTCATTCCTGTCTGTTGTCTGTCCCTTGCCATGCCCTGGCGTCGTCTATGTGGCTCCGGTAGAGATCTTGGTGTCATTCCTGTCTGTTGTCTGTCCCTTGCCATGCCCTGGCGGCGTCTATGTGGCTCCGGTAGAGATCTTGGTGTCATTCCTGTCTGTTGTCTGTCCCTTGCCATCCCCTGGCGGCGTCTCTGTGGCTCCGGTAGAGATCTTGGTGTCATTCCTGTCTGTTGTCTGTCCCTTGCCATGCCCTGGCGGCGTCTCTGTGGCTCCGGTAGAGATCTTGGTGTCATTCCTGTCTGTTGTCTGTCCCTTGCCATGCCCTGGCGGCGTCTCTGTGGCTCCGGTAGAGATCTTGGTGTCATTCCTGTCTGTTGTCTGTCCCTTGCCATGCCCTGGCGGCGTCTATGTGGCTCCGGTAGAGATCTTGGTGTCATTCCTGTCTGTTGTCTGTCCCTTGCCATGCCCTGGCGGCGTCTATGTGGCTCCGGTAGAGATCTTGGTGTCATTCCTGTCTGTTGTCTGTCCCTTGCCATGCCCTGGCGGCGTCTCTGTGGCTCCGGTAGAGATCTTGGTGTCATTCCTGTCTGTTGTCTGTCCCTTGCCATGCCCTGGCGGCGTCTCTGTGGCTCCGGTAGAGATCTTGGTGTCATTCCTGTCTGTTGTCTGTCCCTTGCCATGCCCTGGCGGCGTCTCTGTGGCTCCGGTAGAGATCTTGGTGTCATTCCTGTCTGTTGTCTGTCCCTTGCCATGCCCTGGCGGCGTCTCTGTGGCTCCGGTAGAGATCTTGGTGTCATTCCTGTCTGTTGTCTGTCCCTTGCCATGCCCTGGCGGCGTCTCTGTGGCTCCGGTAGAGATCTTGGTGTCATTCCTGTCTGTTGTCTGTCCCTTGCCATGCCCTGGCGGCGTCTCTGTGGCTCCGGTAGAGATCTTGGTGTCATTCCTGTCTGTTGTCTGTCCCTTGCCATGCCCTGGCGGCGTCTCTGTGGCTCCGGTAGAGATCTTGGTGTCATTCCTGTCTGTTGTCTGTCCCTTGCCATGCCCTGGCGGCGTCTCTGTGGCTCCGGTAGAGATCTTGGTGTCATTCCTGTCTGTTGTCTGTCCCTTGCCATGCCCTGGCGGCGTCTATGTGGCTCCGGTAGAGATCTTGGTGTCATTCCTGTCTGTTGTCTGTCCCTTGCCATGCCCTGGCGGCGTCTATGTGGCTCCGGTAGAGATCTTGTGTCATTCCTGTCTGTTGTCTGTCCCTTGCCATGCCCTGGCGGCGTCTCTGTGGCTCCGGTAGAGATCTTGGTGTCATTCCTGTCTGTTGTCTGTCCCTTGCCATGCCCTGGCGGCGTCTCTGTGGCTCCGGTAGAGATCTTGGTGTCATTCCTGTCTGTTGTCTGTCCCTTGCCATGCCCTGGCGGCGTCTCTGTGGCTCCGGTAGAGATCTTGGTGTCATTCCTGTCTGTTGTCTGTCCCTTGCCATGCCCTGGCGGCGTCTCTGTGGCTCCGGTAGAGATCTTGGTGTCATTCCTGTCTGTTGTCTGTCCCTTGCCATGCCCTGGCGGCGTCTCTGTGGCTCCGGTAGAGATCTTGGTGTCATTCCTGTCTGTTGTCTGTCCCTTGCCATGCCCTGGCGGCGTCTCTGTGGCTCCGGTAGAGATCTTGGTGTCATTCCTGTCTGTTGTCTGTCCCTTGCCATGCCCTGGCGGCGTCTCTGTGGCTCCGGTAGAGATGTTGGTGTCATTCCTGTCTGTTGTCTGTCCCTTGCCATGCCCTGGTGGCGTCTCTGTGGCTCCGGTAGAGATCTTGGTGTCATTCCTGTCTGTTGTCTGTCCCTTGCCATGCCCTGGCGGCGTCTATGTGGCTCAGGTAGAGATCTTGGTGTCATTCCTGTCTGTTGTCTGTCCCTTGCCATGCCCTGGCGGCGTCTCTGTGGCTCCGGTAGAGATCTTGGTGTCATTCCTGTCTGTTGTCTGTCCCTTGCCATGCCCTGGCGGCGTCTATGTGGCTCCGGTAGAGATCTTGGTGTCATTCCTGTCTGTTGTCTGTCCCTTGCCATGCCCTGGCGGCGTCTCTGTGGCTCCGGTAGAGATCTTGGTGTCATTCCTGTCTGTTGTCTGTCCCTTGCCATGCCCTGGCGGCGTCTCTGTGGCTCCGGTAGAGATCTTGGTGTCATTCCTGTCTGTTGTCTGTCCCTTGCCATGCCCTGGCGGCGTCTATGTGGCTCCGGTAGAGATCTTGGTGTCATTCCTGTCTGTTGTCTGTCCCTTGCCATGCCCTGGCGGCGTCTCTGTGGCTCCGGTAGAGATCTTGGTGTCATTCCTGTCTGTTGTCTGTCCCTTGCCATGCCCTGGCGGCGTCTATGTGGCTCCGGTAGAGATCTTGGTGTCATTCCTGTCTGTTGTCTGTCCCTTGCCATGCCCTGGCGGCGTCTCTGTGGCTCCGGTAGAGATCTTGGTGTCATTCCTGTCTGTTGTCTGTCCCTTGCCATGCCCTGGCGGCGTCTCTGTGGCTCCGGTAGAGATCTTGGTGTCATTCCTGTCTGTTGTCTGTCCCTTGCCATGCCCTGGCGGCGTCTCTGTGGCTCCGGTAGAGATCTTGGTGTCATTCCTGTCTGTTGTCTGTCCCTTGCCATGCCCTGGCGGCGTCTATGTGGCTCCGGTAGAGATCTTGGTGTCATTCCTGTCTGTTGTCTGTCCCTTGCCATGCCCTGGCGGCGTCTCTGTGGCTCCGGTAGAGATCTTTGTGTCATTCCTGTCTGTTGTCTGTCCCTTGCCATGCCCTGGCGGCGTCTCTGTGGCTCCGGTAGAGATCTTGGTGTCATTCCTGTCTGTTGTCTGTCCCTTGCCATGCCCTGGCGGCGTCTTGTGGCTCCGGTAGAGATCTTGGTGTCATTCCTGTCTGTTGTCTGTCCCTTGCCATGCCCTGGCGGCGTCTCTGTGGCTCCGGTAGAGATCTTGGTGTCATTCCTGTCTGTTGTCTGTCCCTTGCCATGCCCTGGCGGCGTCTATGTGGCTCCGGTAGAGATCTTGGTGTCATTCCTGTCTGTTGTCTGTCCCTTGCCATGCCCTGGCGGCGTCTATGTGGCTCCGGTAGAGATCTTGGTGTCATTCCTGTCTGTTGTCTGTCCCTTGCCATGCCCTGGCGGCGTCTATGTGGCTCCGGACTGTGTGAGGATGACCCTTTTACGATGTGATGGCCCGGTGGCCGGTACGGTGTGGTTTGTGCTCTTGACCATATTTCCGGGGCTTTGGCTTCAGTGAAGATGGCGCAGTACCCTGTCTAACCGTATTTATGTGGCTTCAGACTATTTGAAGATGGCGCAGTACCCTGACTAACCATGTTTATGTGGCTTCAGACTATTTGAAGATGGTGCAGTACCCTGTCTAACCGTATTTATGTGGCTTCAGACTCTGTGAAGATGGCGCAGTACCCTGTAACCGTATTTATGTGGTTTCAGACTGAAGATGGCGCAGTACCCTGTCTAACCGTATTTATGTGGCTTCAGACTCTGTGAAGATGGCGCAGTACCCTGTCTAACCGTATTTGTGTGGCTTCAGACTCTGTGAAGATGGCGCAGTACCCTGTCTAACCGTATTTATGTGGCTTCAGAGTTCAGACTCTGTGAAGATGGCACAGTATCCTGTCTAACCGTATTTATGTGGCTTCAGACTCGGTGAAGATGGCGCAGTACCCTGTCTAACCGTATTTATGTGGCTTCAGGCTCTGTGAAGATGGCGCAGTACCCTGTCTAACTGTATTTATGTGGTTTCAGACTGAAGATGGTGCAGTACCCTGTCTAACCGTATTTATGTGGCTTCAGGCTCTGTGAAGATGGCGCAGTACCCTGTCTAACCGTATTTATGTGGTTTCAGACTGAAGTTGGCGCAGTACCCTGTCTAACCGTATTTATGTGGTTTCAGACTGAAGATGGTGCAGTACCCTGTCTAACCATATTTATGTGGCTTCAGGCTCTGTGAAGATGGTACAGTACCCTGTCTAACCGTATTTATGTGGCTTCAGACTCTGTGAAGATGGCGCAGTACCCTGTCTAACCGTATTTGTGTGGCTTCAGACTCAGTGAAGATGGCGCAGTACCCTGTCTAACCGTATTTATGTGGCTTCAGACTATTTGAAGATGGCACAGTACCCTGTCTAACCGTATTTATGTGGCTTCAGACTATTTGAAGATGGCGCAGTACCCTGTCTAACCGTATTTATGTGGCTTCAGACTCGGTGAAGATGGCGCAGTACCCTGTCTAACCGTATTGATGTGGCTTCAGACTCTGAAGATGGTGCAGTACCCTGCCTAACCGTATTTATGTGGTTTCAAACTCTGTGAAGATGGCACAGTACCCTGTCTAACCGTATTTATGTGGCTTCAGACTCTGTGAAGATGGCGCAGTACCCTGTCTAACCGTATTTATGTGGCTTCAGACTCTGAAGATGGCGCAGTACCCTGTCTAACCGTATTTATGTGGCTTCAGACTCTGTGAAGATGGCGCAGTACGCGCAGGAGGAGCGGCACGTCCGGGAGGAGAACCAGCGTCTGACGCGCCGGCTGCAGGTGGAGATGGACCGACGGGACACACTCTGCCGGCATCTGTCCGAGTCGGAGTCAAGGTCAGAGGCAGTGGCAGATTTGGGCAGAATTCAAATCGGTGGCAGTCTAGGTCAAAGTCAGGACCTAGGTTAGCTAGGTTAGAGTCAGAAAGCAAAGTGAATTTGATGTTTAGTCAGTGATGGGGCAGTCTTGATAGTCACACATAAGATCAAAGTCATTCAAGGAAATAGTTCACCTTCAACATAGTTTTAAACTGAGATGGCAGTTTTGTAGCCCGTGTTGGGAAACCCCTATCTGCAAGTGTTCTTGACTGAAAAGACTCCAGCCGAATGTAATTTATTTTTTTGGCAAAGGAATGCGGTGCTGGCGAAATAATGTGGTGCTGGATTTAGCCCGGGCAGAGGCTATACCATCAGCCAATCAGCTTGCAGCTGGTGCTAGCAAGCGAACGCCGGCCGCCGGCTGGCACATTAGAATCAGAATCAGATATATTCTAAACATATCCAGAAGACTGGCTATTCTATGTTCAGTCAGAATCAGATATATTCTACACATATCCAGAAGACTGGCTATTCTATGTTCAGTCACATAATACAAGACTGGCTATTCTATGTTCAGTCACATAATACAAGACTGGCTATTCTATGTTCAGTCACATAATACATGACTGGCTATTCTATGTTCAGTCACATAATACATGACTGGCTATTCTATGTTCAGTCACATAATACATGACTGGCTATTCTATGTTCAGTCACATAATACAAGACTGGCTATTTTATGTTCAGTCACATAATACATGACTGGCTATTCTATGTTCAGTCACATAATACAAGACTGGCTATTCCATGTTCAGTCACATAATACAAGACTGGCTATTCTATGTTCAGTCACATAATACATGACTGGCTATTCTATGTTCAGTCACATAATACAAGACTGGCTATTCTATGTTCAGTCACATAATACAAGACTGGCTATTCTATGTTCAGTCACATAATACAAGACTGGCTATTCTATGTTCAGTCACATAATACAAGACTGGCTATTCTATGTTCAGTCACATAATACATGACTGGCTATTCTATGTTCAGTCACAATACATGACTGGCTATTCTATGTTCAGTCACATAATACAAGACTGGCTATTCTATGTTCAGTCACATAATACATGACTGGCTATTCTATGTTCAGTCACATAATACAAGACTGGCTATTCTATGTTCAGTCACATAATACAAGACTGGCTATTCTATGTTCAGTCACATAATACAAGACTGGCTATTCTATGTTCAGTCACATAATACAAGACTGGCTATTCTATGTTCAGTCACATAATACATGACTGGCTATTCTATGTTCAGTCACATAATACATGACTGGCTATTATATGTTCAGTCACATAATACAAGACTGGCTATTCTATGTTCAGTAACATAATACAAGACTGGCTATTCTATGTTCAGTCACATAATACATGACTGGCTATTCTATGTTCAGTCACATAATACAAGACTGGCTATTCTATGTTCAGTCACATAATACAAGATTGGCTATTCTATGTTCAGTCACATAATACAAGACTGGCTATTCTATGTTCAGTCACATAATACAAGACTGGCTATTCTATGTTCAGTCACATAATACATGACTGGCTATTCTATGTTCAGTCACATAATACAAGACTGGCTATTCTATGTTCAGTCACATAATACAAGACTGGCTATTCTATGTTCAGTCACATAATACAAGACTGGCTATTCTATGTTCAGTCACATAATACAAGACTGGCTATTCTATGTTCAGTCACATAATACATGACTGGCTATTCTATGTTCAGTCACATAATACATTATTATTATTATTGCGTTTCTTAGTGGCATCCAATGTAACACTGGCTATTAGACCACAGCGTCATACATGCGCATCTGCCATAATGTAAAAGCATACACATAAGAGTGGATAAAAACGATGATGACATGAGAGTGATACAAGCATATAAACACATTAAAAGACGCCATGCGATAAACTGTAAATGCTAAAATAACCTAAAATCTGACGAGGAGCGAGCTACACAGTAAGACTACCCTTCACGCTCTTCTTAAAAGACCGCACACGGCTATTGCCACGAACATCACAGTTGAGCTCGTTCCACTTCCGCACAGAACGCACGGGCACGGTCATCTTTGTCGACTCAAGTCTACATCGAGATGTTTCAAGCAGACCGGCAGATGTTGAGCGCGTGACACGTTCGGACACATCAGCACGATACGATACAAGTGCTTTGAGACGCTCGGGCCCATCATGCTGGTGTATGATCGAGTGCATGAGGACGCAGTCTCTGTACTCGATCAGTGCGTTAAATGGCATCCACCCTAATGCCCTACGTGATGCAGTGATGTGTTCATGTCGGCGCTTTTTGGTGACAATGCGGGTGGCGAAATTAATGACTTTGTCAATCCGGTGACGCTGTTGCTGTGTAGGTGGTGCCCAGGCCGGTAGACAATATGTGATGTGTGGGAAGACGAGTGCCTGAATGAGATGTGTTAGTGTATTCTGCGGGAGAGTAAACACATTAATTCAGTCACATGACTGGCTATTCTATGTTCAGTCACATAATACAAGACTGGCTATTCTATGTTCAGTCACATAATACAAGACTGGCTATTCTATGTTCAGTCACATAATACATGACTGGCTATTCTATGTTCAGTCACATAATACAAGACTGGCTATTCTATGTTCAGTCACATAATACAAGACTGGCTATTCTATGTTCAGTCATATAATACAAGACTGGCTATTCTATGTTCAGTCACATAATACAAGACTGGCTATTCTATGTTCAGTCACATAATACAAGACTGGCTATTCTATGTTCAGTCACATAATACAAGACTGGCTATTCTATGTTCAGTCACATAATACAAGACTAGCTATTCTATGTTCAGTCACATAATACATGACTGGCTATTCTATGTTCAGTCACATAATACAAGACTGGCTATTCTATGTTCAGTCACATAATACAAGACTGGCTATTCTATGTTCAGTCACATAATACATGACTGGCTATTCTATGTTCAGTCACATAATACAAGACTGGTTATTCTATGTTCAGTCACATAATACAAGACTGGCTATTCTATGTTCAGTCACATAATACATGACTGGCTATTCTATGTTCAGTCACATAATACAAGACTGGCTATTCTATGTTCAGTCACATATTACAAGACTGGCTATTCTATGTTCAGTCACATAATACAAGACTGGCTATTCTATGTTCAGTCACATAATACAAGACTGGCTATTCTATGTTCAGTCACATAATACAAGACTGGCTATTCTATGTTCAGTCACATAACACAAGACTGGCTATTCTATGTTCAGTCACATAATACAAGACTGGCTATTCTATGTTCAGTCACATAATACATGACTGGCTATTCTATGTTCAGTCACATAATACAAGACTGGCTATTCTATGTTCAGTCACATAATACAAGACTGGCTATTCTATGTTCAGTCACATAATACAAGACTGGCTATTCTATGTTCAGTCACATAATACAAGACTGGCTATTCTATGTTCAGTCACATAATACAAGACTGGCTATTCTATGTTCAGTCACATAATACAAGACTTGCTATTCTATGTTCAGTCACATAATACATGACTGGCTATTCTATGTTCAGTCACATAATACAAGACTGGCTATTCTATGTTCAGTCACATAATACAAGACTGGCTATTCTATGTTCAGTCACATAATACAAGACTGGCTATTCTATGTTCAGTCACATAATACAAGACTGGCTATTCTATGTTCAGTCACATAATACAAGACTGGCTATTCTATGTTCAGTCACATAATACAAGACTGGCTATTCTATGTTCAGTCACATAATACAAGACTGGCTATTCTATGTTCAGTCACATAATACATGACTGGCTATTCTATGTCACATAATACAAGACTGGCTATTCTATGTTCAGTCACATAATACAAGACTGGCTATTCTATGTTCAGTCACATAATACAAGACTGGCTATTTTATGTTCAGTCACATAATACAAGACTGGCTATTCTATGTTCAGTCACATAATACAAGACTGGCTATTCTATTTCCAGTCACATAATACATGACTGGCTATTCTATGTTCAGTCACATAATACAAGACTGGCTATTCTATGTTCAGTCACATAATACAAGACTGGCTATTCTATGTTCAGTCACATAATACAAGACTGGCTATTCTATGTTCAGTCACATAATACAAGACTGGCTATTCTATGTTCAGTCACATAATACAAGACTGGCTATTCTATGTTCAGTCACATAATACATGACTGGCTATTCTATGTTCAGTCACATAATACATGACTGGCTATTATATGTTCAGTCACATAATACAAGACTGGCTATTCTATGTTCAGTCATATAATACAAGACTGGCTATTCTATGTTCAGTCACATAATACATGACTGGCTATTCTATGTTCAGTCACATAATACAAGACTGGCTATTCTATGTTCAGTCACATAATACAAGACTGGCTATTCTATGTTCAGTCACATAATACATGATGTAACCAGTGTCCTAAAATTCCATTTTTGCTTGGGTGTTAGAGTGGAAAATTCGAGCTCAAAACATACCATGAGAGTGGAAAATTAGGTACAAAATGGTAAAATATTGTTTTGTTTGAATATGAAAAGTAAGTTTTTAAGTTTTCGTTGAAATCGTGTGTTTTTAGTCAATATTTTTGTCAGAATCAATATCAATTCATAATTTGGAGCTGAAAATCCACTCCTAAAATGGAGAGAGTGGAAAATTATTCACACTTGGGTGTCATTTCCCACCCAAATCAAACAAAATTGGGACATTGGATGTAACATACATCACTATACAGTATACACTTATCATGAAACCACACACGTTTTCTCATATTGTGACATCCTAACAGCAGTCATTGCCATCTGTAGACCATATTACTATCACACCCTAGTTATCAGACTTGTGGTGGTAGGGCGGGGCGTACTGTTCGTTCCAGTTCTGTAGGGGCCTAAAACCGAAGGACCGGCGCTGCAGTTCGGTTCTTATCAGCGGTAGCTGTAAGAGCGGTGCCGCTGCTGAGCGTGTTACTCAGTCTGTCACCTGACATCGGTAGGGGAGTAGGTTAGCTAAGGCAGGCGGGGCATATTCCCTGCTCATAAGTCTGTTCAGTAGCGTGACATCGCAGGTCTGGATCATACTTTCAACAGACGGCCAGCCCAGCTCGGTCAGCGCTGCGGTGACGTGGTCGTACTTCTTCAGGTTCTTAACAATACGCACCGCGAAATGTACAACCTTTTGAAGCCGATCTCGCTGTTTGGCACACGCACCTCCCCAGACGCAATCACAATACCTTATCAATGGGAAGACCAGCGTTTCAATCAGGAAAGCCCGAGATCACGAGGTAATTTGGAGCGTATCCTGACCATGCCCACCAGAACATTGTTACAACGCTGTACAACCATGGATCGCTCTCTCGCTCTCTCGCTCTCTCGCTCTATCGCTCTCTCGCTCTCTCGCTCTCTCGCTCTCTCGCTCTCTCGCTCTCTCGCTCTCTCGCTCTCTCGCTCTCTCGCTCTCTCGCTCTCTCGCTCTCTCGCTCTCGCGCTCTCGCTCTCGCGCTCTCGCGCTCTCGCTCTCGCTCTCGCTCTCGCTCTCGCTCTCGCTCTCGCTCTCGCTCTCGCTCTCGCTCTCGCTCTCGCTCTCGCTCTCGCTCTCGCTCTCGCTCTCGCTCTCGCTCTCACTCTCGCTCTCGCTCTCGCTCTCGCTCTCGCTCTCGCTCTCGCTCTCGCTCTCGCTCTCGCTCTCGCTCTCTGCTGTCTGCTGTCTGGTCACGTCCTGTTCTCAGTCTGAGCGTGTATGTCTTGATCGCTGACATACCCGTCCACTGGCGGCGTGTATCTATGTTATGTTCAGCTGCTGACCGTCTGTATGTGTGTGTGTGTGTGTGTGTGTGTGTGTGTCGTGCCGTCAGTCTGGACATGGACGAGGAGGTGTCGGCGGGCTCCCGGACCCGGACCGTGTCCAGTCCCGGGCCGGCGTCCCTCACCTCACCGGGCAGCAGCCGGCCGATCAGTCCAGGTCAGTTACAGGTCATACAGAGGCCATGCAGAGGTCATACAGAGGTCATGCAGAGGTCATACACATGTCATGCAGAAGTCATACAGAGGTCATACACATGTCATGCAGAGGGCATACAGAAGTCATACAGAGATCATACACAGGTCATACACAGGTCAATCACAGGTCACACAGAGGTCACAGGTCACACAGAGGTCACAGGGCATACAGAGTTCATACAGAGATCATACAGAGGTCATACACAGGTCACACACAGGTCACATGTCACACAGAGATCACATGTCACATAGAGGTCACACAGAGGTCACAGGGCATACAGAGGTCATACGGAGGTCATACAGAGGTGAGCTAGAAGTCATTCGTGTTGCAAATTCCTGCGGCACTGTTTGTATATTTTATCTTTGGTGTATGCATGTGTTGCAAATGAGTAGTTACTAGAGCTCTCACAAAACCAGAACTGACCCCCTTCCATACCTTGCTGACCCCCTTTGTCCCCCCTCCCCTCGGCGGCAGGTCGTGACATGTTCGGGCCGCCGTCGCCGGTGGCGCCGCGCTGTCAGAACTGCGGCACCGCCGTACAGATGCCGCGGCCCCGGCCGCCGCTACTGCCACCTAGCGGCACCGCCGGCAATGACAAGTTCGTCAAGCCGACGGCGCCTGCCATCAGCATCGGGGCACCGGCCATGTCGCCCGGACGTCCCATGCAGGTCGGTCGGGTGGGGAGGGGAGGACGTCCCTTGCAGGTCGGTCGGGTGGGGAGGGGCGGACGTCCCATGCAGGTCGGTCGGGTGGGGAGGGGAGGGGGGATACCTTACAGCAGGGAATGGTGAACGCCTTTCTTAAAGGAAATAGTTCACCTTCGGATTTTTTTTCAGAACACGATTTTATTATATTTTTTAATACAGTTTCTTTTTTTCTTTTCAAAAATGGTCCTACATCGCACTAATTCAGGACAGAAGGTTGTAAATTATTGATTTTATTGTGTGCGTTATTGGTCTGCGCATGCTCCATGGCAGTGCTGGCACTTTCAGACGGTACGGTACATATTATATGCGCCGTATTCCTTCGCCAAAAAGTCCAATATCTTCGGCTGGAGAGTCTTTTCAGCCAAGAAAAGTTCCAGATAAGGATTTCTCAACACGGGCTACAAAACTGCTATTTCAGTTCGAAACCCATGTTGAAGGTGAACTATTTCCTTTAAGGTATAGCACAACAGATGGTTACAGGAATGACGGTTTGAGGGCTAGTAGTTTGTATTGCAGCAGTTAGTGGGGTTGGTATAAAATAATAGTTCAGAATTACTGTCCAGATCCGTTTTAATCCTCCCGACTGCCGGTCCTCCATCCTCTGTCACGCCCACGTTAACCCGGGTCTGGTGGTCGCTGGCCACCGGGCATGTGGTGGCCCCCGAGCCACCCCCGGGTGTGGTGGCCGCCATCATGGCCTGGGCCCTCCTCGCAGTTTCGCCCTGCGGGAAAGGGCCCTGTAAGTCCATGGACGGTTGCCCACTTTACCCCTTCTCCTTTATCCCATGGCTGCGCAATGTTCCGAGCGGACCGAAGCGGCCTTGGCCTAACCTAACCAAACCAAACCAAACCAAACCAGAATCACTGCCGAACCCATGACGCTGACTTTCCCCGTGTACAGAACTCTGTGATAAACTTCCGGACTTGATAAATCTACTCTTCGTTTTCTTGCGTGATACGAATCTGTTTCAGGAACTCTAGCCTAACAATGTGAACAATCATTTATTTAGCAAACATTTCAATGGCACGAAATGACCTGAGCAGGCCGAAGTGCCCAATCAGCAAATGTCTTATGTCTAATGGGGTATTTGTTCAGCTAAGGGAGCGTTAGTCAGAGGATAGCAGTATCACTGCATGGCTTAGTGAGTTCCGATTTTGTGTTTAATGATGGGATGCAAGTGTGGTTCCATTTCGAGAAGATGTGTGCGGACCATATGGTTGACGCGCCAACATTATTGCGATTTGCCCCGTGAACACTCAGTCATTCCCTACCAGTGGTGCTTCTCTGAACTTGCGTTTCTCCGTTCCGCCGACAGATGTCGCCGACGCTGTCGGGCCGGGCGGCCACGCCGACCGACCCGCCGGCCTCTCCGTCGTCGGTGGTGCCAGGCTCGCCGATGGACACGTCCCGCATCTAGTTGGGCCCGCCCCGCCCCGCCCTTCCCCGCTCCGCTCCGCAGGCCGCCAGGTGTACCCTCCCTCCCCTCCCATCCCCTCCTCACGGCGCCGCCCCGCCGGGGTCAGGTGATATTCCCGCTGCCAGCGGCGGCCATTGGACACACGTTTACCCTGTGCTTTGGTATTCGCGCTCCTGCGCCTTGTATGTTTGTTTCCGCGCAGCACGTGCGCAGGCGCCGTGCTGCGCGAGCGGTGGGCGTGCCGGTGCGAGTACGTGTGCGTGCCTCGCGCGCGGTGAGTATACGCGCGTGCAGGGTAGCCTTGGCGCGTGCAGTATGTGTGCTTTTCTCCGTATACGCGTCTTTGCGCGCTCCTCTCCGTCTCTGTCCCGCCGAGGCAGCTTTCGCTAACGCGATTCGGTGGTCGGCCGGGCGGAGCGTTCGTGCTTCCACCTGGCGGCGGCCGTCGGTACTGCTACTTACGCCTTTCGACGCCAGAGTCGGGGACGGCGCTGCGGTCGCTGGAGTGGCTTTGAATCAATACAATACGATACTGTGTCTGCTGGTTGGTGTTTAGTGGTCTGGGAAGTGCTGATGTGGCGGAAACCCTGGAGGTGTAGTGTGTTCAAAAGAGGATATAACCCTCGATATCATCCCGATGATGACGGGGTGCTTCCGACCATCAATTCATCCGCCTTTTGAGGATGACCGAAAATGGGAGCTGACGATGACTTAGAGGTACTTGCACACTCCCACTATTCCTAAGCCCATGCATCAGAGGGACAAGATTGCGACATTTCACGGAAGTGTTACAAGAGGGTAATGTTTCCCTCTACTCTCAGAAACATTTTAACCTGTTATCAATAGCGCCGCCACTTTCCGAAAGTTGGGAGGGACCATTCTGAAGTCGATTCTTTCCATGCAGTGCCCATAGGCCTGATGTTTAAATATGAAAATGTTTGGGACGTGTCCGACGCCCATGGATGTCTCTGGATTGGTGTTTCAATGGCAGAGCAGCGATTCTTGTATGATAGATGTCGCCCACTATCCCGTTCGTTCCTGTACAACGAAATATATAGATGTCGCTAGCAATCAACTGCTGCTGCCGCTCAGCTGATGGCTCCATATTTTGCATGAATATGCGCCAGAAGCGTCTCGACTTGCTTTGTACTGACATCAATAAAATACACAGCCAACTCGCGCGCCGCAAACGCCGGACGGCACGTTCCCACACTGTGGTGGCGTCAGCCGGCCTGGGGGGCAAAACATCGCGGGCGCCATAGGGACCAATGTATAAATGGCAAACCTGAACGGCGCCCTGACTGGGCTACGCTTGGAAAAAGTGGTACAAAGTAGCATCAAATTATTCGTTGGAAATTCTAGATTGAGCCCAAATGAATTATAAGGTTCCAATCTGGTCATGGAATTTCTGGAGAGGAGCTGATATGATCGGTAACCATGGCGTTATTTGGGGTGTAAAAACACGTTATACCGTACACTTTCCGTTGCAAATACGATATAAGCTTCATATACTTCATATGCTAAGCTCATATCGCATTTGCAACGGAAAGTGAAGTGTGAACGGTATAACATGGTTGTTACATCCCAAATAAGGTCAACGTAACCGATCATTTCAGCTGCTCTCCAGACACTCCATGACCAGGTGGAACCTTATAATTCGTTTTGGCTCAATCTAAAATCTCCAGCAAATAATATGATGCTACTTTGCACAACTTTTTCCAAGCGTAGCCCAGTCAGGGCGCCGTTCAAATTTGCCATTTATACATTGGTCCCTATGGCGCGCCGCGATGTTTTGCCCCCCAGTGCTGGTAAGTTAAGTGGTGGCGCCACCACGCAGTGTGGGAACGGCCGGACGGCGCAATATGGCTGTCTAGGTATTATATGGATGTCAGTGTTGCTTTGTTTATCGTTGACATGTGAACTTTGCTCTCGTGGCCACCCCGCGCTCACGCCTCTGAAAAGACAGACTAGGTAAGCGTCCGTAAAACATTTCTCTACATGTCACAGTCAATATGACTTAATAGCAAGCGACAAGACCATATCTGCAGATATATTGCTTATGTTTTTTTTTTGGTGCCAGGATGGATGTAATGTGGTTAAAACTCCAATCGAACTGTTGGACGCCTGAGCCTCACGGCTACGCGCCCTAAGTCAACAACATCCAATCGAACTGAATTCAAAGTAGTTGAGACAAGCCCATTGACCAAGGCTATGACAAACCTGTTGCAATCCAAATGTTAGGTGAGGATTTCATTGTATCTTTGTTAAATAGTTGTTTTATCAGGTTATTTTTTAACTCTTAGTTCAAGTTGACTAGTTGTTTCTATCATTTACCTTTTTGTATTTGTACCTTATCAGTACATATTAGGGCCTGTTTCACAGAAACAATGTTCTCATTCCAGGAGCATTTATAAGTTCTTGCGTGGATCTGCTATTGCTTCCAATATGGCAGAAATGCTTCCTCAAAATCCAGTGGAAGAGGAGACAGAAGCCAAGTAAGATGAACACCTTGCACTACATCCTTACCTGCACCCATTTTGTACACACCTATTATCACATTAATTTTCTGGTGTTAGTTCAGTAATTCACCTCCCCAGCTTATGATGTTCTTGAGGTTCCTAATAGAAGAAGAGTAGTCAGCTGATGGTAATTTTACAACAGACTGAAAAGTGGTTTATCTTTGACTGTCTACAAGATGGTCTGGGGGGGGCAACAGCCCCCTGGTAGTTTCTGCAATGCAGCGAGCGAATGTGAGCAGAGCATTCTAAACATGTCCCTGTGACTGTAATTGCTGTAAAGGCTAGGTCAGGTTTGATCATGTATCGTTATGGGTGACATAGCTTTGGTAGGTATTACTGGTACACTTTTCTGTCTGTCATAATAATGCCCTCTTCTTCTATTAGGGACCTCAAGCACACCATTAACTCTGTTCGGGAAGGTTTGGTCATCCGTTCCCATTTTTAGCAACTGCTATTTTTAGCAGGCTCCTGCTAAAAATTGTATCTATACCCAGGGGCGCAGCCAGACCTTCAGAAAGGGGGGAAGCCCCTGGGAGAGGCCCCCAGTGGGGGCCTCTCTTTTTTTTGGGTGGGGACCCCACCCCAAAAATACCCATGGATATGAAAAACTACGGATTTTGGCCACTTTATTTTGTGAGGCCCCTTTTTAACAATTTTATTTGTCTACTTTTGATGAGCTGGATTGGACCAGAACCCTCAGTAGGTATTGTACTGAGCGCATTACTAATTTGTATTGTTACATACAGGAGAGAAAACCTATCTTAGCTGACAGCAGGTGGGGGGTCGTTTGAGTGTGGGGTGGCTGAAATGACAAAAAAATGTACCCCCATTTTGATACATGTATTTAAGCCTTTGCAACATTTTTTATGTGGATTTTCATGTTATAGTAGGTATGTATGTAGGTAGTTAGCACCGCAAAGAGGCACACATTTTTTACGGTTTTGCCTGATGAAACCCAGAAATATAGGTGGTGGGGTTTATAGCTAAAAATATTAATATTATTAAAAAAATATATATATATATATATATATATATATATATATATATATATATATATATATATATATATATATATAGCTAAAAATGCTATTCATTCAATTCAGCGTTATGACGAACCGATGATGATGACTATGGCTTCGTTATGACGATGACTACCGATGTGACGCCGCGAAGCACCGTGAAAATGTAAATTTTAGGTTCTGGAAAACAAAATGTTAATATTGGAACCAGACCGTGAGGTGAGATGGCTTGGGGAGATGGTCCTGGCCTGTTTCCACTATAAGCTCTTCGGTCCAGCAAATTGTGCACCGTTGGAGCAGCTTCCGGGTGCCGATCTCCTCGTCTTTGCATTCGCGTCGCCTTTTTTGGAACTCGGCAAACTAGCCTGCTTGAAACTTAAAAGTGAATATTTTATGAAGGGAATGGGCCCTGGGGCCAGCAATTACTGTCAAGGAGAGCCTCTGCCAGACACTTAATGAAATTCTTTTACCCATTTTCCAAATTTTTATAAGCAATTGCGAAACTTGTGTCATGCTGCGAAGTGGCGCGAAATTTCCCAGTTTTTGACATAGCTGGATTTTGACGGCGCGGCAAAGACCATTTTTACGATATTTTTTTTTCCCGCAAAAAGTGTGTGTGGGGGAAGAAGATTGACCCTCCCCACCTTCTAAAGGGGGGGGGGGGAGTTGCACAGACCTCCCACCCCGACCCTCCCGCAGTGTCAGAAAAGACTGTGGCACTGGCACTTTTTTGGCACTGTGGTTTTATGCTAGTCAGCCATTTGCACCTGAAGAGGCGCAGACTAAACAAAATCATTCTTTACAGTCGCAGTTTTCATGGAACAAAACTTCCAAGTTCAGAAAAATGAAGAAACGGGCCACTTCTCTGACACTGCCCTCCCGTCAGCGACGCCCATGGCTGACAAATATTGCAGCACACACTCTCCTGAGAAGAAAATTGTGAAATTGTTTTGTACTACCATCCCCCCCCCCCCGAATTCAAAAACGTATCAGACTTATCAAATTACCATTTTGAAACCCAAGAAAACATTGCACCAGGTGGGTCAGAGTACAGCACATTACCGCTCATTATGACCGCGCCGACCACGGCTAGCAGGCGCTCCAGCTATAGCAGGCGCTCCAGGCGACGGCTAGCAACCCCTGGGCAGGCTCGAGGGCCCCGTTCACAGACTCAATGGCCCTCTGGATAGGCTCGAGGCCCGAGAGGCCCCTGAACAGACTAATAGCCCCTGGGTAGGTTCGATAGGCCCCTGAACAGGATCAATGGACCATTGGGAAAGCTCGAGAGGCCCCTGCACAGACTCTAATGGCACCTAGGCAGGTTCAAGAGGCTCTTGCACAGACTCAATGGGCCCCTGGGCAAGTTCGAGAGGCCCCTGGGCAGGTTCGAGAGGCCCTTGCGCAGACTAAATGGCCCCTGGGCAAGCTCGAGAGGCGTTTGGGCTAGCTCTAATGACCCCTGGGCAGATTCGAGAGGCTCCTGAACAGACTCGATGGGCCTCTGGGAAAACTATAATGGCCCCTGGGCAGGTTCAAGAGGCCCCAAAACAGACTATAATGGGCTCCTGGCCAGGCTCGAGAGGCCCCTGAACATACTCAATGGGTCCCTGGACATGCTCGAGAGGCCACTGGGCAGGTTTGTTGGGTCGTGGGTGGGCTCAATTGGCCCCTGGACAAGTGGACATGCTCTAGAGGCTCCTGGGCAGGTTGTTGGGGCCCCTGAGTGGGCTCAATGGGCCTCAGGGCATGCTCGAAAGGTCCCTTGACATGGTTTTTGCGCCCTTAAGTGGGCTCAGTGTGCCCTTGGACATTTTTATTATTTGTTATTTTATTTTATTCAACTGTATCACCAACGGGATGAACCCAATGACAGGCGAAGTCAAATAGTTAAAAACTTAAACACATACACACACAATACAGTTACAAAGGTAGAAATAAAAGACGATAACAGAACAAATATTAAAAACGCGTTACATGTCACGCAGAACACAACATGCACTCCACACTGCTTCCTGACATACTTCAGCACCTGCTCGAGAGGCCCCTGGACAGTTTGTTGGGCCCCTGGGTGGGTTCAATGGGCACCTGGACATGTCCAAGAGGCCCCCTGGGCCGGCTTCGAAAGCCCTTCAGTGTCTCTGAGGGCCCTTGACATGCACCAGAGTGACCCTTGCCTGGTTTGAGGGCTCCTCTGTGACTTTTTGAAAGCCATTTAGCTAATGCAAATGGTATCTGGGCCAATATCGGCGGGGCCCCCTGTGACCCGTAGGGGGGGGGGGGGGCAATTGCCTCCCTTGCCCCCCCCCCCTGGCTGCGCCCCTGATGATACCGCTTTTTTGGGGAACGCTGAAGCCATTTCCTGCTACGGCTAACTGCGATTGAAAACGTTCAAAAGATGACAAAAATGTGACATCTATCGACAGTTTCATGAAATAGAGCTTGAAATAATCTCCATTTGACCCGTTGCACAATTAATATTCCATGTTGCAATTGTATGCAATTCTTCTGTAAAGTTTTACAATGGACCTCAAATTGTACGATACCCTTTAAAAAACAAAATATTTGTATCTATATTAAATTTCAACACGGTTTATATCGGTTTGTGTTCCCTTCTATTGCTGATACACATAATTTGTTGTTAATAGCTCTATGATTCGCTTGTTACGCCTGTTATAATATGCCTTGCATGTGAGGCAATTTCGACCACAGCACATTATCGCCTCATATAGGGGTATTTGTTCGACTTTGTTGACTATATATAGTGAAATGACTATGTTTTTCTCGGAAATTGCATTGACTCTTTATTACTAATCGACCAGAGTTTTTGAAAATAAGCTGTTTAAAACCCTTTTAACACGCGCACTGGAGAGGGGTATGCCACTTACACGCAGTGGAGGGGGCACTTTAGTGCCCCTCCCTAAGATCTCCGAAAGTATGAGAGCTAGAACGATCAAACTTACAGGGTAGGTAGGTAGGTGCTATGATTACCTACATTTGCAAAAATTTCGTGACCTTCGGTCAATTTCTTCAAGGTCAAACGAGGTCACGAAGGTAAAATCTGGCCAAATGTCACAATTTTGGGAATTTGACCTATGTGACGTCACAGGTCACCTGCATGCGGGACAGACATCAGTGCTCGTATTCGAGTGCGCGGTATCGAGTGCGCGGATGAGTTAGTCGTACCGCTCACTAAGACGTGTAACCTCTCGGCCATGTCTGGTGTCTTCCCTGAGAGATGGAAGCGGGCAAACATTATACCGTTATACAAGAAAGGCGACAAAAAAAGAGCCTTCAAACTACAGATATATTTCCCTGCTTCCCCTCTTCGGGAAGGTATTGGAGCGTGTTGTGTTCGACGAGCTGTTTTATCATGTATCACCGGTTTTGAGCCAGCAGCAGCATGGTTTTATTCCTAGGCGTTCGTGCAGCACGAACTTAAGTGTTTATCTTAAGCACGCGTGGGAGGCCATATCGGACGGATACCAGACGGACGTCATTTACACTGACTATTCGGCCGCTAAAAAGAGCGTCAACCATGCGCTTCTCATTCACAAGTTAAAGCAATCCTACCGTTTGAAGGAGCTCGCACTGAAATGGTTCGTCTCGTATCTGTCCCGATAGACTCCAGAGAGTTATCATCAACGGTAAAACCTCCGACTGGAAACCGGTTATCTCCGGTGTTCCAGAAGGATCACTTTTGGCTCCCCTTCTCTTTTCGATGTTTATTAACGATCTACCGTGCCAAATAGAATCCGGCTGCCTTCTGTATGCCGATAATGTCAAAATTTCCCGTAAAATCACCTCTCCAGCTGACGGACTGCTGCTGCATCTTAGCCATCTGGCAGCGTAGTCCGTCAGGTGGGGACTGGCTCTCAACCCTGCAAAATGCAAATCGTTTACGATGACTCTCAGGCGTACACCCGTCCAGACCAAGTATTTTATCGCTGGTACCGGTCTGGAACATGTGAGTAAGATCAGGGGCCTGGCCGCTGGACACCAAATTAACTTTCGCACCACATGTATCGGATACTGTCAGCAGGGCCAACCAGGCACTCGGCCTCCTTGTCCGCTCTTTCTAAGTAGGTACCAGCAAGTCAAAATTCAACCGAAGCGCAGTACTGGCTGCGTACTTCGCGAATGTGCGATCGATTTTAGAATATTGCAGCGTGGTCTGGGCGGGGGCGGCCAACTCCCACAAGGTGCGGGTCGATCGAGTGCAGCACAAGTTCCTCATTTGGCTGCTAGCTCACACTTCCTCCGGACAAACGAATTCTCTTTATTATGGTAGCCTTCTGCTCCATTTCAAAATTCCATCTTTAGCACAACGCAGAGTTCAGCATGACATGGTCTTCCTGAGGAACATTCTGCGGGGGAGATTGGACTCAGGTTCTGCTTAACTCTTTACCTCTGCACGTGCCGACTCGATCGACCCGCACCCTCGCCCTGTTCGCCGTGCCTCGAGCTCGAGTCAGAACTATCGAATCAGGGATGTTCTGCAGGATCCCTAAAGCCACGAATGTTTTCTTGGACAGCCATTTGAACGCAGACATCTTTCATGACAGTTTTGGCGTTTTTAGAGCTTTCGTGATCAGGTACGTTTTAACCGTATAGTCATCATCACTTCGTTCATCATGTCATTCATCTTCTACTTTTAGAATGACTTAAGGCTGTGATATATTTGTTGTGTGTCATGTCTTTTATCTTTTTGACTTCGCCTGTCAGTGGAGTATGACTCTTTTGGCGATGAAAGCAAATAAATAAAAATAAATAAATCTGATAAAAAGTTTTTTTTCTTCAAAAAATGACGTCATGAGTTTCTTACACTTATGGAGCAATCACTCAGTCAAAAATAGAGATATTGCTTTGAAATTTGGTTTGAGTATTGTCCATACTCAGTTCTCTCAAGTCTCACACATATTCCGTTTTTTAACATCTTTGAAAATTGTGATTTTGTGGTGATTTTTCAAAAAAAAAGTTGTGTTCATTTTAGGGGTCAAAATCCCAAAATTTCGAAAATCCGAGATAACCATTTGAAAGAAAATGACATTTAATATCTTTGCTGAATTGCGTTTGCAATTTGCTTCAAAACTCAGTTTTCTACGATTTTTCAAACATTTATCGTTTTTCCACCAACATGACGTCATCAAAACATCATTATCTCCCAAATTTCTCAACCAATTTCCATGCAATTTTTACAGAATACGTATAATTGTTTTACCCTCAGCTACTGAAAATGTCAGCAAGATGCGCCGCATGTGTAAAAAGTTATGAAGAAAAACCTCAGGGGGTCGTTTTAGGACCCCTCCTCCCGTAGGGCGAGGGTTTAAAAGATATTTAGCATACATCTCAACAGGCAGACAATTCCCCCTTATGTTTAATTCTGTTGTACGTCCCATTCTTGAGTATGGTAATTGTGTGTGGGACTATTGTTCTGTGTAGACCAAGACCAAATTGAGAGGGTGTTACGCCGTGCCACAAGACTCGATCGACCCTTCACTCAGAGAGCAGCCATATGAGGAAAGATTGCAACAGCAATCCCATCTGCAATCCCAGCAATCCACAGCAATCCCATCCATGTTCTTCGGGAGGCAGCACGGGCACATGATCATGGATTATTCCAGAGTATTACTGGAAGGCACCCAACACTAGAAGACCAGTTGTTTGCACGTGCAGAAGGAAGGCAAGGCAACCGTGGGCAACATCTCAAGTTGAGGAAGCCGCCTGTAAATACTGTAACCAGACAACATTGCTTTGCCATCAGGGTGATAAATTAGTGGAATAATCTACCTGAACAAGTAGTTAGTGCTCCTTCAGTAAATGCATTTAAAACAGGTTAGATCAACACTGGAATAATAGCAAATTCAAGACAAGGCATGAGTAGTGATCTCATATGGCTGATCGGTCCAGTGACATGATGTACCGATGTAAACGTATGTATGTCATGATGTACCGATGTACCGTCCATGATGTCATGATGTACTGATGTACCGATGTACAGGATGTACTGAAGTACCGATGTACATGATGTACATGATGTACAGGATGTGCATGATGTACAGGATGTACCGATGTAACGTGTAGCGTTCAGTGTATGACGTGCATAATTTGAGTCAACAGGCGTATAGAGCGGCAGCATAGAGGCTTAACATGTGACCTTTTCCCTGTAATATATTGAGTATTACTGAAAGCAGGCTATTTTGCAGACAACAGGATTTTTCCTTCAAGTACTCATGATTCTAAGTATTCATGATTTGATGAAAGAAGTACATTGATTTTGATTTCCAAACATTCCCAAGAAATTCGGATTTTATTCTGCTGTCAGTGTATGACATAGAAGCAACTCCTGGAATGTATTGAATCGAAAACTGAAAACATCGTGGAAACCACGGGTGGAGTTTCCTATTCAAATGGTGGGGCGACTGCCCCACCAACTTTTATCAGATATGAAGATTTCCTGGCGTTGAAATTGCCATTTTTCACCTGAACCATTGAAAACAACCAGCCTATGCCATTTTGCCCCCACCAACTTTGTCTGAAAAGCTCCACCCATGGACTGGAAACTAATACAGTTTTGCTTCCAATCAATAGTTGTGCTACCGAGCTGTTGCGGCATCCCCAAGTGTGCTGAATAGTTGTGCTACCGAGCTGTTGCGGCATCCCCAAGTGTGCTGAATAGTTGTGCTACCGAGCTGTTGCAGCATCCCCAAGTGTGCTGAATAGTTGTGCTACCGAGCTGTTGCAGCATCCCAAGTGTGCCGAATAGAGACTCATTCATCCAATCAGATCACAAATAATCGAATCGCAAATTGAAATTGTCCATTTGTTTGGCAAGTCCTCTAGCCTAAGATATTTTACCATATGCCAGGTATATACAAATACATTGGCCCGCGAGGTGTGGTGTAACGCAGTAAAATAAAAATTCCCGAGGGCAAATTTCTTTTACCAGAGCGTTGTTCGGACACACGCTAGCGGCCGCTAGTAGCGCTAGTAGCGCTTTCGCTCTCCATGGCAACCAGGCGTCAGCCAATGAAAAGCCAGAATGGGAATACGTCATGATAGGAACCGTGGACCCTGCGGAGAGGCTATTTCTGCTAGTGGAAAATCGCAGAAGCGGCGAAAGCGCTAGCGGATGTTTCAATAGTGGCGCATGAGACAAATCAAACTGAAATGAAAACAAACAGATGTGATGTGCCCCTGAAGCAGTCTGGAAGTGCTTCTGTGAGTTCTGTCTGTTTCCTGCTGCGTCTGTTTCCGTGACGTAATTGTGACGTCAGCTAGCGAAAAGCGCGTGCCGAACAGCGCTCAGGTCACGTGAAAACAGTGTGTGTGTGTGTGTGTGTGTGTGTGTGTGTGTGTGTGTGTGTGTGTGTGTGTGTGTGTGTGTGTGTGTGTGTGTGTGTGTGTGTGTGTGTGTGTGTGTGTGTGTGTGTGTGTGTGTGTGTGTGTGTGTGTGTGTGTGTGTGTGTGTGTGTGTGTGTGTGTGTGTGTGTGTGTGTGTGTGTGTGTGTGTGTGTGTGTGTGTGTGTGTGTGTGTGTGTGTGTGTGTGTGTGTGTGTGTGTGTGTGTGTGTGTGTGTGTGTGTGTGTGTGTGTGTGTGTGTGTGTGTGTGTGTGTGTGTGTGTGTGTGTGTGTGTGTGTGTGTGTGTGTGTGTGTGTGTGTGTGTGTGTGTGTGTGTGTGTGTGTGTGTGTGTGTGTGTGTGTGTGTGTGTGTGTGTGTGTGTGTGTGTGTGTGTGTGTGTGTGTGTGTGTGTGTGTGTGTGTGTGTGTGTGTGTGTGTGTGTGTGTGTGTGTGTGTGTGTGTGTGTGTGTGTGTGTGTGTGTGTGTGTGTGTGTGTGTGTGTGTGTGTGTGTGTGTGTGTGTGTGTGTGTGTGTGTGTGTGTGTGTGTGTGTGTGTGTGTGTGTGTGTGTGTGTGTGTGTGTGTGTGTGTGTGTGTGTGTGTGTGTGTGTGTGTGTGTGTGTGTGTGTGTGTGTGTGTGTGTGTGTGTGTGTGTGTGTGTGTGTGTGTGTGTGTGTGTGTGTGTGTGTGTGTGTGTGTGTGTGTGTGTGTGTGTGTGTGTGTGTGTGTGTGTGTGTGTGTGTGTGTGTGTGTGTGTGTGTGTGTGTGTGTGTGTGTGTGTGTGTGTGTGTGTGTGTGTGTGTGTGTGTGTGTGTGTGTGTGTGTGTGTGTGTGTGTGTGTGTGTGTGTGTGTGTGTGTGTGTGTGTGTGTGTGTGTGTGTGTGTGTGTGTGTGTGTGTGTGTGTGTGTGTGTGTGTGTGTGTGTGTGTGTGTGTGTGTGTGTGTGTGTGTGTGTGTGTGTGTGTGTGTGTGTGTGTGTGTGTGTGTGTGTGTGTGTGTGTGTGTGTGTGTGTGTGTGTGTGTGTGTGTGTGTGTGTGTGTGTGTGTGTGTGTGTGTGTGTGTGTGTGTGTGTGTGTGTGTGTGTGTGTGTGTGTGTGTGTGTGTGTGTGTGTGTGTGTGTGTGTGTGTGTGTGTGTGTGTGTGTGTGTGTGTGTGTGTGTGTGTGTGTGTGTGTGTGTGTGTGTGTGTGTGTGTGTGTGTGTGTGTGTGTGTGTGTGTGTGTGTGTGTGTGTGTGTGTGTGTGTGTGTGTGGTGTGTGTGGTGTGTGTGGTGTGTGTGGTGTGTGTGGTGTGTGTGGTGTGTGTGGTGTGTGTGGTGTGTGTGGTGTGTGTGGTGTGTGTGGTGTGTGTGGTGTGTGTGGTGTGTGTGGTGTGTGTGGTGTGTGTGGTGTGTGTGGTGTGTGTGGTGTGTGTGGTGTGTGTGGTGTGTGTGGTGTGTGTGGTGTGTGTGGTGTGTGTGGTGTGTGTGGTGTGTGTGGTGTGTGTGGTGTGTGTGGTGTGTGTGGTGTGTGTGGTGTGTGTGGTGTGTGTGGTGTGTGTGGTGTGTGTGGTGTGTGTGGTGTGTGTGGTGTGTGTGGTGTGTGTGGTGTGTGTGGTGTGTGTGGTGTGTGTGGTGTGTGTGGTGTGTGTGGTGTGTGTGGTGTGTGTGGTGTGTGTGGTGTGTGTGGTGTGTGTGGTGTGTGTGGTGTGTGTGGTGTGTGTGGTGTGTGTGGTGTGTGTGGTGTGTGTGGTGTGTGTGGTGTGTGTGGTGTGTGTGGTGTGTGTGGTGTGTGTGGTGTGTGTGGTGTGTGTGGTGTGTGTGGTGTGTGTGGTGTGTGTGGTGTGTGTGGTGTGTGTGGTGTGTGTGGTGTGTGTGGTGTGTGTGGTGTGTGTGGTGTGTGTGGTGTGTGTGGTGTGTGTGGTGTGTGTGGTGTGTGTGGTGTGTGTGGTGTGTGTGGTGTGTGTGGTGTGTGTGGTGTGTGTGGTGTGTGTGGTGTGTGTGGTGTGTGTGGTGTGTGTGGTGTGTGTGGTGTGTGTGGTGTGTGTGGTGTGTGTGGTGTGTGTGGTGTGTGTGGTGTGTGTGGTGTGTGTGGTGTGTGTGGTGTGTGTGGTGTGTGTGGTGTGTGTGGTGTGTGTGGTGTGTGTGGTGTGTGTGGTGTGTGTGGTGTGTGTGGTGTGTGTGGTGTGTGTGGTGTGTGTGGTGTGTGTGGTGTGTGTGGTGTGTGTGGTGTGTGTGGTGTGTGTGGTGTGTGTGGTGTGTGTGGTGTGTGTGGTGTGTGTGGTGTGTGTGGTGTGTGTGGTGTGTGTGGTGTGTGTGGTGTGTGTGGTGTGTGTGGTGTGTGTGGTGTGTGTGGTGTGTGTGGTGTGTGTGGTGTGTGTGGTGTGTGTGGTGTGTGTGGTGTGTGTGGTGTGTGTGGTGTGTGTGGTGTGTGTGGTGTGTGTGGTGTGTGTGGTGTGTGTGGTGTGTGTGGTGTGTGTGGTGTGTGTGGTGTGTGTGGTGTGTGTGGTGTGTGTGGTGTGTGTGGTGTGTGTGGTGTGTGTGGTGTGTGTGGTGTGTGTGGTGTGTGTGGTGTGTGTGGTGTGTGTGGTGTGTGTGGTGTGTGTGGTGTGTGTGGTGTGTGTGGTGTGTGTGGTGTGTGTGGTGTGTGTGGTGTGTGTGGTGTGTGTGGTGTGTGTGGTGTGTGTGGTGTGTGTGGTGTGTGTGGTGTGTGTGGTGTGTGTGGTGTGTGTGGTGTGTGTGGTGTGTGTGGTGTGTGTGGTGTGTGTGGTGTGTGTGGTGTGTGTGGTGTGTGTGGTGTGTGTGGTGTGTGTGGTGTGTGTGGTGTGTGTGGTGTGTGTGGTGTGTGTGGTGTGTGTGGTGTGTGTGGTGTGTGTGGTGTGTGTGGTGTGTGTGGTGTGTGTGGTGTGTGTGGTGTGTGTGGTGTGTGTGGTGTGTGTGGTGTGTGTGGTGTGTGTGGTGTGTGTGGTGTGTGTGGTGTGTGTGGTGTGTGTGGTGTGTGTGGTGTGTGTGGTGTGTGTGGTGTGTGTGGTGTGTGTGGTGTGTGTGGTGTGTGTGGTGTGTGTGGTGTGTGTGGTGTGTGTGGTGTGTGTGGTGTGTGTGGTGTGTGTGGTGTGTGTGGTGTGTGTGGTGTGTGTGGTGTGTGTGGTGTGTGTGGTGTGTGTGGTGTGTGTGGTGTGTGTGGTGTGTGTGGTGTGTGTGGTGTGTGTGGTGTGTGTGGTGTGTGTGGTGTGTGTGGTGTGTGTGGTGTGTGTGGTGTGTGTGGTGTGTGTGGTGTGTGTGGTGTGTGTGGTGTGTGTGGTGTGTGTGGTGTGTGTGGTGTGTGTGGTGTGTGTGGTGTGTGTGGTGTGTGTGGTGTGTGTGGTGTGTGTGGTGTGTGTGGTGTGTGTGGTGTGTGTGGTGTGTGTGGTGTGTGTGGTGTGTGTGTGTGTGTGTGTGTGTGTGTGTGTGTGTGTGTGTGTGTGTGATAAAAACCTGACTGGAATTTTAAAAGCTTTGTAGACTTCGCTTCCAAGGCTTCTTTAATTGCATCGAAGTCAAAGCCTAAATCAAAATGTGGCATTTCCCTTTGTGGTAAAGACTTATTAGTCATGATTGGAAAATATATGGAAACAAATATTGAATGACGTACGCAGCTATGGTAAAAATCATACCGCACTCGGCCGGCATACATTTTCAAGACCTCTGTGCTTTCTTGAATTTTTTACCTCGGCCTTCGGCCTCGTTTAAAAATCAAGAAGCACCTCGGTCTTGAAAATGTATTTACACCGGCCTCATGCAGTATTATATACTAGTAAAACGCCTTTTTGGGCGAGACCGAGTGGGCGCGCACTGGTAAAGCTAAAACAGGTTTGACATATGAAACGGTACGAGAGCACACGTGGTAGTAACACAGTCCTTTTAGTCCTTTTAGTCCTTTTAGTCCTTTTAGTCCTTTTAGTCCTTTTAGTCCTCCATACAAATTGGCAGGCCTCCCTCCATGCATGCCAATATAAAAGTTTTATTAAATTGTGCATGCCCTCCTGTCTCGAATCCGCCAAAAGGGAGTACGTCCTGAGCGGCTGCATGCTTCAGCGTATACAAAATCGATGCTCAGATTAATAATGCCATTTTTTATATCAAGAATGGTTGTTGTCCATTTCGACGTTTGCGTGTGCCACGCGCTGTGGTACCACCCCTATCAGAACGCACCATACCCAAATCAAAATTGATTTGATGGTCCTATCCCATGGTGAAAACCCGATCTCAATCGGAGCAGTGGAAAAGCGTCTGTATTGCCGGTTCGGGCCGGGTCAAATGTAAATTTGTCTAATAAGTTGACAGAAACCTCACGGGCGCTTCGCGCCCGCTCGGTAATTGCCATACCTCTACCCACTCGCTGTTGTTTACCCATACATCACTGCTACCATGTTGTGCAGTGTTTAAACAGCCGATCGCTCTGCCCTGCAGTCAGCTACTGCTACCATGTTGTGCAGTGTTTAACAGGCCATCGCTCTGCCCTGCAGTCAGCTGCTGCTGCGGCATGCCTCCCAGAACTCTCTGGATGAGAGTTCCCAGCGGCAGGGACAGCGCGACACAGCGCCCGACCGGCCTCCGTACCGCAACAACTCGCACGGCACGCGCGCCTTCCAGCAGATGTTCGCCATGCGACGGTCAGTGACACACTGACGGGCACGTAAGGGCGATATTGCCGTGCGCTGGTGCCGGGTAGAGACCCTTGTTATGGTGCACGTAAGGGCGATATTGCCGTGCGCTGGTGCCGGGTAGAGACCCTTGTTATGGTGCACGTAAGGGCGATATTGCCGTGTGGTGGTGCCGGGTAGAGACCCTTGTTATGGTGCACGTAAGGGCGATATTGCCGTGCGCTGGTGCCGGGTAGAGACCCTTGTTATGGTGCACGTAAGGGCGATATTGCCGTGCGCTGGTGCCGGGTAGAGACCCTTGTTATGGTGCACGTAAGGGCGATATTGCCGTGCGCTGGTGCCGGGTAGAGACCCTTGTTATGGTGCACGTAAGGGCGATATTGCCGTGCGCTGGTGCCGGGTAGAGACCCTTGTTATGGTGGACATAAGGGCGATATTGCCGTCCATTGATGATGGATGGAGAGCTTTAGAACGCTGTGAAGATTTTGTCTCAAAGATCTAGCTTGCAGTTACTCAGTGTTCACTGGACGATACTGGTCATAACCAGCAATGAGAGAAAAGTCGGATCGGCACGCAGCAGCTCTGTCATGAACTATGCTATATTGGTCTCTGGCAGCACATGACCGCCACCATGTTCGATCTCCTATAATTGTACATAATTGCAGGCGCCCGTCCTTATCGATGACGTCACTGCTGACTTATCGATAACGTCACTGCTGACTTATCGATGACGTCACTGCTGACTTATCGATGACGTCACTGCTGACTTATCGATGACGTCACTGCTGACTTATTGATGACGCCACTGATGACGTCCCCTCGCCGCAGGGAGAGGTCGTTGTGTGACGTCATTCTGGAGGTGGAGACGCGTGAGATCTATGCCCACAAGGTGGTGCTAGCCTCTGCTAGTCCGTACTTCAGGGCCATGTTCACAAGTAAGTTCCAGTATGATGATTATGATGATGATGATTGGGGCTTAAGGGCGCCGCAACAATATAGTTATATGGCGCCCATAAGTTCCAGTACTTCAAAGCTTTGGTCACAAGCGAGTTGCGGGATAGCCGCAAAATGACCTCCGGACTGGGTGCAAAATGACCTTAAACTCTGAAGTCGTCGCATCACCTTGCTTATTTATCGTCGTAGCACCGATAAACAAGCAAGTGACTTCCGGGTAGCCGGGGGTTTCCAGGATTTGAAGAGAGACGACAGAACCGTATGAACCTGCTGTAGGACTGACACCATCCTCTCCACCTTGTCCAGGTTTCGACGATTACACCGCGTGAACCTGTTGTAGGACTGACACCATCCTTCACCATGGCCATGTTTCGAGGAGAAGAGCCGTCAGAAGCGTGTGAACCTGTTGTAGGACTGACACCACCCTCTCCACCATGTCCAGGTTTCGAGGAGAGCCGTCAGAACCGTGTGAAGCTGCAGGAGATGGACCCCACTGCGCTGGAGGCCCTGGTGGACTACATCTACTCGGCCGAGATCCGAGTGACTGAGAGTAACGTGCAGGTAGGCTGCCGCGCGACGGGGTCGGTGGTCGGCGACGGTCCAGCTCGAGGATGGGGTCCATATCAGACGGGGTCGGTGGACGGTGACGGTCCAGCTCGAGGATGGGGTCCCTGTCAGCGTGCCCACCTATCAACTTGCCAAACCTATTAAAATGCCAAATGCTCGACTTGCCAAACTGATTGTTGTGCCAGCCGCATCGTCCTGCCAAATGATCAACATGCCAAAATATGCTCAGCATGCCAAATGTTCAAGATGCCCAATGTCATTGTTCCCAATGATTGCGATGCCCAACGCTTAGCCTGCCCACCGATCAAGATACCCAATGTTCATGATGCCAAACAGTCAACTTACCCAACGTTCACTTTACCAAACGCCACTTTGTTTCAAGATGCCAAATGTTCAAGTTGCCAAATCACGACGCCCAACGATTAACGCGCCCACCGATCCAGATTTTGAATGTTCAAGATGCCAAACAGTTTTTTTTTGTAACCTAACCTAACCTAACGTTTTGTTTGTTTGTTTTTGTTACCATTTTACATCTTCAACGGTTGCCAAACTCGTTTGTCAACTTGATCATTTGGCATCTTGAAACAAAGTGGCGTTTGGCAAAGTGAACGTTGGGTAAGTTGACTGTTTGGCATCGTGAACATTGGGTATCTTGATCGGTGGGCAGGCTGAGCGTTGGGCATCGCAATCATTGGGAACAGTGAACATTGGGCATCTTGAACATTTGGCATGCTGAGTATTTGGCATGGGGGGACACTCAAAAGTACCCAAGATCCATAAATACCCGAGTCCATAAGTCCCAGAATCCATAAATACCCTAGTCCATAAGTTCCCGAGTTCATAAGTACCCAAGATCCATAAATACCCGAGTCCATAGGCCTGTTCACGGGGTCTGCGGCCGCCGCGGCCAAGAGGGCGGGGCTTGATCGTCAGCCAATCACGAAAGAGCAGATCCGGGAGGAGAGACTCTCCGCTCTGCGGCTCCTGCGGTTGCTCGGGAGCAGCCGCAATAGAACTTCGACATAAATGGCGCGCGTCTGATAAAGGTTGCGCACTGTTTTGTTGATATCGCGGCTCACTGGCGGTTGTTTAACCAAAAATGACAACTCGTAGTGACTCGTAGATATTCATGTAGTTGAGTGGTTTTGAAAAACATTGAGGGTTTTCGTGAAATTGCCTATTCGTTGCGAACGCTACACGCGTCATTTATCGGACGCCATCAGCGGCCGCAAAAGTGTTCAAAGTTGTTCAAATTAAGCTCCGCCTCCTGGCCGCGGGAGCCGCGGCGGCCGCAGACCCCGTGAACAGGCCTCATAAGTTCCCGAGTTCATAAGTACCCAGAATCCATAAATACCGAAGATTCATAAGTGCCCAACGTTCAAAAGCACCCTGAATTCACAAGTACCCAAGGGGTTAGGTTAGGTTGGACTCTGGTATTTATGGATCTTGGGTACTTATGAATCTTAGGCACTTATGAATCTTGGGCACTTATGAATCTTGGATATTTATGGATTCTGGGTACTTATGAACTGGAGAACTTATGGACTCGGGTGTTTATGGATCTTGGGTACTTAAGAATTCGGGAACTTATGGACTCGGGTATTTATGGATCTTGGGTACTTATGAACTCGGGAACTTATGGACTCGTGTATTTATGTATTGTGGGACTTATGGACTCGGGTATTTATGGATCTTGGGTACTTAGGTTGCGTGTCGACGTTTGTGTGTGCCACGCACTGTGGTACCACCCCTATCAGAACGCACTATACCCAATCAAAATTGATTTGATGGTCCTATCCCATGGTGAAAACCCGATCTCAATCGGAGCAGTGGTTGCAAAGTTATTAGCTTCCGAAAAGCGTCTGTATTGCCGGGTCGGGCCGGGTCAAATGTAAATTTGTCTAGTAAGTTGAGAAACCTCACGGGCGCTTCGCGCCCGCGAGCAAATTGTTGGCAAATTGTTAGCAAAATAAACGAACTGAACTGAACTTATGATATACACCCGAGGCCTGTTCGGCATCTAATATTATTCGACTGCGCTTGCGCAGTAAGGCGCACTGAGCCTGGGCGGAGGCTAACTGGCGAATGACGTCCGAAACTATGACGTCATCTCCCGTCATTCTCCTCAGATTGTCTAAGCCCTAAAATTTCTGGATGTGCCCGATTTTGGAATACAATTTCGACGATATCGGCGCCGGCGACAAAATAAGCGGGCACATATCGCGGAAACTGGTGGATTTTGAGAAGATGAAGATGAAGCAACTCACCTCATCGGTTGATGATCACGGTCTTCGTTGACGTGATTCGTGACAACGTCCTCATCGCTACTTGCTTGGTCTTCCATGAAAACATTGTTGATTAAATCAAACTTAAAAGAAATGAGGAATCCCTCTTCGCTTACCTTCCATCCCAATTACAATATATAAATCAATTATCATAAACAATTCAAAGGTACGTATTTCAGGCGTCACAGCGGTATTACAAGATGCCGTTGATCCCGTTGGTCCCGGCAATACAGACATCAGAGAACAGAAACTTATATAAAGGCTGCTGCAATTTTGTATAGGCCACTTCTGCATTGCAAATGCAATTGTCCAAGAATATTCGGCCTATCTATGACGTCTTCAAAAGTGTCATGACGTCACCGAAGGTGTGACGTCACTTAGGCCAATAATATTATTAGATGCCGAACAGGCCTCCGTTTCGGACTTTGGCCCGGTTTCGCGGCCAAAACCAGCCCGAAATCAGTGTTTTTGTTTCACTGCAAAAAAAACCTATCCGGATCAGTTTTTCATAAGGAATTATAATCTGGAATCGAAAATAGCATGGCATCTATTATCTTTTTAATCTCGTGCAAGTATGTCCCTGATCACTTCGCGTCTGCGTGCGGTTGCCTTGTAAAAAAACTGTTTTTACGAAACGCGTTAAATCGGCTGATCGGCTGATCTGTAGACAAGATGTTCAGGTATAATAGCTATTGGTTTTCTAATCGATGTAGGCCTTCTCTATGTTTTTTTTTTTTACAAGAGGGTGATTTTTGTTTTACAAGGTGAGGTCAACAACAACACGCGAGCACGAAACCATTGATTGCACCGTCAATATAGGTCACAGAAGATTGACAATGACACCATTTTGTTCCCAAGGCTTTGCTCAATCGATCCATCTCCAATTTGTTCTATTTAGAACCCGGATAAGTGTTGTGGAAGAATGGTTTTATGGGAAATTGTTACTAACCGTGTGTTCTGGCCGCACATTCTCGCGGGAATTCCCTGGAATCCCCGCGGGAATGTGCGGGCAAAACGCGGTAGATTGGCCTATTCGAATGTAGTTTTTACTCTGGTCGGTTCGGCTAAGATCCAACGCAGCGTCTAAATAAAATGTGAGGAACTAATTGAACTCGATATACTCTGAAAGCAAATTGAATGAACAATAGAATGAGGATAGTGCGAACTCCGCCAAGCCAAGGTTGTGGTGCTGCGGCTCTTCGAAGTTGGGCGACCCAATTTTTTTTTTAACTCTGAAAAACGCGTTTTTGCCATATTGTCGTCTTATACGCTAAACTATTCATACTCGGATAAATATATTTAACATTTGAGGATGGCAAATGAAGTCCACTTAATTTCCAACATTTTGACGCCAAGTTTGTCAAGATTGGTTTAAAACTAACGCGTGTAGATTTGTGTACACCCGTGTCCGCAAAACCGGTCCAGAGTCCGAAACCCTGTCATATGATCGTTTTGCTATCGTAAAGCTCCAATACAAACGATGAGGCATGTTTACTTGTCACGTATCCCATCGGGTTCTCCCATCGGGTGGAGCTAAATGTCGAGTCGAATCGAGTTCAACCTGTGGTATTGGATGCAACGGATGCATTGGGTCGAAAATAATGCCCGGATTTGTGAAAAGAGTTCAACGAATGAGGAAAAAACGAGCAGAAAAATAACCGTAGCACGGGAATAAACATGTTCAAGACGTTTTTAGAGATATTACGCGCCATTCTGACTTCTGACTTATTTACTCGACTTATTGAAGAGGTCATGACTGATCGGTCACCTGCTTGTCGGACTGCCGTCTGTCGGTGACTGACGTTGCTGCCGGTCCTGCCGGTCCTGGTCCTGCCGCAGATCCTGCTGCCCGCCTCCAACCTGCTGCAGCTGGGGGACGTGCGGGACGCCTGCTGCGAGTTCCTCCAGAGTCACCTGCACCCCACCAACTGCCTCGGTACGTCTGACTCTCGCTGACTGCCTAATGGCACGGGTGGGAGGGCGGCAGGCTGGCGAGGGAGGGAGGGAGGGAGGGAGGGAGGGAGGGAGGGAGGGAGGGAGGGAGGGAGGGAGGGAGGGAGGGAGGGAGGGAGGGAGGGAGGGAGGGAGGGAGGGAGGGAGGGAGGGAGGGAGGGAGGGAGGGAGGGAGGGAGGGAGGGAGGGAGGGAGGGAGGGAGGGAGGGAGGGAGGGAGGGAGGGAGGGAGGGAGGGAGGGGGGAAGGGAGGGGGAAGGAAGGAAGGGAGGGAGGGAGGGGAAGGGAGGGAGGGAGGGAGGGAGGGAGGGAGGGAGGGAGGGAGGGAGGGAGGGAGGGAGGGAGGGAGGGAGGGAGGGAGGGAGGGAGGGAGGGAGGGAGGGAGGGAGGGAGGGAGGGAGGGAGGGAGGAAGGAGGAGGAGGAGGAGGAGGAGGAGGAGGAGGAGGAGGAGGAGGAGGAGGAGGAGGAGGAGGAGGAGGAGGAGGAGGAGAAGGAGGAGAAGGAGGAGAAGGAGGAGAAGGAGGAGAAGGAGGAGGAGGAGGAGGAGGAGGAGGAGGAGGAGGAGGAGGAGGAGGAGGAGGAGGAGGAGGAGGAGGAGGAGGAGGAGGAGGAGGGGAGGGGAATTGGAACGCTGCTTCCTGTGCCCTGGCTCGAGGTTCAGTTTTCTGACGGGTCCCTTATATAGGGTGTAGTCTGGCCGTCAATATACCGTGGAGCAGGGTAAGCGTTCTGGACGGCATATAATCATAGCAGTTGGTCTGTTGTAAATACCCAATAGCAATAATATCCCGCTGGGTCTTCCAATATGTTGATGTCACCTCCTGTATATGCAGCCTGCTGATGTAACAGTTGAGCGCAGCATCTCTGAGTCGGTGTGAACTGTGCTGTGATGCCTCGGTCTGTGTATGCAGCCTGCTGATGTAACAGTTGAGCACAGCATCTCTGAGTCGGTGTGAGCTGTGCTGTGATGTCTCGGTCTGTGTATGCAGCCTGCTGATGTAACAGTTGAGCGCAGCATCTCTGAGAGTCGGTGTGAACTGTGCTGTGATACCTCGGTCTGTGTATGCAGCCTGCTGATGTAACAGTTGAGCGCAGCATCTCTGAGTCGGTGTGAACTGTGCTGTGATGCCTCGGTCTGTGTATGCAGCCTGCTGATGTAACAGTTGAGCGCAGCATCTCTGAGTCGGTGTGAACTGTGCTGTGATGCCTCGTCCTGTGTATGCAGCCTGCTGATGTAACAGTTGAGCGCAGCATCTCTGAGAGTCGGTGGGAACTGTGCTGTGATGCCACGTCCTGTGTATGCAGCCTGCTGATGTAACAGTTGAGTGCAGCATCTCTGAGTCGGTGTGAACTGTGCTGTGATGCCACGTCCTGTGTATGCAGCCTGCTGATGTAACAGTTGAGCGCAGCATCTCTGAGTCGGTGTGAACTGTGCTGTGATGCCTCGGTCTGTGTATGCAGCCTGCTGATGTAACAGTTGAGCGCAGCATCTCTGAGTCGGTGTGAACTGTGCTGTGATGCCACCTCCTGTGTATGCAGCCTGCTGATGTAACAGTTGAGTGCAGCATCTCTGAGAGTCGGTGTGAACTGTGCTGTGATGTCACCTCCTGTGTATGCAGCCTGCTGATGTAACAGTTGAGCGCAGCATCTCTGAGTCGGTGTGAACTGGCTGTGATTCCTCGGTCTGTGTATGCAGCCTGCTGATGTAACAGTTGAGCGCAGCATCTCTGAGTCGGTGTGAACTGTGCTGTGATGCCTCGGTCTGTGTATGCAGCCTGCTGATGTAACAGTTGAGCGCAGCATCTCTGAGTCGGTGTGAACTGTGCTGTGATGCCTCGGTCTGTGCATGCAGCCTGCTGATGTAACAGTTGAGCGCAGCATCCCTGAGTCGGTGTGAACTGTGCTGTGATGCCACCTCCTGTGTATGCAGCCTGCTGATGTAACAGTTGAGCGCAGCATCTCTGAGTCGGTGTGAACTGTGCTGTGATGCCACCTCCTGTGTATGCAGCCTGCTGATGTAACAGTTGAGCGCAGCATCTCTGAGTCGGTGTGAACTGTGCTGTGATGCCTCGGTCTGTGTATGCAGCCTGCTGATGTAACAGTTGAGCGCAGCATCTCTGAGAGTCGGTGTGAACTGTGCTGTGATGCCTCGGTCTGTGTATGCAGCCTGCTGATGTAACAGTTGAGCGCAGCATCTCTGAGAGTCGGTGTGAACTGTGCTGTGATGCCTCGGTCTGTATATGCAGCCTGCTGATGTAACAGTTGAGCGCAGCATCTCTGAGAGTCGGTGTGAACTGTGCTGTGATGCCACGTCCTGTATATGCAGCCTGCTGATGTAACAGTTGAGTGCAGCATCTCTGCGTCGGTGTGAACTGTGCTGTGATGCCTCGGTCTGTGTATGCAGCCTGCTGATGTAACAGTTGAGCGCAGCATCTCTGAGTCGGTGTGAACTGTGCTGTGATGCCTCGGTCTGTGTATGCAGCCTGCTGATGTAACAGTTGAGCGCAGCATCTCTGAGTCGGTGTGAACTGTGCTGTGATGCCTCGGTCTGTGTATGCAGCCTGCTGATGTAACAGTTGAGCGCAGCATCTCTGAGTCGGTGTGAACTGTGCTGTGATGCCTCGGTCTGTGTATGCAGCCTGCTGATGTAACAGTTGAGCGCAGCATCTTTGAGTCGGTGTGAACTGTGCTGTGATGCCACGTCCTGTGTATGCAGCCTGCTGATGTAACAGTTGAGCGCAGCATCTCTGAGAGTCGGTGTGAACTGTGCTGTGATGCCTCGGTCTGTGTATGCAGCCTGCTGATGTAACAGTTGAGCGCAGCATCTCTGAGAGTCGGTGTGAACTGTGCTGTGATGCCACGTCCTGTGTATGCAGCCTGCTGATGTAACAGTTGAGCGCAGCATCTCTGAGTCGGTGTGAACTGTGCTGTGATGCCTCGGTCTGTGTATGCAGCCTGCTGATGTAACAGTTGAGCGCAGCATCTTTGAGTCGGTGTGAACTGTGCTGTGATGCCACGTCCTGTATATGCAGCCTGCTGATGTAACAGTTGAGCGCAGCATCTCTGAGAGTCGGTGTGAACTGTGCTGAGATACCTCGGTCTGTGTATGCAGCCTGCTGATGTAACAGTTGAGCGCAGCATCTTTGAGTCGGTGTGAACTGTGCTGTGATGCCTCGGTCTGTGTATGCAGTCTGCTGTTGTAACAGTTGAGCGCAGCATCTCTGAGAGTCGGTGTGAACTGTGCTGTGATGCCACCTCCTGTATATGCAGCCTGCTGATGTAACAGTTGAGCGCAGCATCTCTGAGAGTCGGTGTGAATTGTGCTGTGATGCCTCGGTCTGTGTATGCAGCCTGCTGTTGTAACAGTTGAGCGCAGCATCTCTGAGAGTCGGTGTGAACTGTGCTGTGATGCCACCTCCTGTGTATGCAGCCTGCTGATGTAACAGTTGAGCGCAGCATCTCTGAGTCGGTGTGAACTGTGCTGTGATGCCACCTCCTGTGTATGCAGCCTGCTGATGTAACAGTTGAGTGCAGCATCTCTGAGTCGGTGTGAACTGTGCTGTGATGCCACCTCCTGTGTATGCAGCCTGCTGATGTAACAGTTGAGTGCAGCATCTCTGAGTCGGTGTGAACTGTGCTGTGATGCCACGTCCTGTGTATGCAGCCTGCTGATGTAACAGTTGAGTGCAGCATCTCTGAGTCGGTGTGAACTGTGCTGTGATGCCACGTCCTGTGTATGCAGCCTGCTGATGTAACAGTAGAGCGCAGCATCTCTGAGTCGGTCTGAACTGTGCTGTGATGCCTCGGTCTGTGTATGCAGCCTGCTGATGTAACAGTTGAGCGCAGCATCTCTGAGTCGGTGTGAACTGTGCTGTGATGCCTCGGTCTGTGTATGCAGCCTGCTGATGTAACAGTAGAGCGCAGCATCTCTGAGTCGGTGTGAACTGTGCTGTGATGCCTCGGTCTGTGTATGCAGCCTGCTGATGTAACAGTTGAGCGCAGCATCTCTGAGTCGGTGTGAACTGTGCTGTGATGCCTCGGTCTGTGTATGCAGCCTGCTGATGTAACAGTTGAGCGCAGCATCTCTGAGTCGGTGTGAACTGTGCTGTGATGCCTCGGTCTGTGTATGCAGCCTGCTGATGTAACAGTTGAGCGCAGCATCTCTGAGTCGGTGTGAACTGTGCTGTGATGCCACCTCCTGTGTATGCAGCCTGCTGATGTAACAGTTGAGTGCAGCATCTCTGAGAGTCGGTGTGAACTGTGCTGTGATCTCACCTCCTGTGTATGCAGCCTGCTGATGTAACAGTTGAGCGCAGCATCTCTGAGTCGGTGTGAACTGTGCTGTGATGCCACGTCCTGTGTATGCAGCCTGCTGATGTAACAGTTGAGCGCAGCATCTCTGAGTCGGTGTGAACTGGCTGTGATGCCACGTCCTGTATATGCAGGCTGCTGATGTAACAGTTGAGCGCAGCATCTCTGAGAGTCGGTGTGAACTGTGCTGTGATGCCACGTCCTGTATATGCAGCCTGCTGATGTAACAGTTGAGCGCAGCATCTCTGAGAGTCGGTGTGAACTGTGCTGTGATACCTCGGTCTGTGTATGCAGCCTGCTGATGTAACAGTTGAGCGCAGCATCTTTGAGTCGGTGTGAACTGTGCTGTGATGCCACGTCCTGTGTATGCAGCCTGCTGATGTAACAGTTGAGCGCAGCATCTCTGAGTCGGTGTGAACTGTGCTGTGATGCCTCGGTCTGTGTATGCAGCCTGCTGATGTAACAGTTGGGCGCAGCATCTCTGAGTCGGTGTGAACTGTGCTGTGATGCCACGTCCTGTGTATGCAGCCTGCTGATGTAACAGTTGAGCGCAGCATCTCTGAGTCGGTGTGAACTGTGCTGTGATGCCTCGGTCTGTGTATGCAGCCTGCTGATGTAACAGTTGAGCGCAGCATCTTTGAGTCGGTGTGAACTGTGCTGTGATGCCACGTCCTGTATATGCAGCCTACTGATGTAACAGTTGAGCGCAGCATCTCTGAGAGTCGGTGTGAACTGTGCTGTGATACCTCGGTCTGTGTATGCAGCCTGCTGATGTAACAGTTGAGCGCAGCATCTTTGAGTCGGTGTGAACTGTGCTGTGATGCCACGTCCTGTGTATGCAGCCTGCTGATGTAACAGTTGAGCGCAGCATCTCTGAGTCGGTGTGAACTGTGCTGTGATGCCTCGGTCTGTGTATGCAGCCTGCTGATGTAACAGTTGAGCGCAGAATCTCTGAGAGTCGGTGTGAACTGTGCTGTGATGCCTCGGTCTGTGTATGCAGCCTGCTGATGTAACAGTTGAGCGCAGCATCTCTGAGAGTCGGTGTGATCTGTGATGTGATGCCGCGTCCTGTATATGCAGCCTGCTGATGTAACAGTTGAGCGCAGCATCTCTGAGAGTCGGTGTGAACTGTGTCTCTGATGCCTCGGTCTGCCCACGCGGCAGGTATCCGTTCGTTTGCTGACCTGCACGGCTGTACCGACCTCAAGACCAACGCCGACGCCTACATCGAGCTCAACTTCAGGTCAGCCCACGGGTCGGGGCCCGAGTCCAGAGGAATACCCTGCAATTGAGTCATATAAGTAGCTGCTGTGCAGAGTAGAAAATCCATATCAGTGATTGCCCTTTGCATATCACAAAAATGCCTATCAGCGAGCGCTGTGTGACTGCATACGGAGTAGGAATGGTTAAGCAAGTGTTTGAAGTCAATCGTGCTGACAGTGCTAGAAATCAATCGTAAATGGGGTGACTGGACAGTTATGAAGGAGCGATGCTTATGAGTAGTGCTAAGTGTAGCTAAGTGTGATTAGTGCTCACTGCTAAACCCGTTTCTCCGCCAGTGAGGTAGTGGAGTGTGAGGAGTTCCTCACCCTGACGGCGGACCAGGTGATCCAGCTCATCTCGTGTGACAGACTCTCCTTATTAAACCCGTCTCTCCGCCAGTGAGGTGGTGGAGTGTGAGGAGTTCCTCACTCTCCTTACTAAACCCGTCTCTCCGCCAGTGAGGTGGTGGAGTGTGAGGAGTTCCTCACTCTCCTTACTAAACCCGTCTCTCCGCCAGTGAGGTGGTGGAGTGTGAGGAGTTCCTCACTCTCCTTACTAAACCCGTCTCTCCGCCAGTGAGGTGGTGGAGTGTGAGGAGTTCCTCACTCTCCTTACTAAACCCGTCTCTCCGCCAGTGAGGTGGTGGAGTGTGAGGAGTTCCTCACTCTCCTTACTAAACCCGTCTCTCCGCCAGTGAGGTGGTGGAGTGTGAGGAGTTCCTCACTCTCCTTACTAAACCCGTCTCTCCGCCAGTGAGGTGGTGGAGTGTGAGGAGTTCCTCACTCTCCTTACTAAACCCGTCTCTCCGCCAGTGAGGTGGTGGAGTGTGAGGAGTTCCTCACTCTCCTTACTAAACCCGTCTCTCCGCCAGTGAGGTGGTGGAGTGTGAGGAGTTCCTCACTCTCCTTACTAAACCCGTCTCTCCGCCAGTGAGGTGGTGGAGTGTGAAGAGTTCCTCACCGCCTTACTAAACCCGTCTCTCCGCCAGTGAGGTGGTGGAGTGTGAGGAGTTCCTCACTCTCCTTACTAAACCCGTCTCTCCTCCAGTGAGGTGGTGGAGTGTGAGGAGTTCCTCACTCTCCTTACTAAACCCGTCTCTCCGCCAGTGAGGTGGTGGAGTGTGAGGAGTTCCTCACTCTCCTTACTAAACCCGTCTCTCCGCCAGTGAGGTGGTGGAGTGTGAAGAGTTCCTCACTCTCCTTATTAAACCCGTCTCTCCGCCAGTGAGGTGGTGGAGTGTGAGGAGTTCCTCACTCTCCTTATTAAACCCGTCTCTCCGCCAGTGAGGTGGTGGAGTGTGAGGAGTTCCTCACTCTCCTTACTAAACCCGTCTCTCCGCCAGTGAGGTGGTGGAGTGTGAGGAGTTCCTCACTCTCCTTACTAAACCCGTCTCTCCGCCAGTGAGATGGTGGAGTGTGAGGAGTTCCTCACTCTCCTTATTAAACCCGTCTCTCCTCCAGTGAGGTGGTGGAGTGTGAGGAGTTCCTCACTCTCCTTATTAAACCCGTCTCTCCGCCAGTGAGGTGGTGGAGTGTGAGGAGTTCCTCACTCTCCTTACTAAACCTGTCTCTCCGCCAGTGAGGTGGTGGAGTGTGAGGAGTTCCTCACTCTCCTTACTAAACCCGTCTCTCCGCCAGTGAGGTGGTGGAGTGTGAAGAGTTCCTCACTCGCCTTACTAAACCCGTCTCTCCGCCAGTGGGGTGGTGGAGTGTGAAGAGTTCCTCACTCGCCTTACTAAACCCGTCTCTCCGCCAGTGAGGTAGTGGAGTGTGAGGAGTTCCTCACCCTGACGGCGGACCAGGTGATCCAGCTCATCTCGTGTGACAGACTCTCCTTATTAAACCCGTCTCTCCGCCAGTGAGGTGGTGGAGTGTGAAGAGTTCCTCACTCTCCTTACTAAACCCGTCTCTCCGCCAGTGAGGTGGTGGAGTGTGAGGAGTTCCTCACCCTGACGGCGGACCAGGTGATCCAGCTCATCTCGTGTGACAGACTCTCCTTATTAAACCCGTCTCTCCGCCAGTGAGGTGGTGGAGTGTGAGGAGTTCCTCACTCTCCTTACTAAACCCGTCTCTCCGCCAGTGAGGTGGTGGAGTGTGAGGAGTTCCTCACTCTCCTTATTAAACCCGTCTCTCCGCCAGTGAGGTGGTGGAGTGTGAGGAGTTCCTCACTCTCCTTATTAAACCCGTCTCTCTGCCAGTGAGGTGGTGGAGTGTGAGGAGTTCCTCACTCTCCTTACTAAACCCGTCTCTCCGCCAGTGAGGTGGTGGAGTGTGAGGAGTTCCTCACTCTCCTTACTAAACCCGTCTCTCCGCCAGTGAGGTGGTGGAGTGTGAGGAGTTCCTCACCCGGACGGCGGACCAGGTGATCCAGCTCATCTCGTGTGACAGACTCTCCTTATTAAACCCGTCTCTCCGCCAGTGAGGTGGTGGAGTGTGAGGAGTTCCTCACTCTCCTTACTAAACCCGTCTCTCCTCCAGTGAGGTGGTGGAGTGTGAGGAGTTCCTCACTCTCCTTACTAAACCCGTCTCTCCGCCAGTGAGGTGGTGGAGTGTGAGGAGTTCCTCACCCTGACGGCGGACCAGGTGATCCAGCTCATCTCGTGTGACAGACTCTCCTTATTAAACCCGTCTCTCCGCCAGTGAGGTGGTGGAGTGTGAGGAGTTCCTCACTCTCCTTACTAAACCCGTCTCTCCGCCAGTGAGGTGGTGGAGTGTGAGGAGTTCCTCACTCTCCTTACTAAACCCGTCTCTCCGCCAGTGAGGTGGTGGAGTGTGAGGAGTTCCTCACCCTGACGGCGGACCAGGTGATCCAGCTCATCTCGTGTGACAGACTCTCCTTATTAAACCCGTCTCTCCGCCAGTGAGGTGGTGGAGTGTGAGGAGTTCCTCACTCTCCTTACTAAACCCGTCTCTCCTCCAGTGAGGTGGTGGAGTGTGAGGAGTTCCTCACTCTCCTTACTAAACCCGTCTCTCCGCCAGTGAGGTGGTGGAGTGTGAGGAGTTCCTCACCCTGACGGCGGACCAGGTGATCCAGCTCATCTCGTGTGACAGACTCTCCTTATTAAACCCGTCTCTCCGCCAGTGAGGTGGTGGAGTGTGAGGAGTTCCTCACTCTCCTTACTAAACCCGTCTCTCCGCCAGTGAGGTGGTGGAGTGTGAGGAGTTCCTCACTCTCCTTACTAAACCCGTCTCTCCGCCAGTGAGGTGGTGGAGTGTGAGGAGTTCCTCACCCTGACGGCGGACCAGGTGATCCAGCTCATCTCGTGTGACAGACTCTCCTTATTAAACCCGTCTCTCCGCCAGTGAGGTGGTGGAGTGTGAGGAGTTCCTCACTCTCCTTACTAAACCCGTCTCTCCGCCAGTGAGGTGGTGGAGTGTGAGGAGTTCCTCACTCGCCTTACTAAACCCGTCTCTCCGCCAGTGTGGTGGTGGAGTGTGAGGAGTTCCTCACTCTCCTTATTAAACCCGTCTCTCCGCCAGTGAGGTGGTGGAGTGTGAGGAGTTCCTCACTCTCCTTATTAAACCCGTCTCTCCGCCAGTGAGGTGGTGGAGTGTGAGGAGTTCCTCACTCTCCTTACTAAACCCGTCTCTCCGCCAGTGAGGTGGTGGAGTGTGAGGAGTTCCTCACTCTCCTTATTAAACCCGTCTCTCCGCCAGTGAGGTGGTGGAGTGTGAGGAGTTCCTCACTCTCCTTATTAAACCCGTCTCTCCGCCAGTGAGGTGGTGGAGTGTGAGGAGTTCCTCACTCTCCTTACTAAACCCGTCTCTCCGCCAGTGAGGTGGTGGAGTGTGAGGAGTTCCTCACTCTCCTTACTAAACCCGTCTCTCCGCCAGTGAGGTGGTGGAGTGTGAGGAGTTCCTCACTCTCCTTATTAAACCCGTCTCTCCGCCAGTGAGGTGGTGGAGTGTGAGGAGTTCCTCACTCTCCTTATTAAACCCGTCTCTCCGCCAGTGAGGTGGTGGAGTGTGAGGAGTTCCTCACTCTCCTTACTAAACCCGTCTCTCCGCCAGTGAGGTGGTGGAGTGTGAGGAGTTCCTCACTCTCCTTATTAAACCCGTCTCTCCGCCAGTGAGGTGGTGGAGTGTGAGGAGTTCCTCACTCGCCTTACTAAACCCGTCTCTCCGCCAGTGAGGTGGTGGAGTGTGAAGAGTTCCTCACTCTCCTTACTAAACCCGTCTCTCCGCCAGTGAGGTAGTGGAGTGTGAGGAGTTCCTCACCCTGACGGCGGACCAGGTGAGCCAGCTCATCTCGTGTGACAGACTCTCCTTATTAAACCCGTCTCTCCGCCAGTGAGGTGGTGGAGTGTGAGGAGTTCCTCACTCTCCTTACTAAACCCGTCTCTCCGCCAGTGAGGTGGTGGAGTGTGAGGAGTTCCTCATTCTCCTTACTAAACCCGTCTCTCCGCCAGTGAGGTGGTGGAGTGTGAAGAGTTCCTCACTCTCCTTATTAAACCCGTCTCTCCGCCAGTGAGGTGGTGGAGTGTGAGGAGTTCCTCACTCTGACGGCGGACCAGGTGATCCAGCTCATCTCGTGTGACAGACTCTCCTTATTAAACCCGTCTCTCCGCCAGTGAGGTGGTGGAGTGTGAGGAGTTCCTCACTCTCCTTACTAAACCCGTCTCTCCGCCAGTGAGGTGGTGGAGTGTGAGGAGTTCCTCACTCTCCTTACTAAACCCGTCTCTCCGCCAGTGAGGTGGTGGAGTGTGAGGAGTTCCTCACTCTGACGGCGGAGCAGGTGATCCAGCTCATCTCGTGTGACAGACTCTCCGTCGCCAATGAGGAGAAGGTACGGCCACCTGGCGGGGATTTACTCTGGTGTGAGAGTTTGGTGCTGGTAGAAATCGTGCGTCGTCAGGCGCGCGAGTTGTCTTCAATGACAGACTTGTGACCTAGGAGTAGTTAGTGACCTAGTAGTTATAGTGTTTTGTAATTAATGTATCCATGGAAACTGCTTAAAGGGAAATATTCACCTTTAAGGAGTCTTGCAAGCTCCACAGTAGTTGGCATAGTTGTTGCTGCATAAGTTTTCACAACAAACCTACATATTTAATATTTATATTTACGAATATATCTTTCCTGGATACTTTTGTGACTCTTCCTACGTCTGATCGAGGCGACCCCTGACCGCTGTCTCGTTTTTCAGGTGTACGAGTGCGTCTGATCGAGGCGACCCCTGACCGCTGTCTCGTTTTTCAGGTGTACGAGTGCGTCTGATCGAGGCGACCCCTGACCGCTGTCTCGTTTTTCAGGTGTACGAGTGCGTCTGATCGAGGCGACCCCTGACCGCTGTCTCGTTTTTCAGGTTTACGAGTGCGTCTGATCGAGGCGACCCCTGACCGCTGTCTCGTTTTTCAGGTGTACGAGTGCGTCTGATCGAGGCGACCCCTGACCGCTGTCTCGTTTTTCAGGTGTACGAGTGCGTCTGATCGAGGCGACCCCTGACCGCTGTCTCGTTTTTCAGGTGTACGAGTGCGTCTGATCGAGGCGACCCCTGACCGCTGTCTCGTTTTTCAGGTGTACGAGTGCGTCTGATCGAGGCGACCCCTGACTGCTGTCTCGTTTTTCAGGTGTACGAGTGCGTGTTGCGGTGGATCAACTATGACCTATCAGCGCGAGAGCGTCACCTGGCCGATCTCATGTCGCAGGTATGTTTGTCTGTCTGTCGCTCCGCTGACCGTATTTAATTGACCCCGAACCCTTCCTCCCACCCGTGCATGGATTGTGACTATCGGTGTGAAAACCCGTGGGGCTGGGCCATGATATTGTGATATTTCAATATCTGCTTTGTCAGATTCGTGACACAGTTGTTCTCAATCTTCTGGTGCTTAGGTTAGGAGTTTGTCATTCTCCGAGTATATATATATAGGATTGTTTTATGTATAGGGTCAGTGGAGTGTGTATAGGTTTGGTGTGCGGATTATTGCTTTCGATAGTGCGTGACTGTGTGTGTGTGTGCGTGTGTGGGACAGGTGCGCCTGCCGCTGTTGTCACGTGACTTCCTGGTGCAGCAAGTGAAGAAGGAGCCCCTGCTGCAGCCAAACGCCGCCTGTGAGTCGAGCAGTGGCCCGTCCCGGCCACTTCACTGTGTGATATCACATCTCTATCACATCTCACTGTTGGGCCATCCTGACTTTGCTCCATCACCGGCCTTCGTGTTTCAATGTTTCCTCACGGCCGGTGGTATTATTTAGTTATTGCTATGCATTCATTTAATTATTTATTTATGATTTATTTATGTGTGTATTTATGTTTACTTTGTATGATTGCCGGCGGGATGAATCATTTATGGACGGAAGTCACAAAGATACTACCTGCCATGTTTTATTATTATCCATTATTTTGCTTCCTTTAGGTTCAGTAGCCTCTAATTACTGTCGCAGTGTCCGCGGACGGTTTGTGGCCGCGTTCCTTCCCGACGTCTCCCACAGCCATACGTGTCTGCCGCCTGGTGATTGGTACTCAATACTCATTGGCGTTCCTGCCGTCCGCAGGCAAGGACTACCTGATCGAGGCGCTGCTGTACCACCTGTCCGCCTCCATCGAGGGTGGCCCCGCCGTGGAGAGCCTGCGTACCAAGCCGCGACAGCCGGTCGGACTGCCCAAGGTACGGGGCGGGGGGGGGGGGGGTGGTGACCGGAGAGTCGATCGGACTGCCCAAGGTACGGGGCGGGCGGGGGGGGGGGGACCGGAGAGTCGATCGGACTGCCCAAGGTACGGGGCGGGGGGGGGGGGGGGGGGTGGTGACCGGAGAGTCGATCGGACTGCCCAAGGTACGGGGCGGGGGGGGGTGTGGTGACCGGAGAGTCGATCGGACTGCCCAAGGTACGGGGCGGGGGGGGGGCGACCGGAGCCGATCGGACTGCCCAAGGTGCGATGGGGGGTTGGACGGATGGAGGTTCACAGGATGTGGTAAGACGGGTAGGTTAGGATTAGCCCTGGTTGATATTTTACCAGCTGCATAACGAAGCAACGCCTATTACCGCTGGTAATCCGCACTGGCATTACCCACGGGTAACTGTTATGACGTCAGACAGCCTGTGACTGCTCTCTGTTATGACGTCAGACAGTATGTGACTGCTCTCTGTTATGACGTCAGACGGCCTGTGACTGCTCTCTGTTATGACGTCAGACGGCCTGTGACTGCTCTCTGTTATGACGTCAGACAGCATGTGACTGCTCTCTGTTATGACGTCACACAGCCTGTGACTGCTCTCTGTTATGACGTCAGACAGTCTGTGACTGCTTTCTGTTATGACGTCAGACGGCCTGTGACTGCTCTCTGTTATGACGTCAGACAGCCTGTAACTGCTCCCTGTTATGACGTCAGACAGTCTGTGACTGCTCTCTGGTATGACGTCAGACAGTCTCACTGCTCTCTGTTATGACGTCAGACAGTCTGTGACTGCTCTCTGTTATGACGTCAGACAGTCTGTGACTGCTCTCTGTTATGACGTCACACAGCCTGTGACTGCTCTCTGTTATGACGTCACACAGCCTGTGACTGCTCCCTGTTATGACGTCACACAGCCTGTGACTGCTCTCTGTTATGACGTCAGACAGTCTGTGACTGCTCTCTGTTATGACGTCAGACAGCATGTGACTGTTCTCTGTTATGACGTCAGACAGCATGTGACTGCTCTGTTATGACGTCAGATAGTCTGTGACTGCTCTCTGTTATGACGTCAGACAGCCTGTGACTGCTCTCTGTTATGACGTCACACAGTCTGTGACTGCTCTCTGTTATGACGTCAGATAGTCTGTGACTGCTCTCTGTTATGACGTCAGACAGCCTGTGACTGCTCTATGTTATGACGTCAGACAGCCTGTGACTGCTCTCTGTTATGACGTCAGACAGCCTGTGACTGCTCTCTGTTATGACGTCAGACAGCCTGTGACTGCTCTCTGTTATGACGTCAGACAGCCTGTGACTGCTCTCTGTTATGACGTCAGACAGCCTGTGACTGCTCTCTGTTATGACGTCTGACAGTTTGTGACTGCTCTCTGTTATGACGTCAGACAGTCTGTGACTGCTCTCTGTTATGACGTCAGACAGCCTGTGACTGCTCTCTGTTATGACGTCAGACAGTCTGTGACTGCTCTCTGTTATGACGTCAGACAGTCTGTGACTGCTCTCTGGTATGACGTCAGACAGTCTGTGACTGCTCTCTGTTATGACGTCAGACAGTCTGTGACTGCTCTCTGGTATGACGTCAGACAGTCTGTGACTGCTCTCTGTTATGACGTCAGACAGTCTGTGACTGCTCTCTGGTATGACGTCAGACAGTCTGTGACTGCTCTCTGTTATGACGTCAGACAGTCTGTGACTGCTCTCTGTTATGACGTCAGACAGCCTGTGACTGCTCTCTGTTATGACGTCAGACAGTCTGTGACTGCTCTCTGTTATGACGTCAGACAGTCTGTGACTGCTCTCTGTTATGACGTCAGACAGCCTGTGACTGCTCTCTGTTATGACGTCAGACAGCCTGTGACTGCTCTCTGTTATGACGTCAGACAGCATGTGACTGCTCTCTGTTATGACGTCAGACAGCCTGTGACTGCTCTCTGTTATGACGTCAGACAGTCTGTGACTGCTCTCTGTTATGACGTCAGACAGCATGTGACTGCTCTCTGTTATGACGTCAGACAGTCTGTGACTGCTCTCTGTTATGACGTCAGACAGCCTGTGACTGCTCTCTGTTATGACGTCAGACAGCCTGTGACTGCTCTCTGTTATGACGTCAGACAGCCTGTGACTGCTCTCTGTTATGACGTCACACAGCCTGTGACTGCTCTCTGTTATGACGTCAGACAGTCTGTGGCTGCTCTCTGTTATGACGTCAGACAGCCTGTGACTGCTCTCTGTTATGACGTCAGACAGTCTGTGACTGCTCTCTGTTATGACGTCAGACAGTCTGTGACTGCTCTCTGTTATGACGTCAGACAGTCTGTGACTGCTCTCTGTTATGACGTCAGACAGTCTGTCACTGCTATCTGTTATGACGTCAGACAGTCTGTGACTGCTCTCTGTTATGACGTCAGACAGTCTGTGACTGCTCTCTGTTATGACGTCAGACAGTATGTGACTGCTCTCTGTTATGACGTCAGACAGTCTGTGACTGCTCTCTGTTATGACGTCAGACAGCCTGTGACTGCTCTCTGTTATGACGTCAGACAGCCTGTGACTGCTCTCTGTTATGACGTCTGACAGTCTGTGACTGCTCTCTGTTATGACGTCAGACAGTCTGTGACTGCTCTCTGTTATGACGTCAGACAGCCTGTGACTGCTCTCTGTTATGACGTCAGACAGTCTGTGACTGCTCTCTGTTATGACGTCAGACAGTCTGTGACTGCTCTCTGGTATGACGTCAGACAGTCTGTGACTGCTCTCTGTTATGACGTCAGACAGTCTGTGACTGCTCTCTGGTATGACGTCAGACAGTCTGTGACCGCTCTCTGTTATGACGTCAGACAGCCTGTGACTGCTCTCTGTTATGACGTCAGACAGTCTGTGACTGCTCTCTGTTATGACGTCAGACAGTCTGTGACTGCTCTCTGGTATGACGTCAGACAGTCTGTGGCTGCTCTCTGTTATGACGTCAGACAGTCTGTGACTGCTCTCTGTTATGACGTCAGACAGCCTGTGACTGCTCTCTGTTATGACGTCAGACAGTCTGTGACTGCTCTCTGTTATGACGTCAGACAGTCTGTGACTGCTCTCTGTTATGACGTCAGACAGCCTGTGACTGCTCTCTGTTATGACGTCAGACAGCCTGTGACTGCTCTCTGTTATGACGTCAGACAGCATGTGACTGCTCTCTGTTATGACGTCAGACAGCCTGTGACTGCTCTCTGTTATGACGTCAGACAGTCTGTGACTGCTCTCTGTTATGACGTCAGACAGCCTGTGACTGCTCTCTGTTATGACGTCAGACAGTCTGTGACTGCTCTCTGTTATGACGTCAGACAGCCTGTGACTGCTCTCTGTTATGACGTCAGACAGCCTGTGACTGCTCTCTGTTATGACGTCAGACAGCCTGTGACTGCTCTCTGTTATGACGTCACGCAGCCTGTGACTGCTCTCTGTTATGACGTCAGACAGTCTGTGGCTGCTCTCTGTTATGACGTCAGACAGCCTGTGACTGCTCTCTGTTATGACGTCAGACAGTCTGTGACTGCTCTCTGTTATGACGTCAGACAGTCTGTGACTGCTCTCTGTTATGACGTCAGACAGTCTGTGACTGCTCTCTGTTATGACGTCAGACAGTCTGTCACTGCTATCTGTTATGACGTCAGACAGTCTGTGACTGCTCTCTGTTATGACGTCAGACAGTCTGTGACTGCTCTCTGTTATGACGTCAGACAGTATGTGACTGCTCTCTGTTATGACGTCAGACAGTCTGTGACTGCTCTCTGTTATGACGTCAGACAGCCTGTGACTGCTCTCTGTTATGACGTCAGACAGTCTGTGACTGCTCTCTGGTATGACGTCAGACAGTATGTGACTGCTCTATGTTATGACGTCAGACAGCCTGTGACTGCTCTCTGTTATGACGTCAGACAGCTTGTGACTGCTCTCTGTTATGACGTCAGACAGTCTGTGACTGCTCTCTGTTATGACGTCAGACGGCCTGTGACTGCTCTCTGTTATGACGTCACACAGTCTGTGACTGCTCTCTGGTATGACGTCAGACAGCCTGTGACTGCTCTCTGTTATGACGTCAGACAGTCTGTGACTGCTCTCTGTTATGACGTCAGACAGCCTGTGACTGCTCTCTGTTATGACGTCAGACAGCCTGTGACTGCTCTCTGTTATGACGTCAGACAGTCTGTGACTGCTCTCTGTTATGACGTCAGACAGCCTGTGACTGCTCTCTGTTATGACGTCAGACAGCCTGTGACTGCTCTCTGTTATGACGTCAGACAGCCTGTGACTGCTCTCTGTTATGACGTCAGACAGCATGTGACTGCTCTCTGTTATGACGTCAGACAGTCTGTGACTGCTCTCTGGTATGACGTCAGACAGCCTGTGACTGCTCTCTGTTATGACGTCAGACAGTCTGTGACTGCTCTCTGTTATGACGTCAGACAGCATGTGACTGCTCTCTGTTATGACGTCAGACAGCCTGTGACTGCTCTCTGTTATGACGTCAGACAGTCTGTGACTGCTCTCTGTTATGACGCCAGACAGCCTGTGACTGCTCTCTGTTATGACGTCAGACAGTCTGTGACTGCTCTCTGTTATGACGTCAGACAGTCTGTGACTGCTCTCTGTTATGACGTCAGACAGCATGTGACTGCTCTCTGTTATGACGTCAGACAGTCTGTGACTGCTCTCTGTTATGACGTCAGACAGCCTGTGACTGCTCTCTGTTATGACGTCAGACAGCCTGTGACTGCTCTATGTTATGACGTCAGACAGCCTGTGACTGCTCTCTGTTATGACGTCAGACAGCATGTGACTGCTCTCTGTTATGACGTCAGACAGTCTGTGACTGCTCTCTGTTATGACGTCAGACAGTCTGTGACTGCTCTCTGTTATGACGTCAGACAGCCTGTGACTGCTCTCTGTTATGACGTCAGACAGTCTGTGACTGCTCTCTGTTATGACGTCAGACAGCCTGTGACTGCTCTCTGTTATGACGTCAGACAGCCTGTGACTGCTCTCTGTTATGACGTCAGACAGCCTGTGACTGCTCTCTGTTATGACGTCAGACAGCATGTGACTGCTCTCTGTTATGACGTCAGACAGCCTGTGACTGCTCTCTGTTATGACGTCAGACAGCCTGTGACTGCTCTCTGTTATGACGTCAGACAGCCTGTAACTGCTCCCTGTTATGACGTCAGACAGTCTGTGACTGCTCTCTGTTATGACGTCAGAAAGTCTGTGACTGCTCTCTGTTATGACGTCAGACAGCCTGTGACTGCTCTCTGTTATGACGTCAGACAGCCTGTGACTGCTCTCTGTTATGACGTCAGACAGTCTGTGACTGCTCTCTGTTATGACGTCAGACAGTCTGTGACTGCTCTCTGTTATGACGTCAGACAGTCTGTGACTGCTCTCTGTTATGACATCACACAGCCTGTGACTGCTCTCTGTTATGACGTCAGACATCCTGTGACTGCTCTCTGGTATGACGTCAGACAGCCTGTGACTGCTCTCTGTTATGACTTTAGACAGCCTGTGACTGCTCTCTGTTATGACGTCAGACAGTCTGTGACTGCTCTCTGTTATGACGTCAGACAGTCTGTGACTGCTCTCTGTTATGACGTCAGACAGCCTGTGACTGCTCTCTGTTATGACGTCAGACAGCCTGTGACTGCTCTCTGTTATGACGTCAGACAGTCTGTGACTGCTCTCTGTTATGACGTCAGACAGCCTGTGACTGCTCTCTGGTATGACGTCAGACAGCCTGTAACTGCTCCCTGGTATGACGTCAGACAGCCTGTGACTGCTCTCTGTTATGACGTCAGACAGCCTGTGACTGCTCTCTGTTATGACGTCAGACAGCCTGTGACTGCTCTCTGTTATGACGTCAGACAGCCTGTGACTGCTCTCTGTTATGACGTCAGACAGCCTGTGACTGCTCTCTGTTATGACGTGAGACAGTATGTTACTGCTCTCTGTTATGACGTCAGACAGCCTGTGACTGCTCTCTGTTATGACGTCAGACAGTCTGTGACTGCTCTCTGTTATGACGTCAGACAGCCTGTGACTGTTCTCTGTTATGACGTCAGACAGTCTGTGACTGCTCTCTGTTATGACGTCAGACAGCCTGTGACTGCTCTCTGTTATGACGTCAGACAGCCTGTGACTGCTCTCTGTTATGACGTCAGACAGTCTGTGACTGCTCTCTGTTATGACGTCAGACAGCCTGTGACTGCTCTCTGGTATGACGTCAGACAGCCTGTAACTGCTCCCTGGTATGACGTCAGACAGACTGTGACTGCTCTCTGTTATGACGTCAGGCAGCCTGTGACTGCTCTCTGTTATGACGTCAGACAGCCTGTGACTGCTCTCTGTTATGACGTCAGACAGCCTGTGACTGCTCTCTGTTATGACGTCAGACAGTCTGTGACTGCTCTCTGTTATGACGTCAGACAGCCTGTGACTGCTCTCTGTTGTGACGTCAGACAGTCTGTGACTGCTCTCTGTTATGACGTCAGACAGCCTGTGACTGCTCTCTGTTATGACGTCAGACAGCCTGTGACTGCTCTCTGTTATGACGTCAGACAGCCTGTGACTGCTCTCTGTTATGACGTCAGACAGTCTGTGACTGCTCTCTGTTATGACGTCAGACAGCCTGTGACTGCTCTCTGTTATGACGTCAGACAGCCTGTAACTGCTCTCTGTTATGACGTCAGACAGCCTGTGACTGCTCTCTGGTATGACGTCACACAGCCTGTGACTGCTCTCTGTTATGACGTCAGACGGTCTGTGACTGCTCTCTGTTATGACGTCAGACGGTCTGTGACTGCTCTCTGTTATGACGTCAGACAGTCTGTGACTGCTCTCTGTTATGACGTCAGACAGCCTGTGACTGCTCTCTGTTATGACGTCAGACAACCTGTGACTGCTCTATGTTATGACGTCAGACAGTCTGTGACTGCTCTCTGTTATGACGTCAGACAGCCTGTGACTGCTCTCTGTTATGACGTCAGACAGCCTGTGACTGCTCTCTGTTATGACGTCAGACAGCCTGTAACTGCTCTCTGTTATGACGTCAGACAGCCTGTGACTGCTCTCTGGTATGATGTCACACAGCCTGTGACTGCTCTCTGTTATGACGTCAGACAGCCTGTGACTGCTCTCCGTTATGACGTCAGACCGTCTGTGACTGCTCTCTGTTATGACGTCAGACAGTCTGTGACTGCTCTCTGTTATGACGTCAGACAGCCTGTGACTGCTCTCTGTTATGACGTCAGACAACCTGTGACTGCTCTCTGTTATGACGTCAGACAGTCTGTGACTGCTCTCTGTGATGACGTCAGACAGCCTGTGACTGCTCTCTGTTATGACGTCAGACAGCCTGTGACTGCTCTCTGTTATGACGTCACACAGTCTGTGACTGCTCTCTGTTATGACGTCAGACAGTCTGTGACTGCTCTCTGTTATGACGTCAGACAGTCTGTGACTGCTCTCTGTTATGACGTCACACAGCCTGTGACTGCTCTCTGTTATGACGTCAGACAGTCTGTGACTGCTCTCTGTTATGACGTCAGACAGCCTGTGACTGCTCTCTGTTATGACGTCAGACAGTCTGTGACTGCTCTCTGTTATGACGTCAGACAGTCTGTGACTGCTCTCTGTTATGACTTCAGACAGCCTGTGACTGCTCTCTGTTATGACGTCAGACAGCCTGTGACTGCTCTCTGTTATGACGTCAGACAGTCTGTGACTGCTCTCTGTTATGACGTCAGACAGCCTGTGACTGCTCTCTGTTATGACGTCAGACAGTCTGTGACTGCTCTATGTTATGACGTCAGACAGTCTGTGACTGCTCTCTGTTATGACGTCAGACAGCCTGTGACTGCTCTCTGTTATGACGTCAGACAGTCTGTCACTGCTATCTGTTATGACGTCAGACAGCCTGTGACTGCTCTCTGTTATGACGTCACACAGCATGTGACTGCTCTCTGTTATGACGTCAGACAGCCTGTGACTGCTCTCTGTTATGACGTCAGACAGCCTGTGACTGCTCTCTGTTATGACGTCACACAGCCTGTGACTGCTCTATGTTATGACGTCAGACAGCCTGTGACTGCTCTCTGTTATGACGTCAGACAGTATGTGACTGCTCTCTGTTATGACGTCAGACAGCCTGTGACTGCTCTCTGTTATGACGTCAGACAACCTGTGACTGCTCTCTGTTATGACGTCAGACAGTGTGTGACTGCTCTCTGTTATGACGTCAGACAGCCTGTGACTGCTATCTGTTATGACGTCAGACAGCCTGTGACTGCTCTCTGTTATGACGTCAGACAGCCTGTAACTGCTCTCTGTTATGACGTCAGACAGCCTGTGACTGCTCTCTGGTATGACGTCACACAGCCTGTGACTGCTCTCTGTTATGACGTCAGACAGCCTGTGACTGCTCTCTGGTATGACGTCAGACGGTCTGTGACTGCTCTCTGTTATGACGTCAGACAGTCTGTCACTGCTCTCTGTTATGACGTCAGACAGCCTGTGACTGCTCTCTGTTATGACGTCAGACAACCTGTGACTGCTCTCTGTTATGACGTCAGACAGTCTGTGACTGCTCTCTGTTATGACGTCAGACAGCCTGTGACTGCTCTCTGTTATGACGTCAGACAGCCTGTGACTGCTCTCTGTTATGACGTCACACAGTCTGTGACTGCTCTCTGTTATGACGTCAGACAGTCTGTGACTGCTCTCTGTTATGACGTCAGACAGTCTGTGACTGCTCTCTGTTATGACGTCACACAGCCTGTGACTGCTCTCTGTTATGACGTCAGACAGTCTGTGACTGCTCTCTGTTATGACGTCAGACAGCCTGTGACTGCTCTCTGTTATGACGTCAGACAGTATGTGACTGCTCTCTGTTATGACGTCAGACAGCCTGAGACTGCTCTCTGTTATGACGTCAGACAGTCTGTGACTGCTCTCTGTTATGACGTCAGACAGCCTGTGACTGCTCTCTGTTATGACGTCAGACAGTCTGTCACTGCTATCTGTTATGACGTCAGACAGCCTGTGACTGCTCTCTGTTATGACGTCACACAGCCTGTGACTGCTCTCTGGTATGACGTCAGACAGCCTGTGACTGCTCTCTGTTATGACGTCAGACAGCCTGTGACTGCTCTCTGTTATGACGTCACACAGCCTGTGACTGCTCTCTGTTATGACGTCAGACAGTCTGTGACTGCTCTCTGGTATGACGTCAGACAGTCTGTGACTGCTCTCTGTTATGACGTCAGACAGTCTGTGACTGCTCTCTGTTATGACGTCAGACAGCCTGTGACTGCTCTCTGTTATGACGTCAGACAGTCTGTCACTGCTATCTGTTATGACGTCAGACAGCCTGTGACTGCTCTCTGTTATGACGTCAGACAGTCTGTGACTGCTCTCTGTTATGACGTCAGACAGCCTGTGACTGCTCTCTGTTATGACGTCAGACAGCCTGTGACTGCTCTCTGTTATGACGTCAGACAGCCTGTGACTGCTCTCTGTTATGACGTCAGACAGTCTGTGACTGCTCTCTGTTATGACGTCAGACAGTCTGTGACTGCTCTCTGTTATGACGTCAGACAGTCTGTGACTGCTCTCTGTTATGACGTCAGACAGTCTGTGACTGCTCCCTGTTATGACGTCAGACAGTCTGTGACTGCTCTCTGTTATGACGTCAGACAGCCTGTGACTGCTCTCTGTTATGACGTCAGACAGTCTGTGACTGTTCTCTGTTATGACGTCAGACAGCCTGTGACTGCTCTCTGTTATGACGTCAGACAGCCTGTGACTGCTCTCTGTTATGACGTCAGACAGTCTGTGACTGCTCTCTGTTATGACGTCACACAGCCTGTGACTGCTCTCTGTTATGACGTCAGACAGACTGTGACTGCTCTCTGTTATGACGTCAGACAGCCTGTAACTGCTCTCTGTTATGACGTCACACAGTCTGTGACTGCTCTCTGTTATGACGTCAGGCAGTATGTGACTGCTCTCTGTTATGACGTCAGACGGCCTGTGACTGCTCTCTGTTATGACGTCATACAGCCTGTGACTGCTCTCTGTTATGACGTCAGACAGTCTGTGACTGCTCTCTGTTATGACGTCAGACAGCCTGTGACTGCTCTCTGTTATGACGTCAGACAGCCTGTGACTGCTCTCTGGTATGACGTCAGACAGCCTGTGACTGCTCTCTGTTATGACGTCAGACAGTCTGTGACTGCTCTCTGTTATGACGTCAGACAGTCTGTGACTGCTCTCTGTTATGACGTCAGACAGTCTGTGACTGCTCTCTGTTATGACGTCAGACAGCCTGTGACTGCTCTCTGTTATGACGTCAGACAGTCTGTGACTGCTCTCTGTTATGACGTCAGACAGCCTGTGACTGCTCTCTGTTATGACGTCAGACAGTATGTGACTGCTCTCTGTTATGACGTCAGACAGTCTGTGACTGCTCTCTGTTATGACGTCAGACAGCCTGTGACTGCTCTCTGGTATGACGTCAGACAGCCTGTGACTGCTCTCTGTTATGACGTCAGACAGTCTGTGACTGCTCTCTGTTATCACGTCAGACAGTCTGTGACTGCTCTCTGTTATGACGTCAGACAGTCTGTGACTGCTCTCTGTTATGACGTCAGACAGCCTGTGACTGCTCTCTGTTATGACGTCACACAGCCTGTGACTGCTCTCTGTTATGACGTCAGACAGTCTGTGACTGCTCCCTGTGTCCGCCATATGACCATTGGCCATAGTCCGGTTGGTGCGACCATAAACGCCAACCATCCTCCTCTTGTGGCCTCCAGGTTCTGCTGGTGGTGGGCGGCCAGGCGCCCAAGGCCATCCGCTCTGTGGAGGCGTACGACCTCAAGCAGGAGAAGTGGTTGACCCTCTCCGAGATGCCCAACAAGCGCTGCCGGTATGTCCCTGACGGGGATGGGGATGCGAGTGGAGCGGGGAGCGGTGCTGGGATGCTCGGTGCCCGTGTCACTGGGGTGGGCGCAGTGTTGGGTTTGGGAGGAGGCCAGCGTGTTGGTAAGGATTGGTCTTGTTTTGGCATGCGCTGATTGATGTTCGGTAGTGTATGCAATGTTATCGGTGTTACTGGAGAACCACTGGGGACGATTAATCGGCGAGAGAGAATCCTGTCATTGATGTAACCGATGGGTTCCCTTTCGCCGCTAGTCCACCGCCATAGCGAATGTTTATCATGTCACTGCTTGTGAAGTCGTCAGTTTACGGCTTGAGCGATCGTCCTGCCACCACATAACCAATAGTTCTCCCCTGCGCCACCAGGTGCGGCGTAGCCGTGCTGGACGGCAAGGTGCACACGGTGGGTGGGTTTAACGGCTGCCTTCGTATCCGCACCGTGGACCTGTACAACCCGCCGACGGACGCCTGGCAGAGCTGCGTCAACATGGAGGTCAGACGCTCGACCCTCGGCGTGGCCGTGCTCAACGACTGCATCTACGCGGTGAGTGGCACGACTGCATCTACGCGGTGAGTGGCACGACTGCATCTACGCGGTGAGTGGCACGACTGCATCTACGCGGTGAGTGGCACGACTGCATCTACGCGGTGAGTGGCACGACTGCATCTACGCGGTGAGTGGCACGACTGCATCTACGCGGCGAGTGGCACGACTGCATCTACGCGGTGAGTGGCACGACTGCGTCTACGCGGTGAGTGGCACGACTGCATCTACGCGGTGAGTGGCACGACTGCATCTACGCGGTGAGTGGCACGACTGCGTCTACGCGGTGAGTGGCACGACTGCATCTACGCGGTGAGTGGCACGACTGCATCTACGCGGTGAGTGGCACGACTGCGTCTACGCGGTGAGTGGCACGACTGCGTCTACGCGGTGAGTGGCACGACTGCGTCTACGCGGTGAGTGGCACGACTGCATCTACGCGGTGAGTGGCACGACTGCATCTACGCGGTGAGTGGCACGACTGCGTCTACGCGGTGAGTGGCACGACTGCATCTACGCGGTGAGTGACAGGACTGCATCATATAAGTCAGTAGGCAAGCTGCCTTTGCAAAGGTCTTCGCTGTGCTTGGTGCTGCTTTGCTTACGGGCGCCATCATTACAGCAAAGGCTCTGCTGTTGCGGCTCCCGTGAGTATCGATCAGCATCAGCAATGGCGGGCGGCAGGATAGGGAGGCGGCAGGATAGGGAATGAGAGTTGTGCTGGGAAAAGCGGTGTTGCGTTTGTGCGCCCCGTGGTATGTGCAGCAGCTTTTTTATCGCGGTTATTTAGACACGCGTGGTGTTTGGTTTTACAGATGGTGTGCGATTTTGGCCCGGTTTGTAGTGATTTTGTTAGTAAGGTTCCGGATGGGATGTTTGATGGACAGCGCTATGCCGGATTAACGCATGGCGCCTTCTGGTGTTGTACAGTTGCTACCCTGGCCTGACACAGTGACTGACACCGTCCCTTGTGACCCAATGAGCAATGACCCCGTGACCTGTTCTGACCTGCCCTGCCTCCCCAGGTGGGCGGGTTTGACGGCTGTACCGGTCTCAACACGGCCGAGGTGTTTGACCCTGTGTCTGACCCCGTGACCTGACCTGACCTGCCCTGCCTCCGCAGGTGGGCGGGTTTGACGGTTGTACCGGTCTCAACACGGCCGAGGTGTTTGACCCGCGGGTTGGAGAGTGGAAGATGATTGAGCCCATGTCGGTGCGCCGCAGCAGCGTTGGCGTCGGAGTGGTCAGCGGAATTCTGTACGCGGTGAGTCGAGAGGCGGGGTGCCGTGTGACCTCGGCAGTTGCGGCGACCCCGTGAGTCAGCATAGGACACAGGATACGCAAGGACAAGGATGGAGTGATGGGATAACGGGATGGAGTGACAGGGGAGAAAGGGATGGAGTGACAGGGGATAAAGGAATGGAGTGACATGGGATAAAGGGATGGAGTGACGGGATAAAGGGATGGAGTGACAGGGGATAAAGGGATGGAGTGACAGGGGATAAAGGGATGGAGTGACAGGGGATAAAGGGATGGAGTGACAGGGGATAAAGGGATGGAGTGACGGGGGATAAAGGGATGGAGTGACAGGGGATAAAGGGATGGAGTGACAGGGGATAAAGGGATGGAGTGACGGGGGATAAAGGGATGGAGTGACAGGGGATAAAGGGATGGAGTGACAGGGGATAAAGGGATGGACTGACAAGGAATAAAGGGATGGAGTGACATGGGATAAAGGGATGGAGTGACGGGATAAAGGGATGGAGTGACAGGGGATAAAGGGATGGAGTGACAGGGGATAAAGGGATGGAGTGACAGGGGATAAAGGGATGGAGTGACGGGGGATAAAGGGATGGAGTGACAGGGGATAAAGGGATGGAGTGACAGGGGATAAAGGGATGGAGTGACAGGGGATAAAGGGATGGAGTGACAGGGGATAAAGGGATGGAGTGACAGGGGATAAAGGGATGGAGTGACGGGATAAAGGGATGGAGTGACAGGGGATAAAGGGATGGAGTGACAGGGGATAAAGGGATGGAGTGACATGGGATAAAGGGATGGAGTGACGGGATAAAGGGATGGAGTGACAGGGGATAAAGGGATGGAGTGACAGGGGATACAGGGATGGAATGACAGGGGAGAAAGGGATGGAGTGACAGGGGATACAGGGATGGAGTGACAGGAGATAAAGGGATGGAGTGACAGGAGATAAAGGGATGGAGTTACAGGGGATAAAGGGATGGAGTGGCAGGGGATAAAGGGATGGAGTGACAGGGGATAAAGGGATGGAGTGACAGGGGAGAAAGGGATGGAGTGACAGGGGATACAGGGATGGAGTGACAGGGGATAAAGGGATGGAGTGACAGGGGATAAAGGGATGGAGTGACGGGGGATAAAGGGATGGAGTGACAGGGGATAAAGGGATGGAGTGACAGAGGATAAAGGGATGGAGTGACATGGGATAAAGGGATGGAGTCACAGGGGATAAAGGGATGGAGTGACGGGATAAAGGGATGGAGTGACATGGGATAAAGGGATGGAGTGACAGGGGATAAAGGGATGGAGTGACGGGATAAAGGGATGGAGTGACAGGGGATAAAGGGATGGAGTGACAGGGGATAAAGGGATGGAGTGACAGGGGATAAAGGGATGGAGTGACATGGGATAAAGGGATGGAGTGACGGGATAAAGGGATGGAGTGATAGGGGATAAAGGGATGGAGTGACAGGGGATACAGGGATGGAATGACAGGGGAGAAAGGGATGGAGTGACAGGGGATAAAGGGATGGAGTGACATGAGATAAGGGGATGGAGTTACAGGGGATGAAGGGATGGAGTCACAGGGGATAAAGGGATGGAGTGGCAGGGGATAAAGGGATGGAGTGACAGGGATAAAGGGATGGAGTGACAGGGATAAAGGGATGTATTGACGGGGGATAAAGGGATGGAGTCACATGGGATAAAGGGATGGAGTGACGGGATAAAGGGATGGAGTGACAGGGGATAAAGGGATGGAGTGACAGGGGATAAAGGGATGGAGTGACAGGGGATAAAGGGATGGAGTGGCAGGGGATAAAGGGATGGAGTGACAGGGGATAAAGGGATGGAGTGACAGGGGATAAAGGGATGGAGTCACAGGGGATAAAGGGATGGAGTGACAGGGGAGGCACACAGAAACTACAGATAGTGACTGACTGTGACAACACAATGCCGAGATAGGTTCAACGGGGTGTGTGCCTGTGCTAGGGTTTCATCGGCGGCAGAACATGGGAATGATAACATGAAAAGAACGCATATCAAAGAACTGTGCATGATAACGAGGCCGTGGAGCCTCGCAGGTGTGCGCCAACGTTATAATTTTAGTAGCTGGCCTTATTCCCGAATGTAAATAGAGAAGGAACACGTAAGACCCCAATAGTAATCGATACTGGCACAGTTGTAGTTAAAGGGACACTCCCACCTTAACATTAGTTTTGAGTTGAGATAGCCATGTTGTTGGATTTGCATTGAAATTAAGTAGGGTAGCAGTTAAAACAACCTCATTGGTCTAATCGAAAAGAAATTCGAGGTTGGTCTTGACAATTGTAACAAATAAACCCCACGTGTATTTGAATAGGGGCTTAAAGCCGATGACGTCACCTCTCTTTACCAAATGGTGATGATAGTCGACCTGTTTTAAGGTGAACCTTAGAGATATTTGCTACGTTTCAATGGTTTGTTAGTAGGTTTGTTTTGTATTCAAAGCGCCAGAATTGTCTCGAAAATAATTGTGCCCATACTTTGGCAGCGTAAAGGATTTCTGTGTAGCTCTCTAGAGCTCAATATGACGTCATCAATCCACATATTAAATCTTAGCTTTTTATTAAATTGAGCACTGTTTGCGAGAAACAAATGTCATAATCGTGTTCGGCAGCAATTACTTCATATTTTGCACCACAAGCGGCGTACATTTGACAACTTTTGGGAAGGTGGGAGTGTCCCTTTAAGGATGATTCTCACAGACACTCGGGAAGACCCAGGATGGGTATGCCAGCCATCTGGAAGCCAAGTGGTAAACAGATTTGTCATAAATATGAATTAAATTTGAATCAGATTGAATTTTAATGATTTAGATGAAATATTTTGTCACCATTTAGTTTACATCCCAATATGACGTGTGTATTGTTGTTTCGGCCAGGTGGGCGGTTATGACGGGGCCAGTCGTCACTGCCTCTCCTCGGTGGAGGCGTATAGCCCGGAGCTGGACCGCTGGACCATGGTGTCGGAGATGACTGACAGGCGCTCCGGAACAGGTACGACAGAGTACGCTCCGGAACAGGTACGACAGAGTACGCTCCGGAACAGGTACGACAGAGTACGCTCCGGAACAGGTACTCCGGAATAGGCTGGCGGAATAGGTACTCCGGAATAGGCTGGCGGGATAGGTACTCCGGAATAGGTACTCCGGAATAGGCTGGCGGGACAGGTACTCCGGAATAGGCTGGCGGGACAGGTACTCCGGAATAGGCTGGCGGGACAGGTACTCCGGAATAGGCTGGCGGGACAGGTACTCCGGAATAGGCTGGCGGGACAGGTACTCCGGAATAGGCTGGCGGGACAGGTACTCCGGAATAGGCTGGCGGGACAGGTACTCCGGAATAGGCTGGCGGGACAGGTACTCCGGAATAGGCTGGCGGGACAGGTACTCCGGAATAGGCTGGCGGGACAGGTACTCCGGAATAGGCTGGCGGGACAGGTACTCCGGAATTGGCTGGCGGGACAGGTACTCCGGAATAGGCTGGCGGAATAGGTACTCCGGAATAGGCTGGCGGAATAGGTACTCCGGAATAGGCTGGCGGGACAGGTACTCCGGAATAGGCTGGCGGGACAGGTACTCCGGAATAGGCTGGCGGAATAGGTACTCCGGAATAGGCTGGCGGAATAGGTACTCCGGAATAGGCTGGCGGAATAGGTACTCCGGAATAGGCTGGCGGGACAGGTACTCCGGAATAGGCTGGCGGGACTGACATGCACGGGATATGCACACTGAACAGGTATAGCGTCTCTGACATGCCTGACGCACCAGCTTACATACATGATACACAGCTAGGGGGCCATGGACATGCCTGAAGGAGCTTGTCCCAGCCAGTTGGTGGGGTAAAATAGCATATTAGTATTCGTGGGTCAAAATAGCATATTGGAAGGTTCATTGATGACAGTTTGTAGCGTTGCAATGTCTTCAAATCTGTGAAAAGTTGGTGGAGCAATGATCCCACCAACCTTGTGTTGGTTGAGGTTGGGTCGAACCGACTGGGCCGCCATTGGGTTGAACCAATTGAACCATTCAGTAAACCAACCGCAGTTATCAAAAACTTATCTTGGGTGATTGGCGGACTGGACGATTGACTGGTAATACGTCGAAAGTGTGCAGTAAGACCATACATATATGTCAGCTGACACTGACGTAGATGCCAGCTGACACTGACGTAGATGGCAGCTGACACTGACGTAGATACCAGCTGACACTGACGTAGATGTCAGGTGGCACTGACGTATATGTCAGGTGACACTGACGTAGATGCCAGCGGACACTGACGTAGATGTCAGCTGACACTGACGTAGATGTCAGCTGACACTGACGTAGATGTCAGCGGACACTGACGTAGATGTCAGCGGACACTGACGTGGATGGCAGCTGACACTGACGTAGATGTCAGCTGACACTGACGTAGATGTCAGCTGACACTGACGTAGATGCCAGCGGACACTGACGATACTGGAGACCTACGGCGGAAAAACCAGTCTTCTCACGCAGCTGCCGGAAGTGAATGCGAGAGCCTATTCAACTATATTGGAAAGACGTCAGTGCAAACGCTGCGAGAAAAAAAAGTAGCCGCGATTTCTGTGCTGTGTATTTGAATAGGTTAACGCAGCCACTTCGCGCAGCTGCGCGAAGACTGTGTCGCCTTGAACCAGACATGCTGAAAACGCAGCAGCACTTTTTGCCCATTCACGTGCAATGCCTCTTTCGTATGCCCCTGTCGTATAAAAACGGAACCGCTCGGGAACCCAATACCACTGCGCGCAGCATTTAGCCGCCACATCGCTGAAGTGCGCTACTTCTGTAGTCGGCCGCTGCGCCGTCGGCGCCGGCTTTGCCGCGGTAGCGATTGTAGCGCGGCGCTGCGTCAGGCTGGCGGCGAGCGTGGCGCATTTTCCGCCGGCGGGTGCGGCTGACATGGCGCTGACGCGGCAAGACGTGCTACTATCGACGGGGGGGGGGGGGCGACCGCACAGGGGGAGGGAGGGGGGGGGGGGGGATGCGGGCAGGCTATCTGATGCAAGACGATCGACAGAGGCTATAGGAAATGAGGCGGAATAGTCGGCGGGTTTTTGCTAGGTAGAGGATAGATGTGGATCGGTAGTCTGTTGATCTGTGAGGATTCTGAAGGTTTGAGAGAGATCGTTTTGTTTTTGCTTCGATAAAATGGTGGTTCTGAGTTGGACGAATGCTACATATAACATAGCTCACTTGTGTGGTATTCTCTTGGCTATTTTAGCATGGTTTTAATGCGGGCGTCCTCACTGCTCCTGGCTGCGTCTGCCCGATCAACAGAGCGCGGTATCGGCTCACGCTCCACCATGCCCTTCCCCCTGAATTCTCCCCGGAACACACTCTAAACACACTCCATCACCTCACCTCACGACACCACCTGACACCGCCGAGTGTGTGGCCTGTCTTCCTTCCTGTCTTCCTCCCTGTCTTCCTCCCTGTCTTCCTCCCTGTCTTCCTCCCTGTCTTCCTCCCTGTCTTCCTCCCTGTCTTCCTCCCTGTCTTCCTCCCTGTCTTCCTCCCTGTCTTCCTCCCTGTCTTCCTCCCTGTCTTCCTCCCTGTCTTCCTCCCTGTCTTCCTCCCTGTCTTCCTCCCTGTCTTCCTCCCTGTCTTCCTCCCTGTCTTCCTCCCTGTCTTCCTCCCTGTCTTCCTCCCTGTCTTCCTCCCTGTCTTCCTCCCTGTCTTCCTCCCTGTCTTCCTCCCTGTCTTCCTCCCTGTCTTCCTCCCTGTCTTCCTCCCTGTCTTCCTCCCTGTCTTCCTCCCTGTCTTCCTCCCTGTCTTCCTCCCTGTCTTCCTCCCTGTCTTCCTCCCTGTCTTCCTCCCTGTCTTCCTCCCTGTCTTCCTCCCTGTCTTCCTCCCTGTCTTCCTCCCTGTCTTCCTCCCTGTCTTCCTCCCTGTCTTCCTCCCTGTCTTCCTCCCTGTCTTCCTCCCTGTCTTCCTCCCTGTCTTCCTCCCTGTCTTCCTCCCTGTCTTCCTCCCTGTCTTCCTCCCTGTCTTCCTCCCTGTCTTCCTCCCTGTCTTCCTCCCTGTCTTCCTCCCTGTCTTCCTCCCTGTCTTCCTCCCTGTCTTCCTCCCTGTCTTCCTCCCTGTCTTCCTCCCTGTCTTCCTCCCTGTCTTCCTCCCTGTCTTCCTCCCTGTCTTCCTCCCTGTCTTCCTCCCTGTCTTCCTCCCTGTCTTCCTCCCTGTCTTCCTCCCTGTCTTCCTCCCTGTCTTCCTCCCTGTCTTCCTCCCTGTCTTCCTCCCTGTCTTCCTCCCTGTCTTCCTCCCTGTCTTCCTCCCTGTCTTCCTCCCTGTCTTCCTCCCTGTCTTCCTCCCTGTCTTCCTCCCTGTCTTCCTCCCTGTCTTCCTCCCTGTCTTCCTCCCTGTCTTCCTCCCTGTCTTCCTCCCTGTCTTCCTCCCTGTCTTCCTCCCTGTCTTCCTCCCTGTCTTCCTCCCTGTCTTCCTCCCTGTCTTCCTCCCTGTCTTCCTCCCTGTCTTCCTCCCTGTCTTCCTCCCTGTCTTCCTCCCTGTCTTCCTCCCTGTCGCTGCCTGTCTTCCTCCCTGTCGCTGCCTGTCGCTGTCTGTCGCTGTCTGTCGCTGTCTGTCGCTGTCTGTCGCTGTCTGTCGCTGTCTGTCGCTGTCTGTCGCTGTTTGTCGCTGTCTGTCGCTGTCTGTCGCTGTCTGTCGCTGTCTGTCGCTGTCTGTCGCTGTCTGTCGCTGTCTGTCGCTGTCTGTCGCTGTCTGTCGCTGTCTGTCGCTGCCTGTCGCTGACTGTCGCTGACTTCAGCCTGCCTTTCGACCTGCCCTTATCCTGCCTTCAGCCGCCCGGCCTTCTGCCGCCTGTCACTGCCGCCGTCACGTTTCTTTGCGGCCGTCCGCTGCCACTGCGGCCGTCCGCTGCCACTGCGGCCGTCCGCTGCCACTGCGGCCGTCCGCTGCCACTGCGGCCGTCCGCTGCCACTGCGGCCGTCCGCTGCCACTGTGGCCGTCCGCTGCCACTGCGGCCGTCCGCTGCCACTGGACGGCGGTGAAGCGACAGTCATCCGACAGTCATCCGACAGTCATACGACAGTCATCGACAGTTGGACGCCAGCAGAGCAAACATAGTCTGGGTCACCGCCCTGGGACACCGGGGCGGCCGAGGCCGGGCGGCAGGTTCTGACGTGGAGCGACCCTCAGGGAGGCTCTCTGGCGTCTCTCCAGGTGTCATTGGAGTCGGACGTGTGTCCTCTCGAGGGAAGCACTGAGGGAGGGGAGCTGAGGGGGGGGGGGGGCGTCTCTCCAGGTGTCATTGGAGTCGGACGTGTGTCCTCTCGAGGGAAGCACTGAGGGAGGGGAGCTGAGGGGGGGTCTCTACCAGGTGTCATTGGAGTCGGCCGTGTGTCCTCTCGAGGGAAGCACTGAGGGAGGGGAGCTGAGGGGGGGGGGGGGGTCTCTACCAGGTGTCATTGGAGTCGGCCGTGTGTCCTCTCGAGGGAAGCACTGAGGGAGGGGAGCTGAGGAGGGGGGGGGGGGGTGTCTCTCCAGGTGTCATTGGAGTCGGACGTGTGTCCTCTCGAGGGAAGCACTGAGGGAGGGGAGCTGAGGAGAGGGGGGGGGGGTCTCCAGGTGGCATTGGAGTCGGCCGTGTGTCCTCTCGAGGGAAGCACTGAGGGAAGGGAGCTGAGGAGGGGGGCGTCTCTCCAGGTGTCATTGGAGTCGGACGTGTGTCCTCTCGAGGGAAGCACTGAGGGAGGGGAGCTGAGGGGGGGGTCTCTACCAGGTGTCATTGGAGTCGGCCGTGTGTCCTCTCGAGGGAAGCACTGAGCGAGGGGAGCTGAGGGGGGGGGGGTCTCTACCAGGTGTCATTGGAGTCGGCCGTGTGTCCTCTCGAGGGAAGCACTGAGGGAGGGGAGCTGAGGAGGGGGGGGGGGGGGGGGGTGGTGGTCTCCAGGTGGCATTGGAGTCGGCCGTGTGTCCTCTTGAGGGAAGCACTGAGGGAGGGGAGCTGAGGAGGGGGGGGGGGTGTCTCCAGGTGGCATTGGAGTCGGACGTGTGTCCTCTCGAGGGAAGCACTGAGGGAGGGGAGCTGAGGAGGGGGGGGGGAGGGGTCTCCAGGTGGCATTGGAGTCGGCCGTGTGTCCTCTTGAGGGAAGCACTGAGGGAGGGGAGCTGAGGAGGGGGGGGGGGGGGGGTCTCCAGGTGTCATTGGAGTCGGACGTGTGTCCTCTCGAGGGAAGCACTGAGGGAGGGGGAGCGGAGGAGGGGGTGGGGGAGCTGAACAGCCGGCGAGGAAGAGGGGAGGGGGGGGGGGGGTCAGTGCTTTGGCTGGAAGGAAACGGTGATCGTTTTTACTGGCTCAGAGTTTTCCTGTGGTCAGTTCAATTATTGAAATGAGACGCGGGAGGTGCGGTGTTTGTTGGATTCAACGGGCAAGAACTTCTGATTATGTACCGTGAGGACAGAAGCGCTTCAATGTGTTTTTAGAGCGATTTCTACCTCCTGCAGCTGCTAGTGACTGAAATATATTGTATATCTAGCAGGCTTAAGGACACCGCGGCTCACGCTGCACATTGCACCGATGCAGCTGTCCACCATTCTGCTATTCATCTTTTCTGCCGAACTTGATCACCCCACGCCAACTCCCTTGCGATATGAGAGGCAATATTGCAGCATAGGATCCCTTTAACGAAGTGATCGGACAGTGATTGATCACGTGCGTCTCCTTGTTTCCCCTCCTCCTCGCCGGCTCAGTTCACATCGCGTCCAGGCTACCGACGGCCTCTTCAGTCACCTGATCAATTCCCGCCTCCTTAATAACGTACCACAGGCTGCAGGCTGCAGGCTGCAGGCTGCAGGCTGCAGGCTGCAGGCTGCAGGCTGCAGGCTGCAGGCTGCAGGCTGCAGGCTGCAGGCTGCAGGCGACTGGCTGCAGGCTGCAGGCGGCTGGCTGCAGGCGGCTGGCTGCAGGCGGCTGGCTGCAGGCGGCTGGCTGCAGGCGGCTGGCTGCAGGCGGCTGGCTGCAGGCGGCTGGAGCCCGCCGAGCATCACACATCAGAGGCAGTCATAATGGGTCCGCTGGATATAATGGCTGGCCGGAGATTGGAGTTTGGCCGTCACATGCTACGGTATCGTATCTGCCCTGGTGGAATGATGTGCAGCGAAATGATGATTCCAAATGATGCGAGCGCTTTGTACTGAAAACGCAGGGTAATACCAACATCCTAATGGCAATGGGATGTGGTAGAGACTCTCAGTATGCCTGCAGTAGTTGTTCTGGTGTAGTGGGCTGGTCTCGGGGCGTTACTCCAAGCGTAATGAAGTGTCTTTCATGTCGATATTTCACGGGATGATGTTTGTCTGCGTAATTGGTGCACATTGTTTGAATACTCTCGATTCGAAAATAAATACGTCCGAGAAATGCGTTTTGGATAAGGTCCTTTTTCTTTACGCTGTCAACACGAACTTTGCAAAGCTTGTACTTGCCTCTGGTTACAACATGCAATGAAGAGTGTAAATTAGAAACACACCGAACCGGCAATGCATCAAAAAGTTTCTCCAACTTCTGAACAACATTACAGCAATCTTAGTCTACCGGTGTATCCCCCCCCCCCCCCCCCCCCCCTGTGGACGTCCTGAAAAATACGACCATAAATCGCCATTGATCTATAAATCACCTGCCTAGAACAAGATGAGCTGTGTCAACGGAGCGTATTCCGGAAGTAAACACGCTATTTCCCTCAAACCACCATTTTGGAAAGCGGTATGGAATAGGATGTGCTGGCATTAGTCTCCTCGGCAATTTTACGGACCGATCTGGCAACCTCAGCTCGTCGGGAACTGGCAACCTCAGCTGGTCGGGAACAGTTCCATTAGACATTGACTAGTGAGCTGGATATTTCGTGTGGGCTGTTATATTCGACGCCACCGGTCGAAAGGACCCAGTGGAGGGACTAACGCCCAGTCACTGCGGAGAGTGTTTGTCCTACGTCGTTAGCAATGCCAACCGATTGTCCGAGATAGACATCTGCTGATGTGAGCACCCCGCCGTCACGGTATCACCTGTCGGCATAGCTTCAGGAAGATCCTTCTTCTCCAGTGGCGGCTCGTCACAGATCTGTCCCTGAATCCAGAGGCGCACACAGGGGGGGGGGGGGGGCACACATGTCCGGCCCCCCTTACGAAATGCGGGCCCCTCTGAGGGGCCACCGTGGGCCCCTCTGAGGCGGCTTTTACAAATGTTTTTTTGTTGTACGAATGAAAGTCAAAGTTTTACATTTTATATTTGCATCCGAAGTGCCCAGAGGCGCACACAAAGGGGGGGGGGCACACGGGCCCGTGCCCCGTAAGAAATGCGGCCCCTATGAGGCGACCCGGTGGGGCCCCTGTCCGGTGGTATTTTTTTCATAAAAAGAACACAAATCCGGATGAATTTGTTTACGAATGAAAAGTGAAAGTTTTCATTTTTTCATCCAAAAGGGGCCCACCGCGAAAATATAGAAAGCTAAGTTATCGCGAAAATGTGTAACGGGTCGTAGCTCTAAGGAGAAAAAAGATAAACATATAAAATAAGACTCGAAGTGTACCTCATAGTATGAGGTACACTTCCTCACCTCATACACCTCATGAACCTCATACTAAAAACTCACTTTTCATTTGTGATAAATATATCCGAATTTTCTTATAAAAAACAACCGGACAGGGGCCCCACCGGGACGCCTTAGAGGGGCCCGCATTTAATGGGGGGGGGCACGGGCAGGGGTGGCGGAAGAGGAGGGCAGAGGGAGCAGCTGCCCCCCCCCCCCCCCCCCCCTCCCCACTCAAGAAGTTGGGGGGGGGGACAAACATATGGTTCCCCAACAAACAAACAAAATGTAAGAGAAGTTAACTCGTTTTCTTTTCTTTTTGACCGAAACAAAATACCGAGGGCCCCGAGGTAACTCCCAGCCAGCCTGAGAGGCCCTCTGAGGCCGACAGAAGGCCCTCAGTCGGCCTGAGGGGGACCTCGGAAAGCCTGAGATTTCAACATGGGCCTGTCCGACGTTTTTTGCGACCATTTAGAGCCCTGCAAAATATAGAGGCCTAAATCCGAGGAGATACCATTTCGCGCCAATTTTTTGGAGGGGGGGGGGGGCTTTGGCCGAGGGGGCCCCTGGGTTTCTTTGCTCCATCTGAAAATACCTTCCGCCGCCACGGGGCACGGGCCAGTGTGTCCCCTTGTGTGCGCCTCTGGTATGAGGCTCATACCAGAGGTGCCATACATTTGGCAGCACAAAGGATTTCCGTTATTAAACAAAAATCATATGACGTCACCAACCCAACTTTCCGCTTAAAACTAAAAGTTGAATATCTTCCAAGATAAGCATTTTTTTTTTCGGGGGAAAAAAAGTTCACGAACATGTTCAGCTGACCTCGCCTGACATGTAGACATACAATTAAGTGTGAGTCGACAACTTTCTCAAAGGTGGGACAGTCCCTTTAACCCTATTAGTGACAGGGGGCAGATTCTGCCCACCCTCAGGTTTTTCGCAGATATCTCACGAACGGCTGGGAGCAGAGCCATGAAATTTCGGGACTTTTCCTAGAATTGAATTCCGCGTATGGAGTCAAAATTTGGAGTTCCTAACCTTAACAGAGGCGGTTCCAGGGCCCGGTTTTTTATATTTTGTTCGATGATATTTTGCGATAATACGGAGATGCGATATTCACGGCTTCTTTCTAACTGCCTGAAGTATACAGGAGTTACATAGGCTTACGGTGATTGAAACAAGTTAAAATTAGTTGATTTTAGTGAACTATAATCTCGATACTCGATAGCACGTGCCCATCATCTCGTAAAATTCTCCGACTCATGACGGTCACGAATGACTCATGACGGTGACGAATGACACATGACTCACATTTGTGATGCTTCTGTTGTAGTGCTCTGTAGCTCGTTATATGTATAGTGTCTCATGGGAGCGTCTGCGCATGATATTTATAACTGAGTGCATATTTGTGAAGGTTAGAATGTGAATGGTGCTTCGCCGCAAACTGATACCGCAATGGGCTTTGCAACACCGATTTTTAGGACGGTTCCATTGAGTGATTGACTCATTGGGGTCTCGGATTGTAATTTTGTCGCCTTACTATATATGCATGTGTGACGCCCAATACAAATGATGATGATGATGATGATATAGTAAATATTGCACGGCAGAGGCGGTTTCAGGTACTTGAAAAGGGGAGGTTTACAGGATGTTTTTTATATTTGGCCTTCCTTTTTCGCTAACCTGGCACCGCCTATGGATGCAAATATGCTTTATAACTGTTGTGTCCGATGTCACAATAGCGCACCATTTCATTTATCTAAAAAACTGTTTTATAGGGCATTTATTTTACCCCAAAATGTAGTGACCTGAAAACGCCTATGATTTTTGAATTTTAAAAAGTCACTGTTACACATCAATCCCCAATGTAATCTATCGATCCCCATTAGTTGCGTTAAAATCGGTTGATAAACATGACAGCTGTGTTGGATCGCAAATACCTCTCATATTTGTAGTTTTTGCCCCCTGTTGCCCCCCTATCAAACATTTTTGATTTTGTTTTATAAATGTAGATCGTGTTGAGGGAAATCAAACGCCGTTTGATTTTGGGCAATCGAACGGGTACATCTCGAGATCTCCGGGGTAGGGCAGAATCCCCCCCCCCCCCCTGCCACTAATAGGGTTAGCCAGGAGCCTGCCACTAATAGGGTTAGCCAGGAGCCTGCCACTAATAGGGTTAGCCAGGAGCCTGCCACTGATAGGGTTAGCCAGGAGCCTGCCACTAATAGGGTTAGCCAGGAGCCTGTCACTAATAGGGTTAGCCAGGAGCCTGCCACCAATAGGGGTAGCCAGGAGCCTGCCACTAATAGGGTTAGCCAGGAGCCTGCCACTAAAAGGGTTAGCCAGGAGCCTGCCACTAATAGGGTTAGCCAGGAGCCTGCCATTAAAAGGGTTAGCCAGGAGCCTGCCACTAATAGGGTTAGCCAGGAGCCTGCCACTAAAAGGGTTAGCCAGGAGCCTGCCACTAAAAGGGTTAGCCAGGAGCCTGCCACTAAAAGGGTTAGCCAGGAGCCTGCCACTAATAGGGTTAGCCAGGAGCCTGCCACTAAAAGGGTTAGCCAGGAGCCTGCCACTAAAAGGGTTAGCCAGGAGCCTGCCACCAATAGGGTTAACCAGGAGCCTGCCACTAATAGGGTTAGCCAGGAGCCTGCCACTAAAAGGGTTAGCCAGGAGCCTGCCACTAAAAGGGTTAGCCAGGAGCCTGTCACTAATAGGGTTAACCAGGAGCCTGCCACTAAAAGGGTTAGCCAGGAGCCTGCCACCAATAGGGTTAACCAGGAGCCTGCCACTAATAGGGGTAGCCAGGAGCCTGCCACTAAAAGGGTTAGCCAGGAGCCTGCCACTAAAAGGGTTAACCAGGAGCCTGCCACTAAAAGGGTTAGCCAGGAGCCTGCCACCAATAGGGTTAACCAGGAGCCTGCCACTAATAGGGTTAGCCAGGAGCCTGCCACTAAAAGGGTTAACCCAGCGAATTAGCCTTCAGATAGCCTCGCTCCGTTTCAGGATAGGTTGATCCATATATAACCTTTCCATGATACCCCGCATATAGCCTCATCCCAATATAACCTGCCTACCCTACCCGAGATCGACAAACTTTCCCTTGCAATCCAACGGAAAGTTGCAAAAGTGCAATGCAACGTTGCATTGCATGGGCGCCAAGTGACCATAAGTAGTCGGTGCGCCCAAAAACCCCAATCATCATCATCATCCGTTGCATTGCACCCCATATTGGGTAACCTTTGCATTGTGCCCAGATACGGGTAACCTTTCCATTGTCCCCAGATATGGGTAACCTTTGCATTGTACCCCAGATATGGGTAACCTTTCCATTGTGCCCAGATATGGGTAACCTTTGCATTGTCCCCATATATGGGTAACCTTTCCATTGTGCCCAGATATGGGTAACCTTTGCATTGTCCCCAGATATGGGTAACCGTTCCATTGCACCCCAGATATGGGTAACCTTTCCATTGTGCCCAGATATGGGTAACCTTTGCATTGTCCCCAGATATGGGTAACCGTTCCATTGCACCCCAGATATGGGTAACCTTTGCATTGTGCCCTGCATACGGCGTCATCGGAATATGTAACCTGTCAGTCCGTCCTGGATCGAAGATATAACCTTTCAGTCCGTCCTGGGTCGGAGATATAACCTGTCAGTCCGTCCTGGGTTGGAGATATAACCTGTCAGTCCGTCCTGGGTCGGAGATATAACCTGTCAGTCCTGGGTCCTGGGTCGGAGATATAACCTGTCAGTCCGTCCTGGGTCGGAGATATAACCTGTCAGTCCGTCCTGGGTTGGAGATATAACCTGTCAGTCCGTCCTGGGTCGGAGATATAACCTGTCAGTCCTGGGTCCTGGGTCGGAGATATAACCTGTCAGTCCGTCCTGGGTCGGAGATATAACCTGTCAGTCCGTCCTGGGTCGGAGATATAACCTGTCAGTCCGTCCTGGGTCGGAGATATAACCTGTCAGTCCTGGGTCCTGGGTCGGAGATATAACCTGTCAGTCCTGGGTCCTGGGTCGGAGATATAACCTGTCAGTCCTGGGTCCTGGGTCGGAGATATAACCTGTCAGTCCGTCCTGGGTCGGAGATATAACCTGTCAGTCCGTCCTGGGTCGCAGATATAACCTGTCAGTCCGTCCTGGGTCGGAGATATAACCTGTCAGTCCGTCCTGGGTCGGAGATATAACCTGTCAGTCCTGGGTCCTGGGTCGGAGATATAACATGTCAGTCCGTCCTGGGTCGGAGATATAACCTGTCAGTCCGTCCTGGGTCGGAGATATAACCTGTCAGTCCGTCCTGGGTCGGAGATATAACCTGTCAGTCCGTCCTGGGTCGCAGATATAACCTTTCCGCTGCTTCCCAGACATAGCCTTCGCAGTTCGCATTGCACCCGGGACATAGTGTTCCCACTGCGCCCGAACATAACACTCTCCCGGTCATCGGCACTCCCGGCTCGCACCGCCCGGCCACTGTAGTCGAGCACCGGAACTCTGACGTCACAGCCGAGCCGTCCGCCCAGCCGTCCGCCGGGCCGTCCGCTCAGCCGCTCTAATGAAGTCGGAGACGAGACGGACGAGACGGCCCCCGGTCTCTGCCGACCGATTTCCGTCGGTAGAGACGGTCTGGGTTTGTGTCCGGGTCGGTAGCGACGGCCCGCGTGGAAGCTGACGAGGTCGGGCGGAGACGGAGACGGCAGTGGGGCAGGGATGCAGGGGGCAGGGTGGTGGGTCGGAGCAGGGATGCAGTATGTCAGGGAGCAGGGTGGTGGGTCGGAGCAGGGATCCAGTGTGTCAGGGGGCAGGGTGGTGGGTCGGAGCAGGGATGCAGTGTGGCAGGGGGCAGGGTGGTGGGTCGGAGCAGGGATGCAGTGTGTCAGGGGGCAGGGTGGTGGGTCGGAGTAGGGATGCAGTGTGTCAGGGGGCAGGGTGGTGGGTCGGAGTAGGGATGCAGGGGGCAGGGTGGTGGGTGGTGAGTCGGAGCAGGGATGCAGTGTCAGGGTGGTGGGTGGTGGGTCGGAGCAGGGATGCAGTGTGTCAGGGGCAGGGTGGTGGGTCGGAGCAGGGATGCAGTGTGTCAGGGGGCAGGGTGGTGGGTCGGAGCAGGGATGCAGTGTGTCAGGGGACAGGGTGGTGGGTCGGAGCAGGGATGCAGTGTGTCAGGGGACAGGGTGGTGGGTCGGAGCAGGGATGCAGTGTGTCAGGGGGCAGGGTGGTGGGTCGGAGTAGGGATGCAGTGTGTCAGGGAGCAGGGTGGTGGGTCGGAGCAGGGATGCAGTGTGTCAGGGGACAGGGTGGTGGGTCGGAGCAGGGATGCAGTGTGTCAGGGGGCAGGGTGGTGGGTCGGAGCAGGGATGCAGTGTGTCAGGGGGCAGGGTGGTGGGTCGGAGCAGGGATGCAGTGTGTCAGGGGGCAGGGTGGTGGGTCGGAGCAGGGATGCAGTGTGTCAGGGGGCAGGGTGGTGGGTCGGAGCAGGGATGCAGTGTGTCAGGGGACAGGGTGGTGGGTCGGAGCAGGGATGCAGTGTGTCAGGGGGCAGGGTGGTGAGTCGGAGCAGGGATGCAGTGTGTCAGGGGGCAGGGTGGTGGGTCGGAGCAGGGATGCAGTGTGTCAGGGGGCAGGGTGGTGGGTCGGAGCAGGGATGCAGTGTGTCAGGGGGCAGGGTGGTGGGTCGAAGCAGGTTGGTGGGTCGGAGCAGGGATACAGTGTGTCAGGGGGCAGGGTGGTGAGTCGGAGCAGGGATGCAGTGTGTCAGGGGGCAGGGTGGTGAGTCGGAGCAGGGATGCAGTGTGTCAGGGGGCAGGGTGGTGGGTCGGAGCAGGGATGCAGTGTGTCAGGGGGCAGGGTGGTGGGTCGGAGCAGGGATGCAGTGTGTCAGGGGGCAGGGTGGTGGGTCGGGGCAGGTTGGTGGGTCGGAGCAGGGATACAGTGTGTCAGGGGGCAGGGTGGTGAGTCGGAGCAGGGATGCAGTGTGGCAGGGGGCAGGGTGGTGGGTCGGAGCAGGGATGCAGTGTGGCAGGGAGCAGGGTGGTGGGTCGGAGCAGGGATGCAGTGTGGCAGGGGGCAGGGTGGTGGGTCGGAGCAGGGATGCAGTGTGTCAGGGGGCAGGGTGGTGGGTCGGAGCAGGGATGCAGTGTGTCAGGGGGCAGGGTGGTGGGTCGGAGCAGGGATGCAGTGTGTCAGGGGGCAGGGTGGTGAGTCGGAGCAGGGATGCAGTGTGTCAGGGGGCAGGGTGGTGGGTCGGAGCAGGGATGCAGTGTGTCAGGGGGCAGGGTGGTGGGTCGGAGCAGGGATGCAGGGGGCAGGGTGGTGGGTCGGAGCAGGGATGCAGTGTGTCAGGGGGCAGGGTGGTGAGTCGGAGCAGGGATGCAGTGTGTCAGGGGGCAGGGTGGTGGGTCGGAGCAGGGATGCAGTGTGTCAGGGGGCAGGGTGGTGGGTCGGAGCAGGGATGCAGGGGGCAGGGTGGTGGGTCGGAGCAGGGATGCAGTGTGTCAGGGGGCAGGGTGGTGAGTCGGAGCAGGGATGCAGTGTGTCAGGGGGCAGGGTGGTGGGTCGGAGCAGGGATGCAGTGTGTCAGGGGGCAAGGTGGTGGGTCGGAGCAGGTTGGTGGGTCGGAGCAGGGATACAGTGTGTCAGGGGGCAGGGTGGTGAGTCGGAGCAGGGATGCAGTGTGTCAGGGGGCAGGGTGGTGGGTCGGAGCAGGGATGCAGTGTGTCAGGGGGCAGGGTGGTGGGTCGGAGCAGGGTGGTGGGTCGGAGCAGGGATGCAGTGTGTCAGGGGGCAGGGTGGTGAGTCGGAGCAGGGATGCAGTGTGTCAGGGGGCAGGGTGGTGAGTCGGAGCAGGGATGCAGTGTGTCAGGGGGCAGGGTGGTGGGTCGGAGCAGGGATACAGTGTCAGGGGGCAGGGTGGTGGGTCGGAGCAGGGATGCAGTGTGTCAGGGGGCAGGGTGGTGGGTCGGAGCAGGGATGCAGGGGGCAGGGTGGTGGGTCGGAGCAGGGATGCAGTGTGTCAGGGGGCAGGGTGGTGAGTCGGAGCAGGGATGCAGTGTGTCAGGGGGCAGGGTGGTGGGTCGGAGCAGGGTGGTGGGTCGGAGCAGGGATGCAGTGTGTCAGGGGGCAGGGTGGTGAGTCGGAGCAGGGATGCAGTGTGTCAGGGGGCAGGGTGGTGAGTCGGAGCAGGGATGCAGTGTGTCAGGGGGCAGGGTGGTGAGTCGGAGCAGGGATGCAGTGTGTCAGGGGGCAGGGTGGTGGGTCGGAGCAGGGTGGTGGGTCGGAGCAGGGATGCAGTGTGTCAGGGGGCAAGGTGGTGAGTCGGAGCAGGGATGCAGTGTGTCAGGGGGCAGGGTGGTGGGTCGGAGCAGGGATGCAGTGTGTCAGGGGGCAGGGTGGTGAGTCGGAGCAGGGATGCAGTGTGTCAGGGGGCAGGGTGGTGAGTCGGAGCAGGGATGCAGTGTGTCAGGGGGCAGGGTGGTGGGTCGGAGCAGGGTGGTGGGTCGGAGCAGGGATGCAGTGTGTCAGGGGGCAAGGTGGTGAGTCGGAGCAGGGATGCAGTGTGTCAGGGGGCAGGGTGGTGGGTCGGAGCAGGGATGCAGTGTGTCAGGGGGCAGGGTGGTGGGTCGGAGCAGGGTGGTGGGTCGGAGCAGGGATGCAGTGTGTCAGGGGGCAGGGTGGTGAGTCGGAGCAGGGATGCAGTGTGTCAGGGGGCAGGGTGGTGAGTCGGAGCAGGGATGCAGTGTGTCAGGGGGCAGGGTGGTGGGTCGGAGCAGGGATGCAGTGTGTCAGGGGGCAGGGTGGTGGGTCGGAGCAGGGATGCAGTGTGTCAGGGGGCAGGGTGGTGGGTCGGAGCAGGGATGCAGTGTGTCAGGGTGGTGGGTGGTGGGTCGGAGCAGGGATGCAGTGTGTCAGGGGACAGGGTGGTGGGTCGGAGCAGGGATGCAGTGTGTCAGGGGGCAGGGTGGTGGGTCGGAGCAGGGATGCAGTGTGTCAGGGGACAGGGTGGCGGGTCGGAGCAGGGATGCAGTGTGTCAGGGGGCAGGGTGGTGGGTCGGAGCAGGGATGCAGTGTGTCAGGGGGCAGGGTGGTGGGTCGGAGCAGGGATGCAGGGGGCAGGGTGGTGGGTCGGAGCAGGGATGCAGTGTGTCAGGGGGCAGGGTGGTGGGTCGGAGCAGGGATGCAGTGTGTCAGGGGACAGGGTGGCGGGTCGGAGCAGGGATGCAGTGTGTCAGGGGGCAGGGTGGTGGGTCGGAGCAGGGATGCAGTGTGTCAGGGGGCAGGGTGGTGGGTCGGAGCAGGGATGCAGGGGGCAGGGTGGTGGGTCGGAGCAGGGATGCAGTGTGGCAGGGGGCAGGGTGGTGGGTCGGAGCAGGGATGCAGTGTGTCAGGGGACAGGGTGGTGGGTCGGAGCAGGGATGCAGTGTGTCAGGGGGCAGGGTGGTGGGTCGGAGCAGGGATGCAGTGTGTCAGGGGGCAGGGTGGTGGGTCGGAGCAGGGATGCAGTGTGTCAGGGGGCAGGGTGGTGGGTCGGAGTAGGGATGCAGTGTGTCAGGGAGCAGGGTGGTGGGTCGGAGCAGGGATGCAGTGTGTCAGGGGGCAGGGTGGTGGGTCGGAGCAGGGATGCAGTGTGTCAGGGGGCAGGGTGGTGGGTCGGAGCAGGGATGCAGTGTGTCAGGGGACAGGGTGGTGGGTCGGAGCAGGGATGCAGTGTGTCAGGGGGCAGGGTGGTGGGTCGGAGCAGGGATGCAGTGTGTCAGGGGGCAGGGTGGTGGGTCGGAGCAGGGATGCAGTGTGTCAGGGGACAGGGTGGTGGGTCGGAGCAGGGATGCAGTGTGTCAGGGGGCAGGGTGGTGGGTCGGAGCAGGGATGCAGTGTGTCAGGGGGCAGGGTGGTGAGTCGGAGTAGGGATGCAGTGTGTCAGGGGGCAGGGTGGTGGGTCGGAGCAGGGTGGTGGGTCGGAGCAGGGATGCAGTGTGTCAGGGTGGTGGGTGGTGGGTCGGAGCAGGGATGCAGTGTGGCAGGGGACAGGGTGGTGGGTCGGAGCAGGGATGCAGTGTGTCAGGGTGGTGGGTGGTGGGTCGAAGCAGGGATGCAGTGTGTCAGGGGGCAGGGTGGTGGGTCGGAGCAGGGATGCAGTGTGTCAGGGTGGTGGGTGGTGGGTCGGAGCAGGGATGCAGTGTGGCAGGGGACAGGGTGGTGGGTCGGAGCAGGGATGCAGTGTGGCAGGGGACAGGGTGGTGGGTCGGAGCAGGGATGCAGTGTGTCAGGGAGCAGGGTGGTGAGTCGGAGCAGGGATGCAGTGTGTCAGGGGGCAGGGTGGTGGGTCGGAGCAGGGATGCAGTGTGTCAGGGGACAGGGCGGTGGGTCGGAGCAGGGATGCAGTGTGTCAGGGGGCAGGGTGGTGGGTCGGAGCAGGGTGGTGGGTCGGAGCAGGGATGCAGTGTGTCAGGGGGCAGGGTGGTGGGTCGGAGCAGGGATGCAGTGTGTCAGGGGACAGGGTGGTGGGTCGGGGCAGGGTGGTGGGTCGGAGCAGGGATGCAGTGTGTCAGGGGACAGGGTGGTGGGTCTGAGCAGGGATGCAGTGTGTCAGGGGGCAGGGTGGTGGGTCGGAGCAGGGATGCAGTGTGTCAGGGAGCAGGGTGGTGGGTCGGAGCAGGGATGCAGTGTGTCAGGGAGCAGGGTGGTGGGTCGGAGCAGGGATGCAGTGTGTCAGGGGGCAGGGTGGTGGGTCGGAGCAGGGATGCAGTGTGTCAGGGAGCAGGGTGGTGGGTCGGAGCAGGGATGCAGTGTGTCAGGGGGCAGGGTGGTGGGTCGGAGCAGGGATGCAGTGTGTCAGGGGGCAGGGTGGTGGGTCGGAGCAGGGATGCAGTGTGTCAGGGGGCAGGGTGGTGGGTCGGAGCAGGGTGGTGGGTCGGAGCAGGGATGCAGTGTGTCAGGGTGGTGGGTGGTGGGTCGGAGCAGGGATGCAGTGTGTCAGGGGACAGGGTGGTGGGTCGGAGCAGGGATGCAGTGTGTCAGGGGGCAGGGTGGTGAGTCGGAGCAGGGTGGTGGGTCGGAGCAGGGATGCAGTGTGTCAGGGGGCAGGGTGGTGGGTCGGAGCAGGGATGCAGTGTGTCAGGGGGCAGGGTGGTGGGTCGGAGCAGGGATGCAGTGTGTCAGGGGGCAGGGTGGTGAGTCGGAGCAGGGATGCAGTGTGTCAGGGGGCAGGGTGGTGGGTCGGAGCAGGGATGCAGTGTGTCAGGGGGCAGGGTGGTGGGTCGGAGCAGGGATGCAGTGTGTCAGGGGGCAGGGTGGTGGGTCGGAGCAGGGATGCAGTGTGTCAGGGGGCAGGGTGGTGGGTCGGAGCAGGGATGCAGTGTGTCAGGGGGCAGGGTGGTGGGTCGGAGCAGGGATGCAGTGTGTCAGGGGGCAGGGTGGTGGGTCGGAGCAGGGATGCAGTGTGTCAGGGGGCAGGGTGGTGAGTCGGAGCAGGGATGCAGTGTGTCAGGGGGCAGGGTGGTGGGTCGGAGCAGGGATGCAGTGTGTCAGGGGGCAGGGTGGTGGGTCGGAGCAGGGATGCAGTGTGTCAGGGGACAGGGTGGTGGGTCGGAGCAGGGATGCAGTGTGTCAGGGGGCAGGGTGGTGGGTCGGAGCAGGGATGCAGTGTGTCAGGGGGCAGGGTGGTGAGTCGGAGCAGGGATGCAGTGTGTCAGGGGGCAGGGTGGTGAGTCGGAGCAGGGATGCAGTGTGTCAGGGGGCAGGGTGGTGGGTCGGAGCAGGGATGCAGTGTGTCAGGGGGCAGGGTGGTGGGTCGGAGCAGGGTGGTGGGTCGGAGCAGGGATGCAGTGTGTCAGGGAGCAGGGTGGTGGGTCGGAGCAGGGATGCAGTGTGTCAGGGGGCAGGGTGGTGGGTGGTGAATCGGAGCAGGGATGCAGTGTGTCAGGGTGGTGGGTGGTGGGTCGAAGCAGGGATGCAGTGTGTCAGGGGACAGGGTGGTGGGTCGGAGTAGGGATGCAGTGTGTCAGGGGGCAGGGTGGTGGGTCGGAGCAGGGATGCAGTGTGTCAGGGGGCAGGGTGGTGAGTCGGAGCAGGGATGCAGTGTGTCAGGGGGCAGGGTGGTGGGTCGGAGCAGGGATGCAGTGTGTCAGGGGGCAGGATGGTGAGTCGGAGCAGGGATGCAGTGTGTCAGGGGGCAGGGTGGTGGGTCGGAGCAGGGATGCAGTGTGTCAGGGGGCAGGGTGGTGGGTCGGAGCAGGGATGCAGTGTGACAGGGGGCAGGGTGGTGGGTCGGAGCAGGGATGCAGGGGGCAGGGTGGTGGGTCGGAGCAGGGATGCAGTGTGTCAGGGGGCAGGGTGGTGGGTCGGAGCAGGGATGCAGTGTGTCAGGGGGCAGGGTGGTGGGTCGGAGCAGGGATGCAGTGTGTCAGGGGGCAGGGTGGTGGGTCGGAGCAGGGATGCAGTGTGGCAGGGGGCAGGGTGGTGGGTCGGAGCAGGGATGCAGTGTGTCAGTGGGCAGGGTGGTGGGTCGGAGCAGGGATGCAGTGTGTCAGGGGGCAGGGTGGTGGGTCGGAGCAGGGATGCAGTGTGGCAGGGGGCAGGGTGGTGGGTCGGAGCAGGGATGCAGTGTGTCAGGGGGCAGGGTGGTGGGTCGGAGCAGGGATGCAGTGTGTCAGGTGGCAGGGTGGTGGGTCGGAGCAGGGATGCAGTGTGTCAGGGGGCAGGGTGGTGGGTCGGAGCAGGGATGCAGTGTGTCAGGGGGCAGGGTGGTGGGTCGGAGCAGGGATGCAGTGTGTCAGGGGGCAGGGTGGTGGGTCGGAGCAGGGATGCAGTGTGGCAGGGGGCAGGGTGGTGGGTCGGAGCAGGGATGCAGGGGGCAGGGTGGTGGGTCGGAGCAGGGATGCAGTGTGTCAGGGGGCAGGGTGGTGGGTCGGAGCAGGGATGCAGTGTGTCAGGGGGCAGGGTGGTGGGTCGGAGCAGGGATGCAGTGTGTCAGGGGACAGGGTGGTGGGTCGGAGCAGGGATGCAGTGTGTCAGGGGACAGGGTGGTGGGTCGGAGCAGGGATGCAGTGTGTCAGGGGGCAGGGTGGTGGGTGGGAGCAGGGATGCAGTGTGTCAGGGGGCAGGGTGGTGGGTCGGAGCAGGGATGCAGTGTGGCAGGGGGCAGGGTGGTGGGTCGGAGCAGGGATGCAGTGTGTCAGGGGGCAGGGTGGTGGGTCGGAGCAGGGATGCAGTGTGGCAGGGGGCAGGGTGGTGGGTCGGAGCAGGGATGCAGTGTGTCAGGGGGCAGGGTGGTGGGTCGGAGCAGGGATGCAGTGTGGCAGGGGGCAGGGTGGTGGGTCGGAGCAGGGATGCAGGGGGCAGGGTGGTGGGTCGGAGCAGGGATGCAGTGTGTCAGGGGGCAGGGTGGTGGGTCGGAGCAGGGATGCAGTGTGTCAGGGGGCAGGGTGGTGGGTCGGAGCAGGGATGCAGTGTGTCAGGGGGCAGGGTGGTGGGTCGGAGCAGGGATGCAGTGTGGCAGGGGGCAGGGTGGTGGGTCGGAGCAGGGATGCAGGGGGCAGGGTGGTGGGTCGGAGCAGGGATGCAGTGTGTCAGGGGGCAGGGTGGTGGGTCGGAGCAGGGATGCAGTGTGTCAGGGGGCAGGGTGGTGGGTCGGAGCAGGGATGCAGTGTGTCAGGGGACAGGGTGGTGGGTCGGAGCAGGAATGCAGTGTGGCAGGGGGCAGGGTGGTGGGTCGGAGCAGGGATGCAGGGGGCAGGGTGGTGGGTCGGAGCAGGGATGCAGTGTGTCAGGGGGCAGGGTGGTGGGTCGGAGCAGGGATGCAGTGTGTCAGGGGGCAGGGTGGTGGGTCGGAGCAGGGATGCAGTGTGTCAGGGGACAGGGTGGTGGGTCGGAGCAGGGATGCAGTGTGTCAGGGGACAGGGTGGTGAGTCGGAGCAGGGATGCAGTGTGTCAGGGGGCAGGGTGGTGGGTCGGAGCAGGGATGCAGTGTGGCAGGGGGCAGGGTGGTGGGTCGGAGCAGGGATGCAGTGTGGCAGGGGGCAGGGTGGTGGGTCGGAGCAGGGATGCAGTGTGTCAGGGGACAGGGTGGTGGGTCGGAGCAGGGATGCAGTGTGTCAGGGGGCAGGGTGGTGGGTCGGAGCAGGGATGCAGTGTGTCAGGGGGCAGGGTGGTGGGTCGGAGCAGGGATGCAGTGTGGCAGGGGGCAGGGTGGTGAGTCGGAGCAGGGTGGTGGGTCGGAGCAGGGATGCAGTGTGTCAGGGGGCAGGGTGGTGGGTCGGAATAGGGATGCAGGGGGCAGGGTGGTGGGTGGTGAGTCGGAGCAGGGATGCAGTGTGTCAGGGTGGTGGGTGGTGGGTCGGAGCAGGGATGCAGTGTGTCAGGGGGCAGGGTGGTGGGTCGGAGCAGGGATGCAGGGAGCAGGGTGGTGGGTCGGAGCAGGGATGCAGTGTGGCAGGGGGCAGGGTGGTGGGTCGGAGCAGGGATGCAGTGTGTCAGGGGGCAGGGTGGTGGGTCGGAGCAGGGATGCAGTGTGTCAGGGGGCAGGGTGGTGGGTCGGAGCAGGGATGCAGGGTGTCAGGGGGCAGGGTGGTGGGTCGGAGTAGGGATGCAGGGTGTCAGGGGACAGGGTGGTGAGTCGGAGCAGGGATGCAGTGTGTCAGGGGGCAGGGTGGTGGGTCGGAGCAGGGATGCAGTGTGTCAGGGGGCAGGGTGGTGGGTCGGAGCAGGGATGCAGTGTGTCAGGGGACAGGGTGGTGGGTCGGAGCAGGGATGCAGTGTGTCAGGGGACAGGGTGGTGGGTCGGAGCAGGGATGCAGTGTGTCAGGGGGCAGGGTGGTGGGTCGGAGTAGGGATGCAGTGTGTCAGGGAGCAGGGTGGTGGGTCGGAGCAGGGATGCAGTGTGTCAGGGGACAGGGTGGTGGGTCGGAGCAGGGATGCAGTGTGTCAGGGGGCAGGGTGGTGGGTCGGAGCAGGGATGCAGTGTGTCAGGGGGCAGGGTGGTGGGTCGGAGCAGGGATGCAGTGTGTCAGGGGGCAGGGTGGTGGGTCGGAGCAGGGATGCAGTGTGTCAGGGGGCAGGGTGGTGGGTCGGAGCAGGGATGCAGTGTGTCAGGGGACAGGGTGGTGGGTCGGAGCAGGGATGCAGTGTGTCAGGGGGCAGGGTGGTGAGTCGGAGCAGGGATGCAGTGTGTCAGGGGGCAGGGTGGTGGGTCGGAGCAGGGATGCAGTGTGTCAGGGGGCAGGGTGGTGGGTCGGAGCAGGGATGCAGTGTGTCAGGGGGCAGGGTGGTGGGTCGGAGCAGGTTGGTGGGTCGGAGCAGGGATACAGTGTGTCAGGGGGCAGGGTGGTGAGTCGGAGCAGGGATGCAGTGTGTCAGGGGGCAGGGTGGTGAGTCGGAGCAGGGATGCAGTGTGTCAGGGGGCAGGGTGGTGGGTCGGAGCAGGGATGCAGTGTGTCAGGGGGCAGGGTGGTGGGTCGGAGCAGGGATGCAGTGTGTCAGGGGGCAGGGTGGTGGGTCGGAGCAGGGATACAGTGTGTCAGGGGGCAGGGTGGTGAGTCGGAGCAGGGATGCAGTGTGGCAGGGGGCAGGGTGGTGGGTCGGAGCAGGGATGCAGTGTGGCAGGGAGCAGGGTGGTGGGTCGGAGCAGGAATGCAGTGTGGCAGGGGGCAGGGTGGTGGGTCGGAGCAGGGATGCAGTGTGTCAGGGGGCAGGGTGGTGGGTCGGAGCAGGGATGCAGTGTGTCAGGGGGCAGGGTGGTGGGTCGGAGCAGGGATGCAGTGTGTCAGGGGGCAGGGTGGTGAGTCGGAGCAGGGATGCAGTGTGTCAGGGGGCAGGGTGGTGGGTCGGAGCAGGGATGCAGTGTGTCAGGGGGCAGGGTGGTGGGTCGGAGCAGGGATGCAGGGGGCAGGGTGGTGGGTCGGAGCAGGGATGCAGTGTGTCAGGGGGCAGGGTGGTGAGTCGGAGCAGGGATGCAGTGTGTCAGGGGGCAGGGTGGTGGGTCGGAGCAGGGATGCAGTGTGTCAGGGGGCAGGGTGGTGGGTCGGAGCAGGGATGCAGGGGGCAGGGTGGTGGGTCGGAGCAGGGATGCAGTGTGTCAGGGGGCAGGGTGGTGAGTCGGAGCAGGGATGCAGTGTGTCAGGGGGCAGGGTGGTGGGTCGGAGCAGGGATGCAGTGTGTCAGGGGGCAAGGTGGTGGGTCGGAGCAGGTTGGTGGGTCGGAGCAGGGATACAGTGTGTCAGGGGGCAGGGTGGTGAGTCGGAGCAGGGATGCAGTGTGTCAGGGGGCAGGGTGGTGGGTCGGAGCAGGGATGCAGTGTGTCAGGGGGCAGGGTGGTGGGTCGGAGCAGGGTGGTGGGTCGGAGCAGGGATGCAGTGTGTCAGGGGGCAGGGTGGTGAGTCGGAGCAGGGATGCAGTGTGTCAGGGGGCAGGGTGGTGAGTCGGAGCAGGGATGCAGTGTGTCAGGGGGCAGGGTGGTGGGTCGGAGCAGGGATGCAGTGTCAGGGGGCAGGGTGGTGGGTCGGAGCAGGGATGCAGTGTGTCAGGGGGCAGGGTGGTGGGTCGGAGCAGGGATGCAGGGGGCAGGGTGGTGGGTCGGAGCAGGGATGCAGTGTGTCAGGGGGCAGGGTGGTGAGTCGGAGCAGGGATGCAGTGTGTCAGGGGGCAGGGTGGTGGGTCGGAGCAGGGTGGTGGGTCGGAGCAGGGATGCAGTGTGTCAGGGGGCAGGGTGGTGAGTCGGAGCAGGGATGCAGTGTGTCAGGGGGCAGGGTGGTGAGTCGGAGCAGGGATGCAGTGTGTCAGGGGGCAGGGTGGTGAGTCGGAGCAGGGATGCAGTGTGTCAGGGGGCAGGGTGGTGGGTCGGAGCAGGGTGGTGGGTCGGAGCAGGGATGCAGTGTGTCAGGGGGCAGGGTGGTGAGTCGGAGCAGGGATGCAGTGTGGCAGGGGGCAGGGTGGTGGGTCGGAGCAGGGATGCAGTGTGTCAGGGGGCAGGGTGGTGAGTCGGAGCAGGGATGCAGTGTGGCAGGGGGCAGGGTGGTGGGTCGGAGCAGGGTGGTGGGTCGGAGCAGGGATGCAGTGTGTCAGGGGGCAGGGTGGTGAGTCGGAGCAGGGATGCAGTGTGTCAGGGGGCAGGGTGGTGGGTCGGAGCAGGGATGCAGTGTGTCAGGGGGCAGGGTGGTGGGTCGGAGCAGGGTGGTGGGTCGGAGCAGGGATGCAGTGTGTCAGGGGGCAGGGTGGTGAGTCGGAGCAGGGATGCAGTGTGTCAGGGGGCAGGGTGGTGAGTCGGAGCAGGGATGCAGTGTGTCAGGGGGCAGGGTGGTGGGTCGGAGCAGGGATGCAGTGTGTCAGGGGGCAGGGTGGTGGGTCGGAGCAGGGATGCAGTGTGGCAGGGGGCAGGGTGGTGGGTCGGAGCAGGGATGCAGTGTGTCAGGGGGCAGGGTGGTGGGTCGGAGCAGGGATGCAGTGTGTCAGGGGACAGGGTGGCGGGTCGGAGCAGGGATGCAGTGTGTCAGGGGGCAGGGTGGTGGGTCGGAGCAGGGATGCAGTGTGTCAGGGGGCAGGGTGGTGGGTCGGAGCAGGGATGCAGGGGGCAGGGTGGTGGGTCGGAGCAGGGATGCAGTGTGGCAGGGGGCAGGGTGGTGGGTCGGAGCAGGGATGCAGTGTGTCAGGGGACAGGGTGGTGGGTCGGAGCAGGGATGCAGTGTGTCAGGGGGCAGGGTGGTGGGTCGGAGCAGGGATGCAGTGTGTCAGGGGGCAGGGTGGTGGGTCGGAGCAGGGATGCAGTGTGTCAGGGGGCAGGGTGGTGGGTCGGAGTAGGGATGCAGTGTGTCAGGGAGCAGGGTGGTGGGTCGGAGCAGGGATGCAGTGTGTCAGGGGGCAGGGTGGTGGGTCGGAGCAGGGATGCAGTGTGTCAGGGGACAGGGTGGTGGGTCGGAGCAGGGATGCAGTGTGTCAGGGGGCAGGGTGGTGGGTCGGAGCAGGGATGCAGTGTGTCAGGGGGCAGGGTGGTGAGTCGGAGCAGGGATGCAGTGTGTCAGGGGGCAGGGTGGTGAGTCGGAGCAGGGATGCAGTGTGTCAGGGGGCAGGGTGGTGGGTCGGAGCAGGGATGCAGTGTGTCAGGGGGCAGGGTGGTGGGTCGGAGCAGGGTGGTGGGTCGGAGCAGGGATGCAGTGTGTCAGGGAGCAGGGTGGTGGGTCGGAGCAGGGATGCAGTGTGTCAGGGGGCAGGGTGGTGGGTGGTGAATCGGAGCAGGGATGCAGTGTGTCAGGGTGGTGGGTGGTGGGTCGAAGCAGGGATGCAGTGTGTCAGGGGACAGGGTGGTGGGTCGGAGTAGGGATGCAGTGTGTCAGGGGGCAGGGTGGTGGGTCGGAGCAGGGATGCAGTGTGTCAGGGGGCAGGGTGGTGAGTCGGAGCAGGGATGCAGTGTGTCAGGGGGCAGGGTGGTGGGTCGGAGCAGGGATGCAGTGTGTCAGGGGGCAGGATGGTGAGTCGGAGCAGGGATGCAGTGTGTCAGGGGGCAGGGTGGTGGGTCGGAGCAGGGATGCAGTGTGTCAGGGGGCAGGGTGGTGGGTCGGAGCAGGGATGCAGTGTGACAGGGGGCAGGGTGGTGGGTCGGAGCAGGGATGCAGGGGGCAGGGTGGTGGGTCGGAGCAGGGATGCAGTGTGTCAGGGGGCAGGGTGGTGGGTCGGAGCAGGGATGCAGTGTGTCAGGGGGCAGGGTGGTGGGTCGGAGCAGGGATGCAGTGTGTCAGGGGGCAGGGTGGTGGGTCGGAGCAGGGATGCAGTGTGGCAGGGGGCAGGGTGGTGGGTCGGAGCAGGGATGCAGTGTGTCAGTGGGCAGGGTGGTGGGTCGGAGCAGGGATGCAGTGTGTCAGGGGGCAGGGTGGTGGGTCGGAGCAGGGATGCAGTGTGGCAGGGGGCAGGGTGGTGGGTCGGAGCAGGGATGCAGTGTGTCAGGGGGCAGGGTGGTGGGTCGGAGCAGGGATGCAGTGTGTCAGGTGGCAGGGTGGTGGGTCGGAGCAGGGATGCAGTGTGTCAGGGGGCAGGGTGGTGGGTCGGAGCAGGGATGCAGTGTGTCAGGGGGCAGGGTGGTGGGTCGGAGCAGGGATGCAGTGTGTCAGGGGGCAGGGTGGTGGGTCGGAGCAGGGATGCAGTGTGGCAGGGGGCAGGGTGGTGGGTCGGAGCAGGGATGCAGGGGGCAGGGTGGTGGGTCGGAGCAGGGATGCAGTGTGTCAGGGGGCAGGGTGGTGGGTCGGAGCAGGGATGCAGTGTGTCAGGGGGCAGGGTGGTGGGTCGGAGCAGGGATGCAGTGTGTCAGGGGACAGGGTGGTGGGTCGGAGCAGGGATGCAGTGTGTCAGGGGACAGGGTGGTGGGTCGGAGCAGGGATGCAGTGTGTCAGGGGGCAGGGTGGTGGGTCGGAGCAGGGATGCAGTGTGTCAGGGGGCAGGGTGGTGGGTCGGAGCAGGGATGCAGTGTGGCAGGGGGCAGGGTGGTGGGTCGGAGCAGGGATGCAGTGTGTCAGGGGGCAGGGTGGTGGGTCGGAGCAGGGATGCAGTGTGGCAGGGGGCAGGGTGGTGGGTCGGAGCAGGGATGCAGTGTGTCAGGGGGCAGGGTGGTGGGTCGGAGCAGGGATGCAGTGTGGCAGGCGGCAGGGTGGTGGGTCGGAGCAGGGATGCAGGGGGAGGGTGGTGGGTCGGAGCAGGGATGCAGTGTGTCAGGGGGCAGGGTGGTGGGTCGGAGCAGGGATGCAGTGTGTCAGGGGGCAGGGTGGTGGGTCGGAGCAGGGATGCAGTGTGTCAGGGGGCAGGGTGGTGGGTCGGAGCAGGGATGCAGTGTGGCAGGGGGCAGGGTGGTGGGTCGGAGCAGGGATGCAGGGGGCAGGGTGGTGGGTCGGAGCAGGGATGCAGTGTGTCAGGGGGCAGGGTGGTGGGTCGGAGCAGGGATGCAGTGTGTCAGGGGGCAGGGTGGTGGGTCGGAGCAGGGATGCAGTGTGTCAGGGGACAGGGTGGTGGGTCGGAGCAGGAATGCAGTGTGGCAGGGGGCAGGGTGGTGGGTCGGAGCAGGGATGCAGGGGGCAGGGTGGTGGGTCGGAGCAGGGATGCAGTGTGTCAGGGGGCAGGGTGGTGGGTCGGAGCAGGGATGCAGGGGGCAGGGTGGTGGGTCGGAGCAGGGATGCAGTGTGTCAGGGGGCAGGGTGGTGAGTCGGAGCAGGGATGCAGTGTGTCAGGGGGCAGGGTGGTGGGTCGGAGCAGGGATGCAGTGTGTCAGGGGGCAGGGTGGTGGGTCGGAGCAGGGATGCAGGGGGCAGGGTGGTGGGTCGGAGCAGGGATGCAGTGTGTCAGGGGGCAGGGTGGTGAGTCGGAGCAGGGATGCAGTGTGTCAGGGGGCAGGGTGGTGGGTCGGAGCAGGGATGCAGTGTGTCAGGGGGCAAGGTGGTGGGTCGGAGCAGGTTGGTGGGTCGGAGCAGGGATACAGTGTGTCAGGGGGCAGGGTGGTGAGTCGGAGCAGGGATGCAGTGTGTCAGGGGGCAGGGTGGTGGGTCGGAGCAGGGATGCAGTGTGTCAGGGGGCAGGGTGGTGGGTCGGAGCAGGGTGGTGGGTCGGAGCAGGGATGCAGTGTGTCAGGGGGCAGGGTGGTGAGTCGGAGCAGGGATGCAGTGTGTCAGGGGGCAGGGTGGTGAGTCGGAGCAGGGATGCAGTGTGTCAGGGGGCAGGGTGGTGGGTCGGAGCAGGGATGCAGTGTCAGGGGGCAGGGTGGTGGGTCGGAGCAGGGATGCAGTGTGTCAGGGGGCAGGGTGGTGGGTCGGAGCAGGGATGCAGGGGGCAGGGTGGTGGGTCGGAGCAGGGATGCAGTGTGTCAGGGGGCAGGGTGGTGAGTCGGAGCAGGGATGCAGTGTGTCAGGGGGCAGGGTGGTGGGTCGGAGCAGGGTGGTGGGTCGGAGCAGGGATGCAGTGTGTCAGGGGGCAGGGTGGTGAGTCGGAGCAGGGATGCAGTGTGTCAGGGGGCAGGGTGGTGAGTCGGAGCAGGGATGCAGTGTGTCAGGGGGCAGGGTGGTGAGTCGGAGCAGGGATGCAGTGTGTCAGGGGGCAGGGTGGTGGGTCGGAGCAGGGTGGTGGGTCGGAGCAGGGATGCAGTGTGTCAGGGGGCAGGGTGGTGAGTCGGAGCAGGGATGCAGTGTGGCAGGGGGCAGGGTGGTGGGTCGGAGCAGGGATGCAGTGTGTCAGGGGGCAGGGTGGTGAGTCGGAGCAGGGATGCAGTGTGGCAGGGGGCAGGGTGGTGGGTCGGAGCAGGGTGGTGGGTCGGAGCAGGGATGCAGTGTGTCAGGGGGCAGGGTGGTGAGTCGGAGCAGGGATGCAGTGTGTCAGGGGGCAGGGTGGTGGGTCGGAGCAGGGATGCAGTGTGTCAGGGGGCAGGGTGGTGGGTCGGAGCAGGGTGGTGGGTCGGAGCAGGGATGCAGTGTGTCAGGGGGCAGGGTGGTGGGTCGGAGCAGGGATGCAGTGTGTCAGGGGGCAGGGTGGTGGGTCGGAGCAGGGATGCAGTGTGTCAGGGGACAGGGTGGTGGGTCGGAGCAGGGATGCAGTGTGTCAGGGGACAGGGTGGTGAGTCGGAGCAGGGATGCAGTGTGTCAGGGGGCAGGGTGGTGGGTCGGAGCAGGGATGCAGTGTGGCAGGGGGCAGGGTGGTGGGTCGGAGCAGGGATGCAGTGTGGCAGGGGGCAGGGTGGTGGGTCGGAGCAGGGATGCAGTGTGTCAGGGGACAGGGTGGTGGGTCGGAGCAGGGATGCAGTGTGTCAGGGGGCAGGGTGGTGGGTCGGAGCAGGGATGCAGTGTGTCAGGGGGCAGGGTGGTGGGTCGGAGCAGGGATGCAGTGTGGCAGGGGGCAGGGTGGTGAGTCGGAGCAGGGTGGTGGGTCGGAGCAGGGATGCAGTGTGTCAGGGGGCAGGGTGGTGGGTCGGAATAGGGATGCAGGGGGCAGGGTGGTGGGTGGTGAGTCGGAGCAGGGATGCAGTGTGTCAGGGTGGTGGGTGGTGGGTCGGAGCAGGGATGCAGTGTGTCAGGGGGCAGGGTGGTGGGTCGGAGCAGGGATGCAGGGAGCAGGGTGGTGGGTCGGAGCAGGGATGCAGTGTGGCAGGGGGCAGGGTGGTGGGTCGGAGCAGGGATGCAGTGTGTCAGGGGGCAGGGTGGTGGGTCGGAGCAGGGATGCAGTGTGTCAGGGGGCAGGGTGGTGGGTCGGAGCAGGGATGCAGGGTGTCAGGGGGCAGGGTGGTGGGTCGGAGTAGGGATGCAGGGTGTCAGGGGGCAGGGTGGTGAGTCGGAGCAGGGATGCAGTGTGTCAGGGGGCAGGGTGGTGGGTCGGAGCAGGGATGCAGTGTGTCAGGGGGCAGGGTGGTGGGTCGGAGCAGGGATGCAGTGTGTCAGGGGACAGGGTGGTGGGTCGGAGCAGGGATGCAGTGTGTCAGGGGACAGGGTGGTGGGTCGGAGCAGGGATGCAGTGTGTCAGGGGGCAGGATGGTGGGTCGGAGTAGGGATGCAGTGTGTCAGGGAGCAGGGTGGTGGGTCGGAGCAGGGATGCAGTGTGTCAGGGGACAGGGTGGTGGGTCGGAGCAGGGATGCAGTGTGTCAGGGGGCAGGGTGGTGGGTCGGAGCAGGGATGCAGTGTGTCAGGGGGCAGGGTGGTGGGTCGGAGCAGGGATGCAGTGTGTCAGGGGGCAGGGTGGTGGGTCGGAGCAGGGATGCAGTGTGTCAGGGGGCAGGGTGGTGGGTCGGAGCAGGGATGCAGTGTGTCAGGGGACAGGGTGGTGGGTCGGAGCAGGGATGCAGTGTGTCAGGGGGCAGGGTGGTGAGTCGGAGCAGGGATGCAGTGTGTCAGGGGGCAGGGTGGTGGGTCGGAGCAGGGATGCAGTGTGTCAGGGGGCAGGGTGGTGGGTCGGAGCAGGGATGCAGTGTGTCAGGGGGCAGGGTGGTGGGTCGGAGCAGGTTGGTGGGTCGGAGCAGGGATACAGTGTGTCAGGGGGCAGGGTGGTGAGTCGGAGCAGGGATGCAGTGTGTCAGGGGGCAGGGTGGTGAGTCGGAGCAGGGATGCAGTGTGTCAGGGGGCAGGGTGGTGGGTCGGAGCAGGGATGCAGTGTGTCAGGGGGCAGGGTGGTGGGTCGGAGCAGGGATGCAGTGTGTCAGGGGGCAGGGTGGTGGGTCGGAGCAGGGTGGTGGGTCGGAGCAGGGATGCAGTGTGTCAGGGGGCAGGGTGGTGAGTCGGAGCAGGGATGCAGTGTGGCAGGGGGCAGGGTGGTGGGTCGGAGCAGGGATGCAGTGTGTCAGGGGGCAGGGTGGTGAGTCGGAGCAGGGATGCAGTGTGGCAGGGGGCAGGGTGGTGGGTCGGAGCAGGGTGGTGGGTCGGAGCAGGGATGCAGTGTGTCAGGGGGCAGGGTGGTGAGTCGGAGCAGGGATGCAGTGTGTCAGGGGGCAGGGTGGTGGGTCGGAGCAGGGATGCAGTGTGTCAGGGGGCAGGGTGGTGGGTCGGAGCAGGGTGGTGGGTCGGAGCAGGGATGCAGTGTGTCAGGGGGCAGGGTGGTGAGTCGGAGCAGGGATGCAGTGTGTCAGGGGGCAGGGTGGTGAGTCGGAGCAGGGATGCAGTGTGTCAGGGGGCAGGGTGGTGGGTCGGAGCAGGGATGCAGTGTGTCAGGGGGCAGGGTGGTGGGTCGGAGCAGGGATGCAGTGTGGCAGGGGGCAGGGTGGTGGGTCGGAGCAGGGATGCAGTGTGTCAGGGGGCAGGGTGGTGGGTCGGAGCAGGGATGCAGTGTGTCAGGGGACAGGGTGGCGGGTCGGAGCAGGGATGCAGTGTGTCAGGGGGCAGGGTGGTGGGTCGGAGCAGGGATGCAGTGTGTCAGGGGGCAGGGTGGTGGGTCGGAGCAGGGATGCAGGGGGCAGGGTGGTGGGTCGGAGCAGGGATGCAGTGTGGCAGGGGGCAGGGTGGTGGGTCGGAGCAGGGATGCAGTGTGTCAGGGGACAGGGTGGTGGGTCGGAGCAGGGATGCAGTGTGTCAGGGGGCAGGGTGGTGGGTCGGAGCAGGGATGCAGTGTGTCAGGGGGCAGGGTGGTGGGTCGGAGCAGGGATGCAGTGTGTCAGGGGGCAGGGTGGTGGGTCGGAGTAGGGATGCAGTGTGTCAGGGAGCAGGGTGGTGGGTCGGAGCAGGGATGCAGTGTGTCAGGGGGCAGGGTGGTGGGTCGGAGCAGGGATGCAGTGTGTCAGGGGACAGGGTGGTGGGTCGGAGCAGGGATGCAGTGTGTCAGGGGGCAGGGTGGTGGGTCGGAGCAGGGATGCAGTGTGTCAGGGGGCAGGGTGGTGAGTCGGAGCAGGGATGCAGTGTGTCAGGGGGCAGGGTGGTGAGTCGGAGCAGGGATGCAGTGTGTCAGGGGGCAGGGTGGTGGGTCGGAGCAGGGATGCAGTGTGTCAGGGGGCAGGGTGGTGGGTCGGAGCAGGGTGGTGGGTCGGAGCAGGGATGCAGTGTGTCAGGGAGCAGGGTGGTGGGTCGGAGCAGGGATGCAGTGTGTCAGGGGGCAGGGTGGTGGGTGGTGAATCGGAGCAGGGATGCAGTGTGTCAGGGTGGTGGGTGGTGGGTCGAAGCAGGGATGCAGTGTGTCAGGGGACAGGGTGGTGGGTCGGAGTAGGGATGCAGTGTGTCAGGGGGCAGGGTGGTGGGTCGGAGCAGGGATGCAGTGTGTCAGGGGGCAGGGTGGTGAGTCGGAGCAGGGATGCAGTGTGTCAGGGGGCAGGGTGGTGGGTCGGAGCAGGGATGCAGTGTGTCAGGGGGCAGGATGGTGAGTCGGAGCAGGGATGCAGTGTGTCAGGGGGCAGGGTGGTGGGTCGGAGCAGGGATGCAGTGTGTCAGGGGGCAGGGTGGTGGGTCGGAGCAGGGATGCAGTGTGACAGGGGGCAGGGTGGTGGGTCGGAGCAGGGATGCAGGGGGCAGGGTGGTGGGTCGGAGCAGGGATGCAGTGTGTCAGGGGGCAGGGTGGTGGGTCGGAGCAGGGATGCAGTGTGTCAGGGGGCAGGGTGGTGGGTCGGAGCAGGGATGCAGTGTGGCAGGGGGCAGGGTGGTGGGTCGGAGCAGGGATGCAGTGTGTCAGTGGGCAGGGTGGTGGGTCGGAGCAGGGATGCAGTGTGTCAGGGGGCAGGGTGGTGGGTCGGAGCAGGGATGCAGTGTGTCAGGGGGCAGGGTGGTGGGTCGGAGCAGGGATGCAGTGTGTCAGGGGGCAGGGTGGTGGGTCGGAGCAGGGATGCAGTGTGTCAGGTGGCAGGGTGGTGGGTCGGAGCAGGGATGCAGTGTGTCAGGGGGCAGGGTGGTGGGTCGGAGCAGGGATGCAGTGTGTCAGGGGGCAGGGTGGTGGGTCGGAGCAGGGATGCAGTGTGTCAGGGGGCAGGGTGGTGGGTCGGAGCAGGGATGCAGTGTGGCAGGGGGCAGGGTGGTGGGTCGGAGCAGGGATGCAGGGGGCAGGGTGGTGGGTCGGAGCAGGGATGCAGTGTGTCAGGGGGCAGGGTGGTGGGTCGGAGCAGGGATGCAGTGTGTCAGGGGGCAGGGTGGTGGGTCGGAGCAGGGATGCAGTGTGTCAGGGGACAGGGTGGTGGGTCGGAGCAGGGATGCAGTGTGTCAGGGGACAGGGTGGTGGGTCGGAGCAGGGATGCAGTGTGTCAGGGGGCAGGGTGGTGGGTCGGAGCAGGGATGCAGTGTGTCAGGGGGCAGGGTGGTGGGTCGGAGCAGGGATGCAGTGTGGCAGGGGGCAGGGTGGTGGGTCGGAGCAGGGATGCAGTGTGTCAGGGGGCAGGGTGGTGGGTCGGAGCAGGGATGCAGTGTGGCAGGGGGCAGGGTGGTGGGTCGGAGCAGGGATGCAGTGTGTCAGGGGGCAGGGTGGTGGGTCGGAGCAGGGATGCAGTGTGGCAGGCGGCAGGGTGGTGGGTCGGAGCAGGGATGCAGGGGGCAGGGTGGTGGGTCGGAGCAGGGATGCAGTGTGTCAGGGGGCAGGGTGGTGGGTCGGAGCAGGGATGCAGTGTGTCAGGGGGCAGGGTGGTGGGTCGGAGCAGGGATGCAGTGTGTCAGGGGGCAGGGTGGTGGGTCGGAGCAGGGATGCAGTGTGGCAGGGGGCAGGGTGGTGGGTCGGAGCAGGGATGCAGGGGGCAGGGTGGTGGGTCGGAGCAGGGATGCAGTGTGTCAGGGGGCAGGGTGGTGGGTCGGAGCAGGGATGCAGTGTGTCAGGGGGCAGGGTGGTGGGTCGGAGCAGGGATGCAGTGTGTCAGGGGACAGGGTGGTGGGTCGGAGCAGGAATGCAGTGTGGCAGGGGGCAGGGTGGTGGGTCGGAGCAGGGATGCAGGGGGCAGGGTGGTGGGTCGGAGCAGGGATGCAGTGTGTCAGGGGGCAGGGTGGTGGGTCGGAGCAGGGATGCAGGGGGCAGGGTGGTGGGTCGGAGCAGGGATGCAGTGTGTCAGGGGGCAGGGTGGTGAGTCGGAGCAGGGATGCAGTGTGTCAGGGGGCAGGGTGGTGGGTCGGAGCAGGGATGCAGTGTGTCAGGGGGCAGGGTGGTGGGTCGGAGCAGGGATGCAGGGGGCAGGGTGGTGGGTCGGAGCAGGGATGCAGTGTGTCAGGGGGCAGGGTGGTGAGTCGGAGCAGGGATGCAGTGTGTCAGGGGGCAGGGTGGTGGGTCGGAGCAGGGATGCAGTGTGTCAGGGGGCAAGGTGGTGGGTCGGAGCAGGTTGGTGGGTCGGAGCAGGGATACAGTGTGTCAGGGGGCAGGGTGGTGAGTCGGAGCAGGGATGCAGTGTGTCAGGGGGCAGGGTGGTGGGTCGGAGCAGGGATGCAGTGTGTCAGGGGGCAGGGTGGTGGGTCGGAGCAGGGTGGTGGGTCGGAGCAGGGATGCAGTGTGTCAGGGGGCAGGGTGGTGAGTCGGAGCAGGGATGCAGTGTGTCAGGGGGCAGGGTGGTGAGTCGGAGCAGGGATGCAGTGTGTCAGGGGGCAGGGTGGTGGGTCGGAGCAGGGATGCAGTGTCAGGGGGCAGGGTGGTGGGTCGGAGCAGGGATGCAGTGTGTCAGGGGGCAGGGTGGTGGGTCGGAGCAGGGATGCAGGGGGCAGGGTGGTGGGTCGGAGCAGGGATGCAGTGTGTCAGGGGGCAGGGTGGTGAGTCGGAGCAGGGATGCAGTGTGTCAGGGGGCAGGGTGGTGGGTCGGAGCAGGGTGGTGGGTCGGAGCAGGGATGCAGTGTGTCAGGGGGCAGGGTGGTGAGTCGGAGCAGGGATGCAGTGTGTCAGGGGGCAGGGTGGTGAGTCGGAGCAGGGATGCAGTGTGTCAGGGGGCAGGGTGGTGAGTCGGAGCAGGGATGCAGTGTGTCAGGGGGCAGGGTGGTGGGTCGGAGCAGGGTGGTGGGTCGGAGCAGGGATGCAGTGTGTCAGGGGGCAGGGTGGTGAGTCGGAGCAGGGATGCAGTGTGGCAGGGGGCAGGGTGGTGGGTCGGAGCAGGGATGCAGTGTGTCAGGGGGCAGGGTGGTGAGTCGGAGCAGGGATGCAGTGTGGCAGGGGGCAGGGTGGTGGGTCGGAGCAGGGTGGTGGGTCGGAGCAGGGATGCAGTGTGTCAGGGGGCAGGGTGGTGAGTCGGAGCAGGGATGCAGTGTGTCAGGGGGCAGGGTGGTGGGTCGGAGCAGGGATGCAGTGTGTCAGGGGGCAGGGTGGTGGGTCGGAGCAGGGTGGTGGGTCGGAGCAGGGATGCAGTGTGTCAGGGGGCAGGGTGGTGGGTCGGAGCAGGGATGCAGTGTGTCAGGGGGCAGGGTGGTGGGTCGGAGCAGGGATGCAGTGTGTCAGGGGACAGGGTGGTGGGTCGGAGCAGGGATGCAGTGTGTCAGGGGACAGGGTGGTGAGTCGGAGCAGGGATGCAGTGTGTCAGGGGGCAGGGTGGTGGGTCGGAGCAGGGATGCAGTGTGGCAGGGGGCAGGGTGGTGGGTCGGAGCAGGGATGCAGTGTGGCAGGGGGCAGGGTGGTGGGTCGGAGCAGGGATGCAGTGTGTCAGGGGACAGGGTGGTGGGTCGGAGCAGGGATGCAGTGTGTCAGGGGGCAGGGTGGTGGGTCGGAGCAGGGATGCAGTGTGTCAGGGGGCAGGGTGGTGGGTCGGAGCAGGGATGCAGTGTGGCAGGGGGCAGGGTGGTGAGTCGGAGCAGGGTGGTGGGTCGGAGCAGGGATGCAGTGTGTCAGGGGGCAGGGTGGTGGGTCGGAATAGGGATGCAGGGGGCAGGGTGGTGGGTGGTGAGTCGGAGCAGGGATGCAGTGTGTCAGGGTGGTGGGTGGTGGGTCGGAGCAGGGATGCAGTGTGTCAGGGGGCAGGGTGGTGGGTCGGAGCAGGGATGCAGGGAGCAGGGTGGTGGGTCGGAGCAGGGATGCAGTGTGGCAGGGGGCAGGGTGGTGGGTCGGAGCAGGGATGCAGTGTGTCAGGGGGCAGGGTGGTGGGTCGGAGCAGGGATGCAGTGTGTCAGGGGGCAGGGTGGTGGGTCGGAGCAGGGATGCAGGGTGTCAGGGGGCAGGGTGGTGGGTCGGAGTAGGGATGCAGGGTGTCAGGGGGCAGGGTGGTGAGTCGGAGCAGGGATGCAGTGTGTCAGGGGGCAGGGTGGTGGGTCGGAGCAGGGATGCAGTGTGTCAGGGGGCAGGGTGGTGGGTCGGAGCAGGGATGCAGTGTGTCAGGGGACAGGGTGGTGGGTCGGAGCAGGGATGCAGTGTGTCAGGGGACAGGGTGGTGGGTCGGAGCAGGGATGCAGTGTGTCAGGGGGCAGGATGGTGGGTCGGAGTAGGGATGCAGTGTGTCAGGGAGCAGGGTGGTGGGTCGGAGCAGGGATGCAGTGTGTCAGGGGACAGGGTGGTGGGTCGGAGCAGGGATGCAGTGTGTCAGGGGGCAGGGTGGTGGGTCGGAGCAGGGATGCAGTGTGTCAGGGGGCAGGGTGGTGGGTCGGAGCAGGGATGCAGTGTGTCAGGGGGCAGGGTGGTGGGTCGGAGCAGGGATGCAGTGTGTCAGGGGGCAGGGTGGTGGGTCGGAGCAGGGATGCAGTGTGTCAGGGGACAGGGTGGTGGGTCGGAGCAGGGATGCAGTGTGTCAGGGGGCAGGGTGGTGAGTCGGAGCAGGGATGCAGTGTGTCAGGGGGCAGGGTGGTGGGTCGGAGCAGGGATGCAGTGTGTCAGGGGGCAGGGTGGTGGGTCGGAGCAGGGATGCAGTGTGTCAGGGGGCAGGGTGGTGGGTCGGAGCAGGTTGGTGGGTCGGAGCAGGGATACAGTGTGTCAGGGGGCAGGGTGGTGAGTCGGAGCAGGGATGCAGTGTGTCAGGGGGCAGGGTGGTGAGTCGGAGCAGGGATGCAGTGTGTCAGGGGGCAGGGTGGTGGGTCGGAGCAGGGATGCAGTGTGTCAGGGGGCAGGGTGGTGGGTCGGAGCAGGGATGCAGTGTGTCAGGGGGCAGGGTGGTGGGTCGGAGCAGGTTGGTGGGTCGGAGCAGGGATACAGTGTGTCAGGGGGCAGGGTGGTGAGTCGGAGCAGGGATGCAGTGTGGCAGGGGGCAGGGTGGTGGGTCGGAGCAGGGATGCAGTGTGGCAGGGAGCAGGGTGGTGGGTCGGAGCAGGGATGCAGTGTGGCAGGGGGCAGGGTGGTGGGTCGGAGCAGGGATGCAGTGTGGCAGGGGGCAGGGTGGTGGGTCGGAGCAGGGATGCAGTGTGTCAGGGGGCAGGGTGGTGGGTCGGAGCAGGGATGCAGTGTGGCAGGGGGCAGGGTGGTGAGTCGGAGCAGGGATGCAGTGTGTCAGGGGGCAGGGTGGTGGGTCGGAGCAGGGATGCAGTGTGTCAGGGGGCAGGGTGGTGGGTCGGAGCAGGGATGCAGGGGGCAGGGTGGTGGGTCGGAGCAGGGATGCAGTGTGTCAGGGGGCAGGGTGGTGAGTCGGAGCAGGGATGCAGTGTGTCAGGGGGCAGGGTGGTGGGTCGGAGCAGGGATGCAGTGTGTCAGGGGGCAGGGTGGTGGGTCGGAGCAGGGATGCAGGGGGCAGGGTGGTGGGTCGGAGCAGGGATGCAGTGTGTCAGGGGGCAGGGTGGTGAGTCGGAGCAGGGATGCAGTGTGTCAGGGGGCAGGGTGGTGGGTCGGAGCAGGGATGCAGTGTGTCAGGGGGCAAGGTGGTGGGTCGGAGCAGGTTGGTGGGTCGGAGCAGGGATACAGTGTGTCAGGGGGCAGGGTGGTGAGTCGGAGCAGGGATGCAGTGTGTCAGGGGGCAGGGTGGTGGGTCGGAGCAGGGATGCAGTGTGTCAGGGGGCAGGGTGGTGGGTCGGAGCAGGGTGGTGGGTCGGAGCAGGGATGCAGTGTGTCAGGGGGCAGGGTGGTGAGTCGGAGCAGGGATGCAGTGTGTCAGGGGGCAGGGTGGTGAGTCGGAGCAGGGATGCAGTGTGTCAGGGGGCAGGGTGGTGGGTCGGAGCAGGGATGCAGTGTCAGGGGGCAGGGTGGTGGGTCGGAGCAGGGATGCAGTGTGTCAGGGGGCAGGGTGGTGGGTCGGAGCAGGGATGCAGGGGGCAGGGTGGTGGGTCGGAGCAGGGATGCAGTGTGTCAGGGGGCAGGGTGGTGAGTCGGAGCAGGGATGCAGTGTGTCAGGGGGCAGGGTGGTGGGTCGGAGCAGGGTGGTGGGTCGGAGCAGGGATGCAGTGTGTCAGGGGGCAGGGTGGTGAGTCGGAGCAGGGATGCAGTGTGTCAGGGGGCAGGGTGGTGAGTCGGAGCAGGGATGCAGTGTGTCAGGGGGCAGGGTGGTGAGTCGGAGCAGGGATGCAGTGTGTCAGGGGGCAGGGTGGTGGGTCGGAGCAGGGTGGTGGGTCGGAGCAGGGATGCAGTGTGTCAGGGGGCAGGGTGGTGAGTCGGAGCAGGGATGCAGTGTGGCAGGGGGCAGGGTGGTGGGTCGGAGCAGGGATGCAGTGTGTCAGGGGGCAGGGTGGTGAGTCGGAGCAGGGATGCAGTGTGGCAGGGGGCAGGGTGGTGGGTCGGAGCAGGGTGGTGGGTCGGAGCAGGGATGCAGTGTGTCAGGGGGCAGGGTGGTGAGTCGGAGCAGGGATGCAGTGTGTCAGGGGGCAGGGTGGTGGGTCGGAGCAGGGATGCAGTGTTTCAGGGGGCAGGGTGGTGGGTCGGAGCAGGGTGGTGGGTCGGAGCAGGGATGCAGTGTGTCAGGGGGCAGGGTGGTGGGTCGGAGCAGGGATGCAGTGTGTCAGGGTGGTGGGTGGTGGGTCGGAGCAGGGATGCAGTGTGTCAGGGGACAGGGTGGTGGGTCGGAGCAGGGATGCAGTGTGTCAGGGGGCAGGGTGGTGGGTCGGAGCAGGGATGCAGTGTGGCAGGGGGCAGGGTGGTGGGTCGGAGCAGGGATGCAGTGTGTCAGGGGGCAGGGTGGTGGGTCGGAGCAGGGATGCAGTGTGTCAGGGGACAGGGTGGCGGGTCGGAGCAGGGATGCAGTGTGTCAGGGGGCAGGGTGGTGGGTCGGAGCAGGGATGCAGTGTGTCAGGGGGCAGGGTGGTGGGTCGGAGCAGGGATGCAGGGGGCAGGGTGGTGGGTCGGAGCAGGGATGCAGTGTGGCAGGGGGCAGGGTGGTGGGTCGGAGCAGGGATGCAGTGTGTCAGGGGACAGGGTGGTGGGTCGGAGCAGGGATGCAGTGTGTCAGGGGGCAGGGTGGTGGGTCGGAGCAGGGATGCAGTGTGTCAGGGGGCAGGGTGGTGGGTCGGAGCAGGGATGCAGTGTGTCAGGGGGCAGGGTGGTGGGTCGGAGTAGGGATGCAGTGTGTCAGGGAGCAGGGTGGTGGGTCGGAGCAGGGATGCAGTGTGTCAGGGGGCAGGGTGGTGGGTCGGAGCAGGGATGCAGTGTGTCAGGGGGCAGGGTGGTGGGTCGGAGCAGGGATGCAGTGTGTCAGGGGACAGGGTGGTGGGTCGGAGCAGGGATGCAGTGTGTCAGGGGGCAGGGTGGTGGGTCGGAGCAGGGATGCAGTGTGTCAGGGGGCAGGGTGGTGGGTCGGAGCAGGGATGCAGTGTGTCAGGGGACAGGGTGGTGGGTCGGAGCAGGGATGCAGTGTGTCAGGGGGCAGGGTGGTGGGTCGGAGCAGGGATGCAGTGTGTCAGGGGGCAGGGTGGTGAGTCGGAGTAGGGATGCAGTGTGTCAGGGGGCAGGGTGGTGGGTCGGAGCAGGGTGGTGGGTCGGAGCAGGGATGCAGTGTGTCAGGGTGGTGGGTGGTGGGTCGGAGCAGGGATGCAGTGTGGCAGGGGACAGGGTGGTGGGTCGGAGCAGGGATGCAGTGTGTCAGGGTGGTGGGTGGTGGGTCGAAGCAGGGATGCAGTGTGTCAGGGGGCAGGGTGGTGGGTCGGAGCAGGGATGCAGTGTGTCAGGGTGGTGGGTGGTGGGTCGGAGCAGGGATGCAGTGTGGCAGGGGACAGGGTGGTGGGTCGGAGCAGGGATGCAGTGTGGCAGGGGACAGGGTGGTGGGTCGGAGCAGGGATGCAGTGTGTCAGGGAGCAGGGTGGTGAGTCGGAGCAGGGATGCAGTGTGTCAGGGGGCAGGGTGGTGGGTCGGAGCAGGGATGCAGTGTGTCAGGGGACAGGGCGGTGGGTCGGAGCAGGGATGCAGTGTGTCAGGGGGCAGGGTGGTGGGTCGGAGCAGGGTGGTGGGTCGGAGCAGGGATGCAGTGTGTCAGGGGGCAGGGTGGTGGGTCGGAGCAGGGATGCAGTGTGTCAGGGGACAGGGTGGTGGGTCGGGGCAGGGTGGTGGGTCGGAGCAGGGATGCAGTGTGTCAGGGGACAGGGTGGTGGGTCTGAGCAGGGATGCAGTGTGTCAGGGGGCAGGGTGGTGGGTCGGAGCAGGGATGCAGTGTGTCAGGGGCAGGGTGGTGGGTCGGAGCAGGGATGCAGTGTGTCAGGGAGCAGGGTGGTGGGTCGGAGCAGGGATGCAGTGTGTCAGGGGGCAGGGTGGTGGGTCGGAGCAGGGATGCAGTGTGTCAGGGAGCAGGGTGGTGGGTCGGAGCAGGGATGCAGTGTGTCAGGGGGCAGGGTGGTGGGTCGGAGCAGGGATGCAGTGTGTCAGGGGGCAGGGTGGTGGGTCGGAGCAGGGATGCAGTGTGTCAGGGGGCAGGGTGGTGGGTCGGAGCAGGGTGGTGGGTCGGAGCAGGGATGCAGTGTGTCAGGGTGGTGGGTGGTGGGTCGGAGCAGGGATGCAGTGTGTCAGGGGACAGGGTGGTGGGTCGGAGCAGGGATGCAGTGTGTCAGGGGGCAGGGTGGTGAGTCGGAGCAGGGTGGTGGGTCGGAGCAGGGATGCAGTGTGTCAGGGGGCAGGGTGGTGGGTCGGAGCAGGGATGCAGTGTGTCAGGGGGCAGGGTGGTGGGTCGGAGCAGGGATGCAGTGTGTCAGGGGGCAGGGTGGTGAGTCGGAGCAGGGATGCAGTGTGTCAGGGGGCAGGGTGGTGGGTCGGAGCAGGGATGCAGTGTGTCAGGGGGCAGGGTGGTGGGTCGGAGCAGGGATGCAGTGTGTCAGGGGGCAGGGTGGTGGGTCGGAGCAGGGATGCAGTGTGTCAGGGGGCAGGGTGGTGGGTCGGAGCAGGGATGCAGTGTGTCAGGGGGCAGGGTGGTGGGTCGGAGCAGGGATGCAGTGTGTCAGGGGGCAGGGTGGTGGGTCGGAGCAGGGATGCAGTGTGTCAGGGGGCAGGGTGGTGAGTCGGAGCAGGGATGCAGTGTGTCAGGGGGCAGGGTGGTGGGTCGGAGCAGGGATGCAGTGTGTCAGGGGGCAGGGTGGTGGGTCGGAGCAGGGATGCAGTGTGTCAGGGGACAGGGTGGTGGGTCGGAGCAGGGATGCAGTGTGTCAGGGGGCAGGGTGGTGGGTCGGAGCAGGGATGCAGTGTGTCAGGGGGCAGGGTGGTGAGTCGGAGCAGGGATGCAGTGTGTCAGGGGGCAGGGTGGTGAGTCGGAGCAGGGATGCAGTGTGTCAGAGGGCAGGGTGGTGGGTCGGAGCAGGGATGCAGTGTGTCAGGGGGCAGGGTGGTGGGTCGGAGCAGGGTGGTGGGTCGGAGCAGGGATGCAGTGTGTCAGGGAGCAGGGTGGTGGGTCGGAGCAGGGATGCAGTGTGTCAGGGGGCAGGGTGGTGGGTGGTGAATCGGAGCAGGGATGCAGTGTGTCAGGGTGGTGGGTGGTGGGTCGAAGCAGGGATGCAGTGTGTCAGGGGACAGGGTGGTGGGTCGGAGTAGGGATGCAGTGTGTCAGGGGGCAGGGTGGTGGGTCGGAGCAGGGATGCAGTGTGTCAGGGGGCAGGGTGGTGAGTCGGAGCAGGGATGCAGTGTGTCAGGGGGCAGGGTGGTGGGTCGGAGCAGGGATGCAGTGTGTCAGGGGGCAGGATGGTGAGTCGGAGCAGGGATGCAGTGTGTCAGGGGGCAGGGTGGTGGGTCGGAGCAGGGATGCAGTGTGTCAGGGGGCAGGGTGGTGGGTCGGAGCAGGGATGCAGTGTGACAGGGGGCAGGGTGGTGGGTCGGAGCAGGGATGCAGGGGGCAGGGTGGTGGGTCGGAGCAGGGATGCAGTGTGTCAGGGGGCAGGGTGGTGGGTCGGAGCAGGGATGCAGTGTGTCAGGGGGCAGGGTGGTGGGTCGGAGCAGGGATGCAGTGTGTCAGGGGGCAGGGTGGTGGGTCGGAGCAGGGATGCAGTGTGGCAGGGGGCAGGGTGGTGGGTCGGAGCAGGGATGCAGTGTGTCAGTGGGCAGGGTGGTGGGTCGGAGCAGGGATGCAGTGTGTCAGGGGGCAGGGTGGTGGGTCGGAGCAGGGATGCAGTGTGGCAGGGGGCAGGGTGGTGGGTCGGAGCAGGGATGCAGTGTGTCAGGGGGCAGGGTGGTGGGTCGGAGCAGGGATGCAGTGTGTCAGGTGGCAGGGTGGTGGGTCGGAGCAGGGATGCAGTGTGTCAGGGGGCAGGGTGGTGGGTCGGAGCAGGGATGCAGTGTGTCAGGGGGCAGGGTGGTGGGTCGGAGCAGGGATGCAGTGTGTCAGGGGGCAGGGTGGTGGGTCGGAGCAGGGATGCAGTGTGGCAGGGGGCAGGGTGGTGGGTCGGAGCAGGGATGCAGGGCGGGCAGGGTGGTGGGTCGGAGCAGGGATGCAGTGTGTCAGGGGGCAGGGTGGTGGGTCGGAGCAGGGATGCAGTGTGTCAGGGGGCAGGGTGGTGGGTCGGAGCAGGGATGCAGTGTGTCAGGGGACAGGGTGGTGGGTCGGAGCAGGGATGCAGTGTGTCAGGGGACAGGGTGGTGGGTCGGAGCAGGGATGCAGTGTGTCAGGGGGCAGGGTGGTGGGTGGGAGCAGGGATGCAGTGTGTCAGGGGGCAGGGTGGTGGGTCGGAGCAGGGATGCAGTGTGGCAGGGGGCAGGGTGGTGGGTCGGAGCAGGGATGCAGTGTGTCAGGGGGCAGGGTGGTGGGTCGGAGCAGGGATGCAGTGTGGCAGGGGGCAGGGTGGTGGGTCGGAGCAGGGATGCAGTGTGTCAGGGGGCAGGGTGGTGGGTCGGAGCAGGGATGCAGTGTGGCAGGGGGCAGGGTGGTGGGTCGGAGCAGGGATGCAGGGGGCAGGGTGGTGGGTCGGAGCAGGGATGCAGTGTGTCAGGGGGCAGGGTGGTGGGTCGGAGCAGGGATGCAGTGTGTCAGGGGGCAGGGTGGTGGGTCGGAGCAGGGATGCAGTGTGTCAGGGGGCAGGGTGGTGGGTCGGAGCAGGGATGCAGTGTGGCAGGGGGCAGGGTGGTGGGTCGGAGCAGGGATGCAGGGGGCAGGGTGGTGGGTCGGAGCAGGGATGCAGTGTGTCAGGGGGCAGGGTGGTGGGTCGGAGCAGGGATGCAGTGTGTCAGGGGGCAGGGTGGTGGGTCGGAGCAGGGATGCAGTGTGTCAGGGGACAGGGTGGTGGGTCGGAGCAGGAATGCAGTGTGGCAGGGGGCAGGGTGGTGGGTCGGAGCAGGGATGCAGGGGGCAGGGTGGTGGGTCGGAGCAGGGATGCAGTGTGTCAGGGGGCAGGGTGGTGGGTCGGAGCAGGGATGCAGTGTGTCAGGGGGCAGGGTGGTGGGTCGGAGCAGGGATGCAGTGTGTCAGGGGACAGGGTGGTGGGTCGGAGCAGGGATGCAGTGTGTCAGGGGACAGGGTGGTGAGTCGGAGCAGGGATGCAGTGTGTCAGGGGGCAGGGTGGTGGGTCGGAGCAGGGATGCAGTGTGGCAGGGGGCAGGGTGGTGGGTCGGAGCAGGGATGCAGTGTGGCAGGGGGCAGGGTGGTGGGTCGGAGCAGGGATGCAGTGTGTCAGGGGACAGGGTGGTGGGTCGGAGCAGGGATGCAGTGTGTCAGGGGGCAGGGTGGTGGGTCGGAGCAGGGATGCAGTGTGTCAGGGGGCAGGGTGGTGGGTCGGAGCAGGGATGCAGTGTGGCAGGGGGCAGGGTGGTGAGTCGGAGCAGGGTGGTGGGTCGGAGCAGGGATGCAGTGTGTCAGGGGGCAGGGTGGTGGGTCGGAATAGGGATGCAGGGGGCAGGGTGGTGGGTGGTGAGTCGGAGCAGGGATGCAGTGTGTCAGGGTGGTGGGTGGTGGGTCGGAGCAGGGATGCAGTGTGTCAGGGGGCAGGGTGGTGGGTCGGAGCAGGGATGCAGGGAGCAGGGTGGTGGGTCGGAGCAGGGATGCAGTGTGGCAGGGGGCAGGGTGGTGGGTCGGAGCAGGGATGCAGTGTGTCAGGGGGCAGGGTGGTGGGTCGGAGCAGGGATGCAGTGTGTCAGGGGGCAGGGTGGTGGGTCGGAGCAGGGATGCAGGGTGTCAGGGGGCAGGGTGGTGGGTCGGAGTAGGGATGCAGGGTGTCAGGGGACAGGGTGGTGAGTCGGAGCAGGGATGCAGTGTGTCAGGGGGCAGGGTGGTGAGTCGGAGCAGGGATGCAGTGTGTCAGGGGGCAGGGTGGTGAGTCGGAGCAGGGATGCAGTGTGTCAGGGGGCAGGGTGGTGGGTCGGAGCAGGGATGCAGTGTCAGGGGGCAGGGTGGTGGGTCGGAGCAGGGATGCAGTGTGTCAGGGGGCAGGGTGGTGGGTCGGAGCAGGGATGCAGGGGGCAGGGTGGTGGGTCGGAGCAGGGATGCAGTGTGTCAGGGGGCAGGGTGGTGAGTCGGAGCAGGGATGCAGTGTGTCAGGGGGCAGGGTGGTGGGTCGGAGCAGGGTGGTGGGTCGGAGCAGGGATGCAGTGTGTCAGGGGGCAGGGTGGTGAGTCGGAGCAGGGATGCAGTGTGTCAGGGGGCAGGGTGGTGAGTCGGAGCAGGGATGCAGTGTGTCAGGGGGCAGGGTGGTGAGTCGGAGCAGGGATGCAGTGTGTCAGGGGGCAGGGTGGTGGGTCGGAGCAGGGTGGTGGGTCGGAGCAGGGATGCAGTGTGTCAGGGGGCAGGGTGGTGAGTCGGAGCAGGGATGCAGTGTGGCAGGGGGCAGGGTGGTGGGTCGGAGCAGGGATGCAGTGTGTCAGGGGGCAGGGTGGTGAGTCGGAGCAGGGATGCAGTGTGGCAGGGGGCAGGGTGGTGGGTCGGAGCAGGGTGGTGGGTCGGAGCAGGGATGCAGTGTGTCAGGGGGCAGGGTGGTGAGTCGGAGCAGGGATGCAGTGTGTCAGGGGGCAGGGTGGTGGGTCGGAGCAGGGATGCAGTGTGTCAGGGGGCAGGGTGGTGGGTCGGAGCAGGGTGGTGGGTCGGAGCAGGGATGCAGTGTGTCAGGGGGCAGGGTGGTGGGTCGGAGCAGGGATGCAGTGTGTCAGGGTGGTGGGTGGTGGGTCGGAGCAGGGATGCAGTGTGTCAGGGGACAGGGTGGTGGGTCGGAGCAGGGATGCAGTGTGTCAGGGGGCAGGGTGGTGGGTCGGAGCAGGGATGCAGTGTGGCAGGGGGCAGGGTGGTGGGTCGGAGCAGGGATGCAGTGTGTCAGGGGGCAGGGTGGTGGGTCGGAGCAGGGATGCAGTGTGTCAGGGGACAGGGTGGCGGGTCGGAGCAGGGATGCAGTGTGTCAGGGGGCAGGGTGGTGGGTCGGAGCAGGGATGCAGTGTGTCAGGGGCAGGGTGGTGGGTCGGAGCAGGGATGCAGGGGGCAGGGTGGTGGGTCGGAGCAGGGATGCAGTGTGGCAGGGGGCAGGGTGGTGGGTCGGAGCAGGGATGCAGTGTGTCAGGGGACAGGGTGGTGGGTCGGAGCAGGGATGCAGTGTGTCAGGGGGCAGGGTGGTGGGTCGGAGCAGGGATGCAGTGTGTCAGGGGGCAGGGTGGTGGGTCGGAGCAGGGATGCAGTGTGTCAGGGGGCAGGGTGGTGGGTCGGAGTAGGGATGCAGTGTGTCAGGGAGCAGGGTGGTGGGTCGGAGCAGGGATGCAGTGTGTCAGGGGGCAGGGTGGTGGGTCGGAGCAGGGATGCAGTGTGTCAGGGGGCAGGGTGGTGGGTCGGAGCAGGGATGCAGTGTGTCAGGGGACAGGGTGGTGGGTCGGAGCAGGGATGCAGTGTGTCAGGGGGCAGGGTGGTGGGTCGGAGCAGGGATGCAGTGTGTCAGGGGGCAGGGTGGTGGGTCGGAGCAGGGATGCAGTGTGTCAGGGGACAGGGTGGTGGGTCGGAGCAGGGATGCAGTGTGTCAGGGGGCAGGGTGGTGGGTCGGAGCAGGGATGCAGTGTGTCAGGGGGCAGGGTGGTGAGTCGGAGTAGGGATGCAGTGTGTCAGGGGGCAGGGTGGTGGGTCGGAGCAGGGTGGTGGGTCGGAGCAGGGATGCAGTGTGTCAGGGTGGTGGGTGGTGGGTCGGAGCAGGGATGCAGTGTGGCAGGGGACAGGGTGGTGGGTCGGAGCAGGGATGCAGTGTGTCAGGGTGGTGGGTGGTGGGTCGAAGCAGGGATGCAGTGTGTCAGGGGGCAGGGTGGTGGGTCGGAGCAGGGATGCAGTGTGTCAGGGTGGTGGGTGGTGGGTCGGAGCAGGGATGCAGTGTGGCAGGGGACAGGGTGGTGGGTCGGAGCAGGGATGCAGTGTGGCAGGGGACAGGGTGGTGGGTCGGAGCAGGGATGCAGTGTGTCAGGGAGCAGGGTGGTGAGTCGGAGCAGGGATGCAGTGTGTCAGGGGGCAGGGTGGTGGGTCGGAGCAGGGATGCAGTGTGTCAGGGGACAGGGCGGTGGGTCGGAGCAGGGATGCAGTGTGTCAGGGGGCAGGGTGGTGGGTCGGAGCAGGGTGGTGGGTCGGAGCAGGGATGCAGTGTGTCAGGGGGCAGGGTGGTGGGTCGGAGCAGGGATGCAGTGTGTCAGGGGACAGGGTGGTGGGTCGGGGCAGGGTGGTGGGTCGGAGCAGGGATGCAGTGTGTCAGGGGACAGGGTGGTGGGTCTGAGCAGGGATGCAGTGTGTCAGGGGGCAGGGTGGTGGGTCGGAGCAGGGATGCAGTGTGTCAGGGGCAGGGTGGTGGGTCGGAGCAGGGATGCAGTGTGTCAGGGAGCAGGGTGGTGGGTCGGAGCAGGGATGCAGTGTGTCAGGGGGCAGGGTGGTGGGTCGGAGCAGGGATGCAGTGTGTCAGGGAGCAGGGTGGTGGGTCGGAGCAGGGATGCAGTGTGTCAGGGGGCAGGGTGGTGGGTCGGAGCAGGGATGCAGTGTGTCAGGGGGCAGGGTGGTGGGTCGGAGCAGGGATGCAGTGTGTCAGGGGGCAGGGTGGTGGGTCGGAGCAGGGTGGTGGGTCGGAGCAGGGATGCAGTGTGTCAGGGTGGTGGGTGGTGGGTCGGAGCAGGGATGCAGTGTGTCAGGGGACAGGGTGGTGGGTCGGAGCAGGGATGCAGTGTGTCAGGGGGCAGGGTGGTGAGTCGGAGCAGGGTGGTGGGTCGGAGCAGGGATGCAGTGTGTCAGGGGGCAGGGTGGTGGGTCGGAGCAGGGATGCAGTGTGTCAGGGGGCAGGGTGGTGGGTCGGAGCAGGGATGCAGTGTGTCAGGGGGCAGGGTGGTGAGTCGGAGCAGGGATGCAGTGTGTCAGGGGGCAGGGTGGTGGGTCGGAGCAGGGATGCAGTGTGTCAGGGGGCAGGGTGGTGGGTCGGAGCAGGGATGCAGTGTGTCAGGGGGCAGGGTGGTGGGTCGGAGCAGGGATGCAGTGTGTCAGGGGGCAGGGTGGTGGGTCGGAGCAGGGATGCAGTGTGTCAGGGGGCAGGGTGGTGGGTCGGAGCAGGGATGCAGTGTGTCAGGGGGCAGGGTGGTGGGTCGGAGCAGGGATGCAGTGTGTCAGGGGGCAGGGTGGTGAGTCGGAGCAGGGATGCAGTGTGTCAGGGGGCAGGGTGGTGGGTCGGAGCAGGGATGCAGTGTGTCAGGGGGCAGGGTGGTGGGTCGGAGCAGGGATGCAGTGTGTCAGGGGACAGGGTGGTGGGTCGGAGCAGGGATGCAGTGTGTCAGGGGGCAGGGTGGTGGGTCGGAGCAGGGATGCAGTGTGTCAGGGGGCAGGGTGGTGAGTCGGAGCAGGGATGCAGTGTGTCAGGGGGCAGGGTGGTGAGTCGGAGCAGGGATGCAGTGTGTCAGAGGGCAGGGTGGTGGGTCGGAGCAGGGATGCAGTGTGTCAGGGGGCAGGGTGGTGGGTCGGAGCAGGGTGGTGGGTCGGAGCAGGGATGCAGTGTGTCAGGGAGCAGGGTGGTGGGTCGGAGCAGGGATGCAGTGTGTCAGGGGGCAGGGTGGTGGGTGGTGAATCGGAGCAGGGATGCAGTGTGTCAGGGTGGTGGGTGGTGGGTCGAAGCAGGGATGCAGTGTGTCAGGGGACAGGGTGGTGGGTCGGAGTAGGGATGCAGTGTGTCAGGGGGCAGGGTGGTGGGTCGGAGCAGGGATGCAGTGTGTCAGGGGGCAGGGTGGTGAGTCGGAGCAGGGATGCAGTGTGTCAGGGGGCAGGGTGGTGGGTCGGAGCAGGGATGCAGTGTGTCAGGGGGCAGGATGGTGAGTCGGAGCAGGGATGCAGTGTGTCAGGGGGCAGGGTGGTGGGTCGGAGCAGGGATGCAGTGTGTCAGGGGGCAGGGTGGTGGGTCGGAGCAGGGATGCAGTGTGACAGGGGGCAGGGTGGTGGGTCGGAGCAGGGATGCAGGGGGCAGGGTGGTGGGTCGGAGCAGGGATGCAGTGTGTCAGGGGGCAGGGTGGTGGGTCGGAGCAGGGATGCAGTGTGTCAGGGGGCAGGGTGGTGGGTCGGAGCAGGGATGCAGTGTGTCAGGGGGCAGGGTGGTGGGTCGGAGCAGGGATGCAGTGTGGCAGGGGGCAGGGTGGTGGGTCGGAGCAGGGATGCAGTGTGTCAGTGGGCAGGGTGGTGGGTCGGAGCAGGGATGCAGTGTGTCAGGGGGCAGGGTGGTGGGTCGGAGCAGGGATGCAGTGTGGCAGGGGGCAGGGTGGTGGGTCGGAGCAGGGATGCAGTGTGTCAGGGGGCAGGGTGGTGGGTCGGAGCAGGGATGCAGTGTGTCAGGTGGCAGGGTGGTGGGTCGGAGCAGGGATGCAGTGTGTCAGGGGGCAGGGTGGTGGGTCGGAGCAGGGATGCAGTGTGTCAGGGGGCAGGGTGGTGGGTCGGAGCAGGGATGCAGTGTGTCAGGGGGCAGGGTGGTGGGTCGGAGCAGGGATGCAGTGTGGCAGGGGGCAGGGTGGTGGGTCGGAGCAGGGATGCAGGGGGCAGGGTGGTGGGTCGGAGCAGGGATGCAGTGTGTCAGGGGGCAGGGTGGTGGGTCGGAGCAGGGATGCAGTGTGTCAGGGGGCAGGGTGGTGGGTCGGAGCAGGGATGCAGTGTGTCAGGGGACAGGGTGGTGGGTCGGAGCAGGGATGCAGTGTGTCAGGGGACAGGGTGGTGGGTCGGAGCAGGGATGCAGTGTGTCAGGGGGCAGGGTGGTGGGTGGGAGCAGGGATGCAGTGTGTCAGGGGGCAGGGTGGTGGGTCGGAGCAGGGATGCAGTGTGGCAGGGGGCAGGGTGGTGGGTCGGAGCAGGGATGCAGTGTGTCAGGGGGCAGGGTGGTGGGTCGGAGCAGGGATGCAGTGTGGCAGGGGACAGGGTGGTGGGTCGGAGCAGGGATGCAGTGTGTCAGGGGGCAGGGTGGTGGGTCGGAGCAGGGATGCAGTGTGGCAGGGGGCAGGGTGGTGGGTCGGAGCAGGGATGCAGGGGGCAGGGTGGTGGGTCGGAGCAGGGATGCAGTGTGTCAGGGGGCAGGGTGGTGGGTCGGAGCAGGGATGCAGTGTGTCAGGGGGCAGGGTGGTGGGTCGGAGCAGGGATGCAGTGTGTCAGGGGGCAGGGTGGTGGGTCGGAGCAGGGATGCAGTGTGGCAGGGGGCAGGGTGGTGGGTCGGAGCAGGGATGCAGGGGGCAGGGTGGTGGGTCGGAGCAGGGATGCAGTGTGTCAGGGGGCAGGGTGGTGGGTCGGAGCAGGGATGCAGTGTGTCAGGGGGCAGGGTGGTAGGTCGGAGCAGGGATGCAGTGTGTCAGGGGACAGGGTGGTGGGTCGGAGCAGGAATGCAGTGTGGCAGGGGGCAGGGTGGTGGGTCGGAGCAGGGATGCAGGGGGCAGGGTGGTGGGTCGGAGCAGGGATGCAGTGTGTCAGGGGGCAGGGTGGTGGGTCGGAGCAGGGATGCAGTGTGTCAGGGGGCAGGGTGGTGGGTCGGAGCAGGGATGCAGTGTGTCAGGGGACAGGGTGGTGGGTCGGAGCAGGGATGCAGTGTGTCAGGGGACAGGGTGGTGAGTCGGAGCAGGGATGCAGTGTGTCAGGGGGCAGGGTGGTGGGTCGGAGCAGGGATGCAGTGTGGCAGGGGGCAGGGTGGTGGGTCGGAGCAGGGATGCAGTGTGGCAGGGGGCAGGGTGGTGGGTCGGAGCAGGGATGCAGTGTGTCAGGGGACAGGGTGGTGGGTCGGAGCAGGGATGCAGTGTGTCAGGGGGCAGGGTGGTGGGTCGGAGCAGGGATGCAGTGTGTCAGGGGGCAGGGTGGTGGGTCGGAGCAGGGATGCAGTGTGGCAGGGGGCAGGGTGGTGAGTCGGAGCAGGGTGGTGGGTCGGAGCAGGGATGCAGTGTGTCAGGGGGCAGGGTGGTGGGTCGGAATAGGGATGCAGGGGGCAGGGTGGTGGGTGGTGAGTCGGAGCAGGGATGCAGTGTGTCAGGGTGGTGGGTGGTGGGTCGGAGCAGGGATGCAGTGTGTCAGGGGGCAGGGTGGTGGGTCGGAGCAGGGATGCAGGGAGCAGGGTGGTGGGTCGGAGCAGGGATGCAGTGTGGCAGGGGGCAGGGTGGTGGGTCGGAGCAGGGATGCAGTGTGTCAGGGGGCAGGGTGGTGGGTCGGAGCAGGGATGCAGTGTGTCAGGGGGCAGGGTGGTGGGTCGGAGCAGGGATGCAGGGTGTCAGGGGGCAGGGTGGTGGGTCGGAGTAGGGATGCAGGGTGTCAGGGGACAGGGTGGTGAGTCGGAGCAGGGATGCAGTGTGTCAGGGGGCAGGGTGGTGGGTCGGAGCAGGGATGCAGTGTGTCAGGGGGCAGGGTGGTGGGTCGGAGCAGGGATGCAGTGTGTCAGGGGACAGGGTGGTGGGTCGGAGCAGGGATGCAGTGTGTCAGGGGACAGGGTGGTGGGTCGGAGCAGGGATGCAGTGTGTCAGGGGGCAGGGTGGTGGGTCGGAGTAGGGATGCAGTGTGTCAGGGAGCAGGGTGGTGGGTCGGAGCAGGGATGCAGTGTGTCAGGGGACAGGGTGGTGGGTCGGAGCAGGGATGCAGTGTGTCAGGGGGCAGGGTGGTGGGTCGGAGCAGGGATGCAGTGTGTCAGGGGGCAGGGTGGTGGGTCGGAGCAGGGATGCAGTGTGTCAGGGGGCAGGGTGGTGGGTCGGAGCAGGGATGCAGTGTGTCAGGGGGCAGGGTGGTGGGTCGGAGCAGGGATGCAGTGTGTCAGGGGACAGGGTGGTGGGTCGGAGCAGGGATGCAGTGTGTCAGGGGGCAGGGTGGTGAGTCGGAGCAGGGATGCAGTGTGTCAGGGGGCAGGGTGGTGGGTCGGAGCAGGGATGCAGTGTGTCAGGGGGCAGGGTGGTGGGTCGGAGCAGGGATGCAGTGTGTCAGGGGGCAGGGTGGTGGGTCGGAGCAGGTTGGTGGGTCGGAGCAGGGATACAGTGTGTCAGGGGGCAGGGTGGTGAGTCGGAGCAGGGATGCAGTGTGTCAGGGGGCAGGGTGGTGAGTCGGAGCAGGGATGCAGTGTGTCAGGGGGCAGGGTGGTGGGTCGGAGCAGGGATGCAGTGTGTCAGGGGGCAGGGTGGTGGGTCGGAGCAGGGATGCAGTGTGTCAGGGGGCAGGGTGGTGGGTCGGAGCAGGGATACAGTGTGTCAGGGGGCAGGGTGGTGAGTCGGAGCAGGGATGCAGTGTGGCAGGGGGCAGGGTGGTGGGTCGGAGCAGGGATGCAGTGTGGCAGGGAGCAGGGTGGTGGGTCGGAGCAGGAATGCAGTGTGGCAGGGGGCAGGGTGGTGGGTCGGAGCAGGGATGCAGTGTGTCAGGGGGCAGGGTGGTGGGTCGGAGCAGGGATGCAGTGTGTCAGGGGGCAGGGTGGTGGGTCGGAGCAGGGATGCAGTGTGTCAGGGGGCAGGGTGGTGAGTCGGAGCAGGGATGCAGTGTGTCAGGGGGCAGGGTGGTGGGTCGGAGCAGGGATGCAGTGTGTCAGGGGGCAGGGTGGTGGGTCGGAGCAGGGATGCAGGGGGCAGGGTGGTGGGTCGGAGCAGGGATGCAGTGTGTCAGGGGGCAGGGTGGTGAGTCGGAGCAGGGATGCAGTGTGTCAGGGGGCAGGGTGGTGGGTCGGAGCAGGGATGCAGTGTGTCAGGGGGCAGGGTGGTGGGTCGGAGCAGGGATGCAGGGGGCAGGGTGGTGGGTCGGAGCAGGGATGCAGTGTGTCAGGGGGCAGGGTGGTGAGTCGGAGCAGGGATGCAGTGTGTCAGGGGGCAGGGTGGTGGGTCGGAGCAGGGATGCAGTGTGTCAGGGGGCAAGGTGGTGGGTCGGAGCAGGTTGGTGGGTCGGAGCAGGGATACAGTGTGTCAGGGGGCAGGGTGGTGAGTCGGAGCAGGGATGCAGTGTGTCAGGGGGCAGGGTGGTGGGTCGGAGCAGGGATGCAGTGTGTCAGGGGGCAGGGTGGTGGGTCGGAGCAGGGTGGTGGGTCGGAGCAGGGATGCAGTGTGTCAGGGGGCAGGGTGGTGAGTCGGAGCAGGGATGCAGTGTGTCAGGGGGCAGGGTGGTGAGTCGGAGCAGGGATGCAGTGTGTCAGGGGGCAGGGTGGTGGGTCGGAGCAGGGATGCAGTGTCAGGGGGCAGGGTGGTGGGTCGGAGCAGGGATGCAGTGTGTCAGGGGGCAGGGTGGTGGGTCGGAGCAGGGATGCAGGGGGCAGGGTGGTGGGTCGGAGCAGGGATGCAGTGTGTCAGGGGGCAGGGTGGTGAGTCGGAGCAGGGATGCAGTGTGTCAGGGGGCAGGGTGGTGGGTCGGAGCAGGGTGGTGGGTCGGAGCAGGGATGCAGTGTGTCAGGGGGCAGGGTGGTGAGTCGGAGCAGGGATGCAGTGTGTCAGGGGGCAGGGTGGTGAGTCGGAGCAGGGATGCAGTGTGTCAGGGGGCAGGGTGGTGAGTCGGAGCAGGGATGCAGTGTGTCAGGGGGCAGGGTGGTGGGTCGGAGCAGGGTGGTGGGTCGGAGCAGGGATGCAGTGTGTCAGGGGGCAGGGTGGTGAGTCGGAGCAGGGATGCAGTGTGGCAGGGGGCAGGGTGGTGGGTCGGAGCAGGGATGCAGTGTGTCAGGGGGCAGGGTGGTGAGTCGGAGCAGGGATGCAGTGTGGCAGGGGGCAGGGTGGTGGGTCGGAGCAGGGTGGTGGGTCGGAGCAGGGATGCAGTGTGTCAGGGGGCAGGGTGGTGAGTCGGAGCAGGGATGCAGTGTGTCAGGGGGCAGGGGTGGTGGGTCGGAGCAGGGATGCAGTGTGTCAGGGGGCAGGGTGGTGGGTCGGAGCAGGGTGGTGGGTCGGAGCAGGGATGCAGTGTGTCAGGGGGCAGGGTGGTGAGTCGGAGCAGGGATGCAGTGTGTCAGGGGGCAGGGTGGTGAGTCGGAGCAGGGATACAGTGTGTCAGGGGGCAGGGTGGTGGGTCGGAGCAGGGATGCAGTGTGTCAGGGGGCAGGGTGGTGGGTCGGAGCAGGGATGCAGTGTGGCAGGGGGCAGGGTGGTGGGTCGGAGCAGGGATGCAGTGTGTCAGGGGGCAGGGTGGTGGGTCGGAGCAGGGATGCAGTGTGTCAGGGGACAGGGTGGCGGGTCGGAGCAGGGATGCAGTGTGTCAGGGGGCAGGGTGGTGGGTCGGAGCAGGGATGCAGTGTGTCAGGGGGCAGGGTGGTGGGTCGGAGCAGGGATGCAGGGGGCAGGGTGGTGGGTCGGAGCAGGGATGCAGTGTGGCAGGGGGCAGGGTGGTGGGTCGGAGCAGGGATGCAGTGTGTCAGGGGACAGGGTGGTGGGTCGGAGCAGGGATGCAGTGTGTCAGGGGGCAGGGTGGTGGGTCGGAGCAGGGATGCAGTGTGTCAGGGGGCAGGGTGGTGGGTCGGAGCAGGGATGCAGTGTGTCAGGGGGCAGGGTGGTGGGTCGGAGTAGGGATGCAGTGTGTCAGGGAGCAGGGTGGTGGGTCGGAGCAGGGATGCAGTGTGTCAGGGGGCAGGGTGGTGGGTCGGAGCAGGGATGCAGTGTGTCAGGGGACAGGGTGGTGGGTCGGAGCAGGGATGCAGTGTGTCAGGGGGCAGGGTGGTGGGTCGGAGCAGGGATGCAGTGTGTCAGGGGGCAGGGTGGTGAGTCGGAGCAGGGATGCAGTGTGTCAGGGGGCAGGGTGGTGAGTCGGAGCAGGGATGCAGTGTGTCAGGGGGCAGGGTGGTGGGTCGGAGCAGGGATGCAGTGTGTCAGGGGGCAGGGTGGTGGGTCGGAGCAGGGTGGTGGGTCGGAGCAGGGATGCAGTGTGTCAGGGAGCAGGGTGGTGGGTCGGAGCAGGGATGCAGTGTGTCAGGGGGCAGGGTGGTGGGTGGTGAATCGGAGCAGGGATGCAGTGTGTCAGGGTGGTGGGTGGTGGGTCGAAGCAGGGATGCAGTGTGTCAGGGGACAGGGTGGTGGGTCGGAGTAGGGATGCAGTGTGTCAGGGGGCAGGGTGGTGGGTCGGAGCAGGGATGCAGTGTGTCAGGGGGCAGGGTGGTGAGTCGGAGCAGGGATGCAGTGTGTCAGGGGGCAGGGTGGTGGGTCGGAGCAGGGATGCAGTGTGTCAGGGGGCAGGATGGTGAGTCGGAGCAGGGATGCAGTGTGTCAGGGGGCAGGGTGGTGGGTCGGAGCAGGGATGCAGTGTGTCAGGGGGCAGGGTGGTGGGTCGGAGCAGGGATGCAGTGTGACAGGGGGCAGGGTGGTGGGTCGGAGCAGGGATGCAGGGGGCAGGGTGGTGGGTCGGAGCAGGGATGCAGTGTGTCAGGGGGCAGGGTGGTGGGTCGGAGCAGGGATGCAGTGTGTCAGGGGGCAGGGTGGTGGGTCGGAGCAGGGATGCAGTGTGTCAGGGGGCAGGGTGGTGGGTCGGAGCAGGGATGCAGTGTGGCAGGGGGCAGGGTGGTGGGTCGGAGCAGGGATGCAGTGTGTCAGTGGGCAGGGTGGTGGGTCGGAGCAGGGATGCAGTGTGTCAGGGGGCAGGGTGGTGGGTCGGAGCAGGGATGCAGTGTGGCAGGGGGCAGGGTGGTGGGTCGGAGCAGGGATGCAGTGTGTCAGGGGGCAGGGTGGTGGGTCGGAGCAGGGATGCAGTGTGTCAGGTGGCAGGGTGGTGGGTCGGAGCAGGGATGCAGTGTGTCAGGGGGCAGGGTGGTGGGTCGGAGCAGGGATGCAGTGTGTCAGGGGGCAGGGTGGTGGGTCGGAGCAGGGATGCAGTGTGTCAGGGGGCAGGGTGGTGGGTCGGAGCAGGGATGCAGTGTGGCAGGGGGCAGGGTGGTGGGTCGGAGCAGGGATGCAGGGGGCAGGGTGGTGGGTCGGAGCAGGGATGCAGTGTGTCAGGGGGCAGGGTGGTGGGTCGGAGCAGGGATGCAGTGTGTCAGGGGGCAGGGTGGTGGGTCGGAGCAGGGATGCAGTGTGTCAGGGGACAGGGTGGTGGGTCGGAGCAGGGATGCAGTGTGTCAGGGGACAGGGTGGTGGGTCGGAGCAGGGATGCAGTGTGTCAGGGGGCAGGGTGGTGGGTCGGAGCAGGGATGCAGTGTGTCAGGGGGCAGGGTGGTGGGTCGGAGCAGGGATGCAGTGTGGCAGGGGGCAGGGTGGTGGGTCGGAGCAGGGATGCAGTGTGTCAGGGGGCAGGGTGGTGGGTCGGAGCAGGGATGCAGTGTGGCAGGGGGCAGGGTGGTGGGTCGGAGCAGGGATGCAGTGTGTCAGGGGGCAGGGTGGTGGGTCGGAGCAGGGATGCAGTGTGGCAGGCGGCAGGGTGGTGGGTCGGAGCAGGGATGCAGGGGGCAGGGTGGTGGGTCGGAGCAGGGATGCAGTGTGTCAGGGGGCAGGGTGGTGGGTCGGAGCAGGGATGCAGTGTGTCAGGGGGCAGGGTGGTGGGTCGGAGCAGGGATGCAGTGTGTCAGGGGGCAGGGTGGTGGGTCGGAGCAGGGATGCAGTGTGGCAGGGGGCAGGGTGGTGGGTCGGAGCAGGGATGCAGGGGGCAGGGTGGTGGGTCGGAGCAGGGATGCAGTGTGTCAGGGGGCAGGGTGGTGGGTCGGAGCAGGGATGCAGTGTGTCAGGGGGCAGGGTGGTGGGTCGGAGCAGGGATGCAGTGTGTCAGGGGACAGGGTGGTGGGTCGGAGCAGGAATGCAGTGTGGCAGGGGGCAGGGTGGTGGGTCGGAGCAGGGATGCAGGGGGCAGGGTGGTGGGTCGGAGCAGGGATGCAGTGTGTCAGGGGGCAGGGTGGTGGGTCGGAGCAGGGATGCAGGGGGCAGGGTGGTGGGTCGGAGCAGGGATGCAGTGTGTCAGGGGGCAGGGTGGTGAGTCGGAGCAGGGATGCAGTGTGTCAGGGGGCAGGGTGGTGGGTCGGAGCAGGGATGCAGTGTGTCAGGGGGCAGGGTGGTGGGTCGGAGCAGGGATGCAGGGGGCAGGGTGGTGGGTCGGAGCAGGGATGCAGTGTGTCAGGGGGCAGGGTGGTGAGTCGGAGCAGGGATGCAGTGTGTCAGGGGGCAGGGTGGTGGGTCGGAGCAGGGATGCAGTGTGTCAGGGGGCAAGGTGGTGGGTCGGAGCAGGTTGGTGGGTCGGAGCAGGGATACAGTGTGTCAGGGGGCAGGGTGGTGAGTCGGAGCAGGGATGCAGTGTGTCAGGGGGCAGGGTGGTGGGTCGGAGCAGGGATGCAGTGTGTCAGGGGGCAGGGTGGTGGGTCGGAGCAGGGTGGTGGGTCGGAGCAGGGATGCAGTGTGTCAGGGGGCAGGGTGGTGAGTCGGAGCAGGGATGCAGTGTGTCAGGGGGCAGGGTGGTGAGTCGGAGCAGGGATGCAGTGTGTCAGGGGGCAGGGTGGTGGGTCGGAGCAGGGATGCAGTGTCAGGGGGCAGGGTGGTGGGTCGGAGCAGGGATGCAGTGTGTCAGGGGGCAGGGTGGTGGGTCGGAGCAGGGATGCAGGGGGCAGGGTGGTGGGTCGGAGCAGGGATGCAGTGTGTCAGGGGGCAGGGTGGTGAGTCGGAGCAGGGATGCAGTGTGTCAGGGGGCAGGGTGGTGGGTCGGAGCAGGGTGGTGGGTCGGAGCAGGGATGCAGTGTGTCAGGGGGCAGGGTGGTGAGTCGGAGCAGGGATGCAGTGTGTCAGGGGGCAGGGTGGTGAGTCGGAGCAGGGATGCAGTGTGTCAGGGGGCAGGGTGGTGAGTCGGAGCAGGGATGCAGTGTGTCAGGGGGCAGGGTGGTGGGTCGGAGCAGGGTGGTGGGTCGGAGCAGGGATGCAGTGTGTCAGGGGGCAGGGTGGTGAGTCGGAGCAGGGATGCAGTGTGGCAGGGGGCAGGGTGGTGGGTCGGAGCAGGGATGCAGTGTGTCAGGGGGCAGGGTGGTGAGTCGGAGCAGGGATGCAGTGTGGCAGGGGGCAGGGTGGTGGGTCGGAGCAGGGTGGTGGGTCGGAGCAGGGATGCAGTGTGTCAGGGGGCAGGGTGGTGAGTCGGAGCAGGGATGCAGTGTGTCAGGGGGCAGGGTGGTGGGTCGGAGCAGGGATGCAGTGTGTCAGGGGGCAGGGTGGTGGGTCGGAGCAGGGTGGTGGGTCGGAGCAGGGATGCAGTGTGTCAGGGGGCAGGGTGGTGGGTCGGAGCAGGGATGCAGTGTGTCAGGGGGCAGGGTGGTGGGTCGGAGCAGGGATGCAGTGTGTCAGGGGACAGGGTGGTGGGTCGGAGCAGGGATGCAGTGTGTCAGGGGACAGGGTGGTGAGTCGGAGCAGGGATGCAGTGTGTCAGGGGGCAGGGTGGTGGGTCGGAGCAGGGATGCAGTGTGGCAGGGGGCAGGGTGGTGGGTCGGAGCAGGGATGCAGTGTGGCAGGGGGCAGGGTGGTGGGTCGGAGCAGGGATGCAGTGTGTCAGGGGACAGGGTGGTGGGTCGGAGCAGGGATGCAGTGTGTCAGGGGGCAGGGTGGTGGGTCGGAGCAGGGATGCAGTGTGTCAGGGGGCAGGGTGGTGGGTCGGAGCAGGGATGCAGTGTGGCAGGGGGCAGGGTGGTGAGTCGGAGCAGGGTGGTGGGTCGGAGCAGGGATGCAGTGTGTCAGGGGGCAGGGTGGTGGGTCGGAATAGGGATGCAGGGGGCAGGGTGGTGGGTGGTGAGTCGGAGCAGGGATGCAGTGTGTCAGGGTGGTGGGTGGTGGGTCGGAGCAGGGATGCAGTGTGTCAGGGGGCAGGGTGGTGGGTCGGAGCAGGGATGCAGGGAGCAGGGTGGTGGGTCGGAGCAGGGATGCAGTGTGGCAGGGGGCAGGGTGGTGGGTCGGAGCAGGGATGCAGTGTGTCAGGGGGCAGGGTGGTGGGTCGGAGCAGGGATGCAGTGTGTCAGGGGGCAGGGTGGTGGGTCGGAGCAGGGATGCAGGGTGTCAGGGGGCAGGGTGGTGGGTCGGAGTAGGGATGCAGGGTGTCAGGGGGCAGGGTGGTGAGTCGGAGCAGGGATGCAGTGTGTCAGGGGGCAGGGTGGTGGGTCGGAGCAGGGATGCAGTGTGTCAGGGGGCAGGGTGGTGGGTCGGAGCAGGGATGCAGTGTGTCAGGGGACAGGGTGGTGGGTCGGAGCAGGGATGCAGTGTGTCAGGGGACAGGGTGGTGGGTCGGAGCAGGGATGCAGTGTGTCAGGGGGCAGGATGGTGGGTCGGAGTAGGGATGCAGTGTGTCAGGGAGCAGGGTGGTGGGTCGGAGCAGGGATGCAGTGTGTCAGGGGACAGGGTGGTGGGTCGGAGCAGGGATGCAGTGTGTCAGGGGGCAGGGTGGTGGGTCGGAGCAGGGATGCAGTGTGTCAGGGGGCAGGGTGGTGGGTCGGAGCAGGGATGCAGTGTGTCAGGGGGCAGGGTGGTGGGTCGGAGCAGGGATGCAGTGTGTCAGGGGGCAGGGTGGTGGGTCGGAGCAGGGATGCAGTGTGTCAGGGGACAGGGTGGTGGGTCGGAGCAGGGATGCAGTGTGTCAGGGGGCAGGGTGGTGAGTCGGAGCAGGGATGCAGTGTGTCAGGGGGCAGGGTGGTGGGTCGGAGCAGGGATGCAGTGTGTCAGGGGGCAGGGTGGTGGGTCGGAGCAGGGATGCAGTGTGTCAGGGGGCAGGGTGGTGGGTCGGAGCAGGTTGGTGGGTCGGAGCAGGGATACAGTGTGTCAGGGGGCAGGGTGGTGAGTCGGAGCAGGGATGCAGTGTGTCAGGGGGCAGGGTGGTGAGTCGGAGCAGGGATGCAGTGTGTCAGGGGGCAGGGTGGTGGGTCGGAGCAGGGATGCAGTGTGTCAGGGGGCAGGGTGGTGGGTCGGAGCAGGGATGCAGTGTGTCAGGGGGCAGGGTGGTGGGTCGGAGCAGGGTGGTGGGTCGGAGCAGGGATGCAGTGTGTCAGGGGGCAGGGTGGTGAGTCGGAGCAGGGATGCAGTGTGGCAGGGGGCAGGGTGGTGGGTCGGAGCAGGGATGCAGTGTGTCAGGGGGCAGGGTGGTGAGTCGGAGCAGGGATGCAGTGTGGCAGGGGGCAGGGTGGTGGGTCGGAGCAGGGTGGTGGGTCGGAGCAGGGATGCAGTGTGTCAGGGGGCAGGGTGGTGAGTCGGAGCAGGGATGCAGTGTGTCAGGGGGCAGGGTGGTGGGTCGGAGCAGGGATGCAGTGTGTCAGGGGGCAGGGTGGTGGGTCGGAGCAGGGTGGTGGGTCGGAGCAGGGATGCAGTGTGTCAGGGGGCAGGGTGGTGAGTCGGAGCAGGGATGCAGTGTGTCAGGGGGCAGGGTGGTGAGTCGGAGCAGGGATGCAGTGTGTCAGGGGGCAGGGTGGTGGGTCGGAGCAGGGATGCAGTGTGTCAGGGGCAGGGTGGTGGGTCGGAGCAGGGATGCAGTGTGGCAGGGGGCAGGGTGGTGGGTCGGAGCAGGGATGCAGTGTGTCAGGGGGCAGGGTGGTGGGTCGGAGCAGGGATGCAGTGTGTCAGGGGACAGGGTGGCGGGTCGGAGCAGGGATGCAGTGTGGCAGGGGGCAGGGTGGTGGGTCGGAGCAGGGATGCAGTGTGTCAGGGGGCAGGGTGGTGGGTCGGAGCAGGGATGCAGGGGGCAGGGTGGTGGGTCGGAGCAGGGATGCAGTGTGGCAGGGGGCAGGGTGGTGGGTCGGAGCAGGGATGCAGTGTGTCAGGGGACAGGGTGGTGGGTCGGAGCAGGGATGCAGTGTGTCAGGGGGCAGGGTGGTGGGTCGGAGCAGGGATGCAGTGTGTCAGGGGGCAGGGTGGTGGGTCGGAGCAGGGATGCAGTGTGTCAGGGGGCAGGGTGGTGGGTCGGAGTAGGGATGCAGTGTGTCAGGGAGCAGGGTGGTGGGTCGGAGCAGGGATGCAGTGTGTCAGGGGGCAGGGTGGTGGGTCGGAGCAGGGATGCAGTGTGTCAGGGGACAGGGTGGTGGGTCGGAGCAGGGATGCAGTGTGTCAGGGGGCAGGGTGGTGGGTCGGAGCAGGGATGCAGTGTGTCAGGGGGCAGGGTGGTGAGTCGGAGCAGGGATGCAGTGTGTCAGGGGGCAGGGTGGTGAGTCGGAGCAGGGATGCAGTGTGTCAGGGGGCAGGGTGGTGGGTCGGAGCAGGGATGCAGTGTGTCAGGGGGCAGGGTGGTGGGTCGGAGCAGGGTGGTGGGTCGGAGCAGGGATGCAGTGTGTCAGGGAGCAGGGTGGTGGGTCGGAGCAGGGATGCAGTGTGTCAGGGGGCAGGGTGGTGGGTGGTGAATCGGAGCAGGGATGCAGTGTGTCAGGGTGGTGGGTGGTGGGTCGAAGCAGGGATGCAGTGTGTCAGGGGACAGGGTGGTGGGTCGGAGTAGGGATGCAGTGTGTCAGGGGGCAGGGTGGTGGGTCGGAGCAGGGATGCAGTGTGTCAGGGGGCAGGGTGGTGAGTCGGAGCAGGGATGCAGTGTGTCAGGGGGCAGGGTGGTGGGTCGGAGCAGGGATGCAGTGTGTCAGGGGGCAGGATGGTGAGTCGGAGCAGGGATGCAGTGTGTCAGGGGGCAGGGTGGTGGGTCGGAGCAGGGATGCAGTGTGTCAGGGGGCAGGGTGGTGGGTCGGAGCAGGGATGCAGTGTGACAGGGGGCAGGGTGGTGGGTCGGAGCAGGGATGCAGGGGGCAGGGTGGTGGGTCGGAGCAGGGATGCAGTGTGTCAGGGGGCAGGGTGGTGGGTCGGAGCAGGGATGCAGTGTGTCAGGGGGCAGGGTGGTGGGTCGGAGCAGGGATGCAGTGTGTCAGGGGCAGGGTGGTGGGTGGAGCAGGGATGCAGTGTGGCAGGGGGCAGGGTGGTGGGTCGGAGCAGGGATGCAGTGTGTCAGTGGGCAGGGTGGTGGGTCGGAGCAGGGATGCAGTGTGTCAGGGGGCAGGGTGGTGGGTCGGAGCAGGGATGCAGTGTGGCAGGGGGCAGGGTGGTGGGTCGGAGCAGGGATGCAGTGTGTCAGGGGGCAGGTTGGTGGGTCGGAGCAGGGATGCAGTGTGTCAGGTGGCAGGGTGGTGGGTCGGAGCAGGGATGCAGTGTGTCAGGGGGCAGGGTGGTGGGTCGGAGCAGGGATGCAGTGTGTCAGGGGGCAGGGTGGTGGGTCGGAGCAGGGATGCAGTGTGTCAGGGGGCAGGGTGGTGGGTCGGAGCAGGGATGCAGTGTGGCAGGGGGCAGGGTGGTGGGTCGGAGCAGGGATGCAGGGGGCAGGGTGGTGGGTCGGAGCAGGGATGCAGTGTGTCAGGGGGCAGGGTGGTGGGGTCGGAGCAGGGATGCAGTGTGTCAGGGGGCAGGGTGGTGGGTCGGAGCAGGGATGCAGTGTGTCAGGGGACAGGGTGGTGGGTCGGAGCAGGGATGCAGTGTGTCAGGGGACAGGGTGGTGGGTCGGAGCAGGGATGCAGTGTGTCAGGGGGCAGGGTGGTGGGTCGGAGCAGGGATGCAGTGTGTCAGGGGGCAGGGTGGTGGGTCGGAGCAGGGATGCAGTGTGGCAGGGGGCAGGGTGGTGGGTCGGAGCAGGGATGCAGTGTGTCAGGGGGCAGGGTGGTGGGTCGGAGCAGGGATGCAGTGTGGCAGGGGGCAGGGTGGTGGGTCGGAGCAGGGATGCAGTGTGTCAGGGGGCAGGGTGGTGGGTCGGAGCAGGGATGCAGTGTGGCAGGCGGCAGGGTGGTGGGTCGGAGCAGGGATGCAGGGGGCAGGGTGGTGGGTCGGAGCAGGGATGCAGTGTGTCAGGGGGCAGGGTGGTGGGTCGGAGCAGGGATGCAGTGTGTCAGGGGGCAGGGTGGTGGGTCGGAGCAGGGATGCAGTGTGTCAGGGGGCAGGGTGGTGGGTCGGAGCAGGGATGCAGTGTGGCAGGGGGCAGGGTGGTGGGTCGGAGCAGGGATGCAGGGGGCAGGGTGGTGGGTCGGAGCAGGGATGCAGTGTGTCAGGGGGCAGGGTGGTGGGTCGGAGCAGGGATGCAGTGTGTCAGGGGGCAGGGTGGTGGGTCGGAGCAGGGATGCAGTGTGTCAGGGGACAGGGTGGTGGGTCGGAGCAGGAATGCAGTGTGGCAGGGGGCAGGGTGGTGGGTCGGAGCAGGGATGCAGGGGGCAGGGTGGTGGGTCGGAGCAGGGATGCAGTGTGTCAGGGGGCAGGGTGGTGGGTCGGAGCAGGGATGCAGGGGGCAGGGTGGTGGGTCGGAGCAGGGATGCAGTGTGTCAGGGGGCAGGGTGGTGAGTCGGAGCAGGGATGCAGTGTGTCAGGGGGCAGGGTGGTGGGTCGGAGCAGGGATGCAGTGTGTCAGGGGGCAGGGTGGTGGGTCGGAGCAGGGATGCAGGGGGCAGGGTGGTGGGTCGGAGCAGGGATGCAGTGTGTCAGGGGGCAGGGTGGTGAGTCGGAGCAGGGATGCAGTGTGTCAGGGGGCAGGGTGGTGGGTCGGAGCAGGGATGCAGTGTGTCAGGGGGCAAGGTGGTGGGTCGGAGCAGGTTGGTGGGTCGGAGCAGGGATACAGTGTGTCAGGGGGCAGGGTGGTGAGTCGGAGCAGGGATGCAGTGTGTCAGGGGGCAGGGTGGTGGGTCGGAGCAGGGATGCAGTGTGTCAGGGGGCAGGGTGGTGGGTCGGAGCAGGGTCGGTGGGTCGGAGCAGGGATGCAGTGTGTCAGGGGGCAGGGTGGTGAGTCGGAGCAGGGATGCAGTGTGTCAGGGGGCAGGGTGGTGAGTCGGAGCAGGGATGCAGTGTGTCAGGGGGCAGGGTGGTGGGTCGGAGCAGGGATGCAGTGTGTCAGGGGGCAGGGGTGGTGGTGGGTCGGAGCAGGGATGCAGTGTGTCAGGGGGCAGGGTGGTGGGTCGGAGCAGGGATGCAGGGGGCAGGGTGGTGGGTCGGAGCAGGGATGCAGTGTGTCAGGGGGCAGGGTGGTGAGTCGGAGCAGGGATGCAGTGTGTCAGGGGGCAGGGTGGTGGGTCGGAGCAGGGTGGTGGGTCGGAGCAGGGATGCAGTGTGTCAGGGGGCAGGGTGGTGAGTCGGAGCAGGGATGTCAGGGGGCAGGGTGGTGAGTCGGAGCAGGGATGCAGTGTGTCAGGGGGCAGGGTGGTGAGTCGGAGCAGGGATGCAGTGTGTCAGGGGGCAGGGTGGTGGGTCGGAGCAGGGTGGTGGGTCGGAGCAGGGATGCAGTGTGTCAGGGGGCAGGGTGGTGAGTCGGAGCAGGGATGCAGTGTGGCAGGGGGCAGGGTGGTGGGTCGGAGCAGGGATGCAGTGTGTCAGGGGGCAGGGTGGTGAGTCGGAGCAGGGATGCAGTGTGGCAGGGGGCAGGGTGGTGGGTCGGAGCAGGGTGGTGGGTCGGAGCAGGGATGCAGTGTGTCAGGGGGCAGGGTGGTGAGTCGGAGCAGGGATGCAGTGTGTCAGGGGGCAGGGTGGTGGGTCGGAGCAGGGATGCAGTGTGTCAGGGGGCAGGGTGGTGGGTCGGAGCAGGGTGGTGGGTCGGAGCAGGGATGCAGTGTGTCAGGGGGCAGGGTGGTGGGTCGGAGCAGGGATGCAGTGTGTCAGGGGGCAGGGTGGTGGGTCGGAGCAGGGATGCAGTGTGTCAGGGGACAGGGTGGTGGGTCGGAGCAGGGATGCAGTGTGTCAGGGGACAGGGTGGTGAGTCGGAGCAGGGATGCAGTGTGTCAGGGGGCAGGGTGGTGGGTCGGAGCAGGGATGCAGTGTGGCAGGGGGCAGGGTGGTGGGTCGGAGCAGGGATGCAGTGTGGCAGGGGGCAGGGTGGTGGGTCGGAGCAGGGATGCAGTGTGTCAGGGGACAGGGTGGTGGGTCGGAGCAGGGATGCAGTGTGTCAGGGGGCAGGGTGGTGGGTCGGAGCAGGGATGCAGTGTGTCAGGGGGCAGGGTGGTGGGTCGGAGCAGGGATGCAGTGTGGCAGGGGGCAGGGTGGTGAGTCGGAGCAGGGTGGTGGGTCGGAGCAGGGATGCAGTGTGTCAGGGGGCAGGGTGGTGGGTCGGAATAGGGATGCAGGGGGCAGGGTGGTGGGTGGTGAGTCGGAGCAGGGATGCAGTGTGTCAGGGTGGTGGGTGGTGGGTCGGAGCAGGGATGCAGTGTGTCAGGGGGCAGGGTGGTGGGTCGGAGCAGGGATGCAGGGAGCAGGGTGGTGGGTCGGAGCAGGGATGCAGTGTGGCAGGGGGCAGGGTGGTGGGTCGGAGCAGGGATGCAGTGTGTCAGGGGGCAGGGTGGTGGGTCGGAGCAGGGATGCAGTGTGTCAGGGGGCAGGGTGGTGGGTCGGAGCAGGGATGCAGGGTGTCAGGGGGCAGGGTGGTGGGTCGGAGTAGGGATGCAGGGTGTCAGGGGGCAGGGTGGTGAGTCGGAGCAGGGATGCAGTGTGTCAGGGGGCAGGGTGGTGGGTCGGAGCAGGGATGCAGTGTGTCAGGGGGCAGGGTGGTGGGTCGGAGCAGGGATGCAGTGTGTCAGGGGACAGGGTGGTGGGTCGGAGCAGGGATGCAGTGTGTCAGGGGACAGGGTGGTGGGTCGGAGCAGGGATGCAGTGTGTCAGGGGGCAGGATGGTGGGTCGGAGTAGGGATGCAGTGTGTCAGGGAGCAGGGTGGTGGGTCGGAGCAGGGATGCAGTGTGTCAGGGGACAGGGTGGTGGGTCGGAGCAGGGATGCAGTGTGTCAGGGGGCAGGGTGGTGGGTCGGAGCAGGGATGCAGTGTGTCAGGGGGCAGGGTGGTGGGTCGGAGCAGGGATGCAGTGTGTCAGGGGGCAGGGTGGTGGGTCGGAGCAGGGATGCAGTGTGTCAGGGGGCAGGGTGGTGGGTCGGAGCAGGGATGCAGTGTGTCAGGGGACAGGGTGGTGGGTCGGAGCAGGGATGCAGTGTGTCAGGGGGCAGGGTGGTGAGTCGGAGCAGGGATGCAGTGTGTCAGGGGGCAGGGTGGTGGGTCGGAGCAGGGATGCAGTGTGTCAGGGGGCAGGGTGGTGGGTCGGAGCAGGGATGCAGTGTGTCAGGGGGCAGGGTGGTGGGTCGGAGCAGGTTGGTGGGTCGGAGCAGGGATACAGTGTGTCAGGGGGCAGGGTGGTGAGTCGGAGCAGGGATGCAGTGTGTCAGGGGGCAGGGTGGTGAGTCGGAGCAGGGATGCAGTGTGTCAGGGGGCAGGGTGGTGGGTCGGAGCAGGGATGCAGTGTGTCAGGGGGCAGGGTGGTGGGTCGGAGCAGGGATGCAGTGTGTCAGGGGGCAGGGTGGTGGGTCGGAGCAGGTTGGTGGGTCGGAGCAGGGATACAGTGTGTCAGGGGGCAGGGTGGTGAGTCGGAGCAGGGATGCAGTGTGGCAGGGGGCAGGGTGGTGGGTCGGAGCAGGGATGCAGTGTGGCAGGGAGCAGGGTGGTGGGTCGGAGCAGGGATGCAGTGTGGCAGGGGGCAGGGTGGTGGGTCGGAGCAGGGATGCAGTGTGGCAGGGGGCAGGGTGGTGGGTCGGAGCAGGGATGCAGTGTGTCAGGGGGCAGGGTGGTGGGTCGGAGCAGGGATGCAGTGTGGCAGGGGGCAGGGTGGTGAGTCGGAGCAGGGATGCAGTGTGTCAGGGGGCAGGGTGGTGGGTCGGAGCAGGGATGCAGTGTGTCAGGGGGCAGGGTGGTGGGTCGGAGCAGGGATGCAGGGGGCAGGGTGGTGGGTCGGAGCAGGGATGCAGTGTGTCAGGGGGCAGGGTGGTGAGTCGGAGCAGGGATGCAGTGTGTCAGGGGGCAGGGTGGTGGGTCGGAGCAGGGATGCAGTGTGTCAGGGGGCAGGGTGGTGGGTCGGAGCAGGGATGCAGGGGGCAGGGTGGTGGGTCGGAGCAGGGATGCAGTGTGTCAGGGGGCAGGGTGGTGAGTCGGAGCAGGGATGCAGTGTGTCAGGGGGCAGGGTGGTGGGTCGGAGCAGGGATGCAGTGTGTCAGGGGGCAAGGTGGTGGGTCGGAGCAGGTTGGTGGGTCGGAGCAGGGATACAGTGTGTCAGGGGGCAGGGTGGTGAGTCGGAGCAGGGATGCAGTGTGTCAGGGGGCAGGGTGGTGGGTCGGAGCAGGGATGCAGTGTGTCAGGGGGCAGGGTGGTGGGTCGGAGCAGGGTGGTGGGTCGGAGCAGGGATGCAGTGTGTCAGGGGGCAGGGTGGTGAGTCGGAGCAGGGATGCAGTGTGTCAGGGGGCAGGGTGGTGAGTCGGAGCAGGGATGCAGTGTGTCAGGGGGCAGGGTGGTGGGTCGGAGCAGGGATGCAGTGTCAGGGGGCAGGGTGGTGGGTCGGAGCAGGGATGCAGTGTGTCAGGGGGCAGGGTGGTGGGTCGGAGCAGGGATGCAGGGGGCAGGGTGGTGGGTCGGAGCAGGGATGCAGTGTGTCAGGGGGCAGGGTGGTGAGTCGGAGCAGGGATGCAGTGTGTCAGGGGGCAGGGTGGTGGGTCGGAGCAGGGTGGTGGGTCGGAGCAGGGATGCAGTGTGTCAGGGGGCAGGGTGGTGAGTCGGAGCAGGGATGCAGTGTGTCAGGGGGCAGGGTGGTGAGTCGGAGCAGGGATGCAGTGTGTCAGGGGGCAGGGTGGTGAGTCGGAGCAGGGATGCAGTGTGTCAGGGGGCAGGGTGGTGGGTCGGAGCAGGGTGGTGGGTCGGAGCAGGGATGCAGTGTGTCAGGGGGCAGGGTGGTGAGTCGGAGCAGGGATGCAGTGTGGCAGGGGGCAGGGTGGTGGGTCGGAGCAGGGATGCAGTGTGTCAGGGGGCAGGGTGGTGAGTCGGAGCAGGGATGCAGTGTGGCAGGGGGCAGGGTGGTGGGTCGGAGCAGGGTGGTGGGTCGGAGCAGGGATGCAGTGTGTCAGGGGGCAGGGTGGTGAGTCGGAGCAGGGATGCAGTGTGTCAGGGGGCAGGGTGGTGGGTCGGAGCAGGGATGCAGTGTGTCAGGGGGCAGGGTGGTGGGTCGGAGCAGGGTGGTGGGTCGGAGCAGGGATGCAGTGTGTCAGGGGGCAGGGTGGTGGGTCGGAGCAGGGATGCAGTGTGTCAGGGTGGTGGGTGGTGGGTCGGAGCAGGGATGCAGTGTGTCAGGGGACAGGGTGGTGGGTCGGAGCAGGGATGCAGTGTGTCAGGGGGCAGGGTGGTGGGTCGGAGCAGGGATGCAGTGTGGCAGGGGGCAGGGTGGTGGGTCGGAGCAGGGATGCAGTGTGTCAGGGGGCAGGGTGGTGGGTCGGAGCAGGGATGCAGTGTGTCAGGGGACAGGGTGGCGGGTCGGAGCAGGGATGCAGTGTGTCAGGGGGCAGGGTGGTGGGTCGGAGCAGGGATGCAGTGTGTCAGGGGGCAGGGTGGTGGGTCGGAGCAGGGATGCAGGGGGCAGGGTGGTGGGTCGGAGCAGGGATGCAGTGTGGCAGGGGGCAGGGTGGTGGGTCGGAGCAGGGATGCAGTGTGTCAGGGGACAGGGTGGTGGGTCGGAGCAGGGATGCAGTGTGTCAGGGGGCAGGGTGGTGGGTCGGAGCAGGGATGCAGTGTGTCAGGGGGCAGGGTGGTGGGTCGGAGCAGGGATGCAGTGTGTCAGGGGGCAGGGTGGTGGGTCGGAGTAGGGATGCAGTGTGTCAGGGAGCAGGGTGGTGGGTCGGAGCAGGGATGCAGTGTGTCAGGGGGCAGGGTGGTGGGTCGGAGCAGGGATGCAGTGTGTCAGGGGGCAGGGTGGTGGGTCGGAGCAGGGATGCAGTGTGTCAGGGGACAGGGTGGTGGGTCGGAGCAGGGATGCAGTGTGTCAGGGGGCAGGGTGGTGGGTCGGAGCAGGGATGCAGTGTGTCAGGGGGCAGGGTGGTGGGTCGGAGCAGGGATGCAGTGTGTCAGGGGACAGGGTGGTGGGTCGGAGCAGGGATGCAGTGTGTCAGGGGGCAGGGTGGTGGGTCGGAGCAGGGATGCAGTGTGTCAGGGGGCAGGGTGGTGAGTCGGAGTAGGGATGCAGTGTGTCAGGGGGCAGGGTGGTGGGTCGGAGCAGGGTGGTGGGTCGGAGCAGGGATGCAGTGTGTCAGGGTGGTGGGTGGTGGGTCGGAGCAGGGATGCAGTGTGGCAGGGGACAGGGTGGTGGGTCGGAGCAGGGATGCAGTGTGTCAGGGTGGTGGGTGGTGGGTCGAAGCAGGGATGCAGTGTGTCAGGGGGCAGGGTGGTGGGTCGGAGCAGGGATGCAGTGTGTCAGGGTGGTGGGTGGTGGGTCGGAGCAGGGATGCAGTGTGGCAGGGGACAGGGTGGTGGGTCGGAGCAGGGATGCAGTGTGGCAGGGGACAGGGTGGTGGGTCGGAGCAGGGATGCAGTGTGTCAGGGAGCAGGGTGGTGAGTCGGAGCAGGGATGCAGTGTGTCAGGGGGCAGGGTGGTGGGTCGGAGCAGGGATGCAGTGTGTCAGGGGACAGGGCGGTGGGTCGGAGCAGGGATGCAGTGTGTCAGTGGGCAGGGTGGTGGGTCGGAGCAGGGTGGTGGGTCGGAGCAGGGATGCAGTGTGTCAGGGGGCAGGGTGGTGGGTCGGAGCAGGGATGCAGTGTGTCAGGGGACAGGGTGGTGGGTCGGGGCAGGGTGGTGGGTCGGAGCAGGGATGCAGTGTGTCAGGGGACAGGGTGGTGGGTCTGAGCAGGGATGCAGTGTGTCAGGGGGCAGGGTGGTGGGTCGGAGCAGGGATGCAGTGTGTCAGGGGCAGGGTGGTGGGTCGGAGCAGGGATGCAGTGTGTCAGGGAGCAGGGTGGTGGGTCGGAGCAGGGATGCAGTGTGTCAGGGGGCAGGGTGGTGGGTCGGAGCAGGGATGCAGTGTGTCAGGGAGCAGGGTGGTGGGTCGGAGCAGGGATGCAGTGTGTCAGGGGGCAGGGTGGTGGGTCGGAGCAGGGATGCAGTGTGTCAGGGGGCAGGGTGGTGGGTCGGAGCAGGGATGCAGTGTGTCAGGGGGCAGGGTGGTGGGTCGGAGCAGGGTGGTGGGTCGGAGCAGGGATGCAGTGTGTCAGGGTGGTGGGTGGTGGGTCGGAGCAGGGATGCAGTGTGTCAGGGGACAGGGTGGTGGGTCGGAGCAGGGATGCAGTGTGTCAGGGGGCAGGGTGGTGAGTCGGAGCAGGGTGGTGGGTCGGAGCAGGGATGCAGTGTGTCAGGGGGCAGGGTGGTGGGTCGGAGCAGGGATGCAGTGTGTCAGGGGGCAGGGTGGTGGGTCGGAGCAGGGATGCAGTGTGTCAGGGGGCAGGGTGGTGAGTCGGAGCAGGGATGCAGTGTGTCAGGGGGCAGGGTGGTGGGTCGGAGCAGGGATGCAGTGTGTCAGGGGGCAGGGTGGTGGGTCGGAGCAGGGATGCAGTGTGTCAGGGGACAGGGTGGTGGGTCGGAGCAGGGATGCAGTGTGTCAGGGGCAGGGTGGTGGGTCGGAGCAGGGATGCAGTGTGTCAGGGGGCAGGGTGGTGAGTCGGAGCAGGGATGCAGTGTGTCAGGGGGCAGGGTGGTGAGTCGGAGCAGGGATGCAGTGTGTCAGGGGGCAGGGTGGTGGGTCGGAGCAGGGATGCAGTGTGTCAGGGGGCAGGGTGGTGGGTCGGAGCAGGGTGGTGGGTCGGAGCAGGGATGCAGTGTGTCAGGGAGCAGGGTGGTGGGTCGGAGCAGGGATGCAGTGTGTCAGGGGGCAGGGTGGTGGGTGGTGAATCGGAGCAGGGATGCAGTGTGTCAGGGTGGTGGGTGGTGGGTCGAAGCAGGGATGCAGTGTGTCAGGGGACAGGGTGGTGGGTCGGAGCAGGGATGCAGTGTGTCAGGGGGCAGGATGGTGAGTCGGAGCAGGGATGCAGTGTGTCAGGGGGCAGGGTGGTGGGTCGGAGCAGGGATGCAGTGTGTCAGGGGGCAGGGTGGTGGGTCGGAGCAGGGATGCAGGGGGCAGGGTGGTGGGTGGTGGGTCGAAGCAGGGATGCAGTGTGTCAGGGGACAGGGTGGTGGGTCGGAGCAGGGATGCAGTGTGTCAGGGTGGTGGGTGGTGGGTCGAAGCAGGGATGCAGTGTGTCAAGGGGCAGGGTGGTGGGTCGGAGCAGGGATGCAGTGTGTCAGGGGGCAGGGTGGTGGGTCGGAGCAGGGATGCAGGGGGCAGGGTGGTGGGTCGGAGCAGGGATGCAGTGTGTCAGGGGACAGGGTGGTGAGTCGGAGCAGGGATGCAGTGTGTCAGGGGACAGGGTGGTGGGTCGGAGCAGGGATGCAGTGTGTCAGGGGACAGGGTGGTGGGTCGGAGCAGGGATGCAGTGTGTCAGGGGACAGGGTGGTGGGTCGGAGCAGGGATGCAGTGTGTCAGGGGACAGGGTGGTGGGTCGGAGCAGGGATGCAGTGTGTCAGGGGACAGGGTGGTGGGTCGGAGTAGGGATGCAGTGTGTCAAGGGGCAGGGTGGTGGGTCGGAGCAGGGATGCAGTGTGTCAGGGGGCAGGGTGGTGGGTCGGAGCAGGGATGCAGTGTGTCAGGGGGCAGGGTGGTGGGTCGGAGCAGGGATGCAGTGTGACAGGGGGCAGGGTGGTGGGTCGGAGCAGGGATGCAGGGGGCAGGGTGGTGGGTCGGAGCAGGGATGCAGTGTGTCAGGGGGCAGGGTGGTGGGTCGGAGCAGGGATGCAGTGTGGCAGGGGGCAGGGTGGTGGGTCGGAGCAGGGATGCAGTGTGTCAGGGGGCAGGGTGGTGGGTCGGAGCAGGGATGCAGTGTGTCAGGGGACAGGGTGGTGGGTCGGAGCAGGGATGCAGTGTGTCAGGGGGCAGGGTGGTGGGTCGGAGCAGGGATGCAGTGTGTCAGGGGGCAGGGTGGTGAGTCGGAGCAGGGATGCAGTGTGTCAGGGGGCAGGGTGGTGGGTCGGAGCAGGGATGCAGTGTGTCAGGGGGCAGGATGGTGAGTCGGAGCAGGGATGCAGTGTGTCAGGGGGCAGGGTGGTGGGTCGGAGCAGGGATGCAGTGTGTCAGGGGGCAGGGTGGTGGGTCGGAGCAGGGATGCAGTGTGACAGGGGGCAGGATGGTGGGTCGGAGCAGGGATGCAGGGGGCAGGGTGGTGGGTCGGAGCAGGGATGCAGTGTGTCAGGGGGCAGGGTGGTGGGTCGGAGCAGGGATGCAGTGTGGCAGGGGGCAGGGTGGTGGGTCGGAGCAGGGATGCAGTGTGTCAGGGGGCAGGGTGGTGGGTCGGAGCAGGGATGCAGTGTGGCAGGGGGCAGGGTGGTGGGTCGGAGCAGGGATGCAGTGTGTCAGTGGGCAGGGTGGTGGGTCGGAGCAGGGATGCAGTGTGTCAGGGGGCAGGGTGGTGGGTCGGAGCAGGGATGCAGTGTGGCAGGGGGCAGGGTGGTGGGTCGGAGCAGGGATGCAGTGTGTCAGGGGGCAGGGTGGTGGGTCGGAGCAGGGATGCAGTGTGTCAGGTGGCAGGGTGGTGGGTCGGAGCAGGGATGCAGTGTGTCAGGGGGCAGGGTGGTGGGTCGGAGCAGGGATGCAGTGTGGCAGGGGGCAGGGTGGTGGGTCGGAGCAGGGATGCAGGGGGCAGGGTGGTGGGTCGGAGCAGGGATGCAGTGTGTCAGGGGGCAGGGTGGTGGGTCGGAGCAGGGATGCAGTGTGTCAGGGGGCAGGGTGGTGGGTCGGAGCAGGGATGCAGTGTGTCAGGGGGCAGGGTGGTGGGTCGGAGCAGGGATGCAGTGTGGCAGGGGGCAGGGTGGTGGGTCGGAGCAGGGATGCAGGGGGCAGGGTGGTGGGTCGGAGCAGGGATGCAGTGTGTCAGGGGGCAGGGTGGTGGGTCGGAGCAGGGATGCAGTGTGTCAGGGGGCAGGGTGGTGGGTCGGAGCAGGGATGCAGTGTGTCAGGGGACAGGGTGGTGGGTCGGAGCAGGGATGCAGTGTGTCAGGGGACAGGGTGGTGGGTCGGAGCAGGGATGCAGTGTGTCAGGGGGCAGGGTGGTGGGTCGGAGCAGGGATGCAGTGTGTCAGGGGGCAGGGTGGTGGGTCGGAGCAGGGATGCAGTGTGGCAGGGGGCAGGGTGGTGGGTCGGAGCAGGGATGCAGTGTGTCAGGGGGCAGGGTGGTGGGTCGGAGCAGGGATGCAGTGTGTCAGGGGGCAGGGTGGTGGGTCGGAGCAGGGATGCAGTGTGGCAGGGGGCAGGGTGGTGGGTCGGAGCAGGGATGCAGTGTGTCAGGGGGCAGGGTGGTGGGTCGGAGCAGGGATGCAGTGTGGCAGGGGGCAGGGTGGTGGGTCGGAGCAGGGATGCAGTGTGTCAGGGGGCAGGGTGGTGGGTCGGAGCAGGGATGCAGTGTGTCAGGGGGCAGGGTGGTGGGTCGGAGCAGGGATGCAGTGTGGCAGGGGGCAGGGTGGTGGGTCGGAGCAGGGATGCAGGGGGCAGGGTGGTGGGTCGGAGCAGGGATGCAGTGTGTCAGGGGGCAGGGTGGTGGGTCGGAGCAGGGATGCAGTGTGTCAGGGGGTAGGGTGGTGGGTCGGAGCAGGGATGCAGTGTGTCAGGGGACAGGGTGGTGGGTCGGAGCAGGGATGCAGTGTGGCAGGGGGCAGGGTGGTGGGTCGGAGCAGGGATGCAGGGGGCAGGGTGGTGGGTCGGAGCAGGGATGCAGTGTGTCAGGGGGCAGGGTGGTGGGTCGGAGCAGGGATGCAGTGTGTCAGGGGGCAGGGTGGTGGGTCGGAGCAGGGATGCAGTGTGTCAGGGGACAGGGTGGTGGGTCGGAGCAGGGATGCAGTGTGTCAGGGGACAGGGTGGTGAGTCGGAGCAGGGATGCAGTGTGTCAGGGGGCAGGGTGGTGGGTCGGAGCAGGGATGCAGTGTGGCAGAGGGCAGGGTGGTGGGTCGGAGCAGGGATGCAGTGTGGCAGGGGGCAGGGTGGTGGGTCGGAGCAGGGATGCAGTGTGTCAGGGGACAGGGTGGTGGGTCGGAGCAGGGATGCAGTGTGTCAGGGGGCAGGGTGGTGGGTCGGAGCAGGGATGCAGTGTGTCAGGGGGCAGGGTGGTGGGTTGGAGCAGGGATGCAGTGTGGCAGGGGGCAGGGTGGTGAGTCGGAGCAGGGTGGTGGGTCGGAGCAGGGATGCAGTGTGTCAAGGGGCAGGGTGGTGGGTCGGAATAGGGATGCAGGGGGCAGGGTGGTGGGTGGTGAGTCGGAGCAGGGATGCAGTGTGTCAGGGTGGTGGGTGGTGGGTCGGAGCAGGGATGCAGTGTGTCAGGGGGCAGGGTGGTGGGTCGGAGCAGGGATGCAGGGAGCAGGGTGGTGGGTCGGAGCAGGGATGCAGTGTGACAGGGGGCAGGGTGGTGGGTCGGAGCAGGGATGCAGTGTGTCAGGGGGCAGGGTGGTGGGTCGGAGCAGGGATGCAGTGTGTCAGGGGGCAGGGTGGTGGGTCGGAGCAGGGATGCAGGGTGTCAGGGGGCAGGGTGGTGGGTCGGAGTAGGGATGCAGGGTGTCAGGGGGCAGGGTGGTGAGTCGGAGCAGGGATGCAGTGTGTCAGGGGGCAGGGTGGTGGGTCGGAGCAGGGATGCAGTGTGTCAGGGGGCAGGGTGGTGGGTCTGAGCAGGGATGCAGTGTGTCAGGGGGCAGGGTGGTGGGTCGGAGCAGGGATGCAGTGTGTCAGGGGGCAGGGTGGTGGGTCGGAGCAGGGATGCAGTGTGTCAGGGGGCAGGGTGGTGGGTCGGAGTAGGGATGCAGGGTGTCAGGGGGCAGGGTGGTGAGTCGGAGCAGGGATGCAGTGTGTCAGGGGGCAGGGTGGTGGGTCGGAGCAGGGGGCAGGGGGCAGGGTGGTGGGTTGGAGCAGGGATGCAGTGTGTCAGGGGGCAGGGTGGTGGGTCGGAGCAGGGTGGTGGGTCGGAGCAGGGATGCAGTGTGGCAGGGGACAGGGTGGTGGGTCGGAGCAGGGATGCAGTGTGTCAGGGGGCAGGGTGGTGGGTCGGAGCAGGGATGCAGTGTGTCAGGGGACAGGGTGGTGGGTCGGAGCAGAGATGCAGTGTGTCAGGGGGCAGGGTGGTGGGTCGGAGTAGGGATGCAGTGTGTCAGGGGGCAGGGTGGTGAGTCGGAGCAGGGATGCAGTGTGTCAGGGGGCAGGGTGGTGGGTCGGAGCAGGGATGCAGGGGGCAGGGTGGTGGGTCGGAGTAGGGATGTAGTGTGTCAGGGGGCAGGGTGGTGGGTCGGAGCAGGGATGCAGGGGGCAGGGTGGTGGGTCGGAGCAGGGATGCAGTGTGTCAGGGAGCAGGGTGGTGGGTCGGAGCAGGGTGGTGGATCGGAGCAGGGATGCAGTGTGTCAGGGGGCAGGGTGGTGAGTCGGAGCAGGGATGCAGTGTGTCAGGGGGCAGGGTGGTGAGTCGGAGTAGGGATGCAGTGTGTCAGGGGGCAGGGTGGTGGGTTGGAGCAGGGATGCAGGGGGCAGGGTGGTGGGTCGGAGCAGGGATGCAGTGTGTCAGTGGAGCAGGGTGGTGGGTCGGAGCAGGGATGCAGTGTGTCAGGGGGCAGGGTGGTGGGTCGGAGCAGGGATGCAGTGTGTCAGCGGGCAGGGTGGTGGGTCGGAGCAGGGATGCAGTGTGTCAGGGGGCAGGGTGGTGGGTCGGAGCAGGGATGCAGTGTGTCAGGGGGCAGGGTGGTGGGTCAGAGCAGGGATGCAGTGTGTCAGGGGGCAGGGTGGTGGGTCGGAGCAGGGATGCAGTGTGTCAGGGGGCAGGGTGGTGGGTCGGAGCAGGGATGCAGTGTGTCAGGGGACAGGGTGGTGGGTCGGAGCAGGGATGCAGTGTGTCAGGGGGCAGGGTGGTGGGTCGGAGCAGGGATGCAGTGTGTCAGGGGGCAGGGTGGTGGGTCGGAGCAGGGATGCAGTGTGTCAGGGGGCAGGGTGGTGGGTCGGAGCAGGGATGCAGTGTGTCAGGGGGCAGGGTGGTGGGTCGGAGCAGGGATGCAGTGTGTCAGGGGGCAGGGTGGTGGGTCGGAGCAGGGATGCAGTGTGTCAGGGGACAGGGTGGTGGGTCGGAGCAGGGATGCAGTGTGTCAGGGAGCAGGGTGGTGGGTCGGAGCAGGGTGGTGGGTCGGAGCAGGGATGCAGTGTGTCAGGGGCAGGGTGGTGGGTCGGAGCAGGGATGCAGTGTGTCAGGGGGCAGGGTGGTGGGTCGGAGCAGGGATGCAGTGTGTCAGGGGGCAGGGTGGTGGGTCGGAGCAGGGATGCAGTGTGTCAGGGAGCAGGGTGGTGGGTCGGAGCAGGGATGCAGTGTGTCAGGGGGCAGGGTGGTGGGTCGGAGCAGGGATGCAGTGTGTCAGGGGGCAGGGTGGTGGGTCGGAGCAGGGATGCAGTGTGTCAGGGGACAGGGTGGTGGGTCGGAGCAGGGATGCAGTGTGTCAGGGGGCAGGGTGGTGGGTCGGAGCAGTGATGCAGTGTGTCAGGGGCAGGGTGGTGGGTCGGAGCAGGGATGCAGTGTGTCAGGGGGCAGGGTGGTGGGTCGGAGCAGGGATGCAGTGTGTCAGGGGACAGGGTGGTGGGTCGGAGCAGGGATGCAGTGTGTCAGGGGGCAGGGTGGTGGGTCGGAGCAGGGTGGTGAGTCGGAACAGGGATGCAGTGTGTCAGGGGGCAGGGTGGTGAGTCGGAGCAGGGTGGTGAGTCGGAGCAGGGATGCAGTGTGTCAGGGGGCAGGGTGGTGGGTCGGAGCAGGGTGGTGGGTCGGAGCAGGGATGCAGTGTGTCAGGGGGCAGGGTGGTGGGTCGGAGCAGGGATGCAGTGTGTCAGGGGACAGGGTGGTGGGTCGGGGCAGGGTGGTGGGTCGGAGCAGGGATGCAGTGTGTCAGGGGACAGGGTGGTGGGTCTGAGCAGGGATGCAGTGTGTCAGGGGGCAGGGTGGTGGGTCGGAGCAGGGATGCAGTGTGTCAGGGGCAGGGTGGTGGGTCGGAGCAGGGATGCAGTGTGTCAGGGAGCAGGGTGGTGGGTCGGAGCAGGGATGCAGTGTGTCAGGGGGCAGGGTGGTGGGTCGGAGCAGGGATGCAGTGTGTCAGGGAGCAGGGTGGTGGGTCGGAGCAGGGATGCAGTGTGTCAGGGGGCAGGGTGGTGGGTCGGAGCAGGGATGCAGTGTGTCAGGGGGCAGGGTGGTGGGTCGGAGCAGGGATGCAGTGTGTCATGGGGCAGGGTGGTGGGTCGGAGCAGGGTGGTGGGTCGGAGCAGGGATGCAGTGTGTCAGGGTGGTGGGTCGGAGCAGGGATGCAGTGTGTCAGGGGACAGGGTGGTGGGTCGGAGCAGGGATGCAGTGTGTCAGGGGGCAGGGTGGTGAGTCGGAGCAGGGTGGTGGGTCGGAGCAGGGATGCAGTGTGTCAGGGGGCAGGGTGGTGGGTCGGAGCAGGGATGCAGTGTGTCAGGGGGCAGGGTGGTGGGTCGGAGCAGGGATGCAGTGTGTCAGGGGGCAGGGTGGTGAGTCGGAGCAGGGATGCAGTGTGTCAGGGGGCAGGGTGGTGGGTCGGAGCAGGGATGCAGTGTGTCAGGGGGCAGGGTGGTGGGTCGGAGCAGGGATGCAGTGTGTCAGGGGGCAGGGTGGTGGGTCGGAGCAGGGATGCAGTGTGTCAGGGGGCAGGGTGGTGGGTCGGAGCAGGGATGCAGTGTGTCAGGGGGCAGGGTGGTGGGTCGGAGCAGGGATGCAGTGTGTCAGGGGGCAGGGTGGTGGGTCGGAGCAGGGATGCAGTGTGTCAGGGGGCAGGGTGGTGAGTCGGAGCAGGGATGCAGTGTGTCAGGGGGCAGGGTGGTGGGTCGGAGCAGGGATGCAGTGTGTCAGGGGGCAGGGTGGTGGGTCGGAGCAGGGATGCAGTGTGTCAGGGGACAGGGTGGTGGGTCGGAGCAGGGATGCAGTGTGTCAGGGGCAGGGTGGTGGGTCGGAGCAGGGATGCAGTGTGTCAGGGGGCAGGGTGGTGAGTCGGAGCAGGGATGCAGTGTGTCAGGGGGCAGGGTGGTGAGTCGGAGCAGGGATGCAGTGTGTCAGGGGGCAGGGTGGTGGGTCGGAGCAGGGATGCAGTGTGTCAGGGGGCAGGGTGGTGGGTCGGAGCAGGGTGGTGGGTCGGAGCAGGGATGCAGTGTGTCAGGGAGCAGGGTGGTGGGTCGGAGCAGGGATGCAGTGTGTCAGGGGACAGGGTGGTGGGTGGTGAATCGGAGCAGGGATGCAGTGTGTCAGGGTGGTGGGTGGTGGGTCGAAGCAGGGATGCAGTGTGTCAGGGGACAGGGTGGTGGGTCGGAGCAGGGATGCAGTGTGTCAGGGGGCAGGATGGTGAGTCGGAGCAGGGATGCAGTGTGTCAGGGGGCAGGGTGGTGGGTCGGAGCAGGGATGCAGTGTGTCAGGGGGCAGGGTGGTGGGTCGGAGCAGGGATGCAGGGGGCAGGGTGGTGGGTGGTGGGTCGAAGCAGGGATGCAGTGTGTCAGGGGACAGGGTGGTGGGTCGGAGCAGGGATGCAGTGTGTCAGGGTGGTGGGTGGTGGGTCGAAGCAGGGATGCAGTGTGTCAGGGGGCAGGGTGGTGGGTCGGAGCAGGGATGCAGTGTGTCAGGGTGGTGGGTGGTGGGTCGGAGCAGGGATGCAGTGTGGCAGGGGACAGGGTGGTGGGTCGGAGCAGGGATGCAGTGTGGCAGGGGACAGGGTGGTGGGTCGGAGCAGGGATGCAGTGTGTCAGGGAGCAGGGTGGTGAGTCGGAGCAGGGATGCAGTGTGTCAGGGGGCAGGGTGGTGGGTCGGAGCAGGGATGCAGTGTGTCAGGGGACAGGGCGGTGGGTCGGAGCAGGGATGCAGTGTGTCAGGGGGCAGGGTGGTGGGTCGGAGCAGGGTGGTGGGTCGGAGCAGGGATGCAGTGTGTCAGGGGGCAGGGTGGTGGGTCGGAGCAGGGATGCAGTGTGTCAGGGGACAGGGTGGTGGGTCGGGGCAGGGTGGTGGGTCGGAGCAGGGATGCAGTGTGTCAGGGGACAGGGTGGTGGGTCTGAGCAGGGATGCAGTGTGTCAGGGGGCAGGGTGGTGGGTCGGAGCAGGGATGCAGTGTGTCAGGGGCAGGGTGGTGGGTCGGAGCAGGGATGCAGTGTGTCAGGGAGCAGGGTGGTGGGTCGGAGCAGGGATGCAGTGTGTCAGGGGGCAGGGTGGTGGGTCGGAGCAGGGATGCAGTGTGTCAGGGAGCAGGGTGGTGGGTCGGAGCAGGGATGCAGTGTGTCAGGGGGCAGGGTGGTGGGTCGGAGCAGGGATGCAGTGTGTCAGGGGGCAGGGTGGTGGGTCGGAGCAGGGATGCAGTGTGTCAGGGGGCAGGGTGGTGGGTCGGAGCAGGGTGGTGGGTCGGAGCAGGGATGCAGTGTGTCAGGGTGGTGGGTGGTGGGTCGGAGCAGGGATGCAGTGTGTCAGGGGACAGGGTGGTGGGTCGGAGCAGGGATGCAGTGTGTCAGGGGGCAGGGTGGTGAGTCGGAGCAGGGTGGTGGGTCGGAGCAGGGATGCAGTGTGTCAGGGGGCAGGGTGGTGGGTCGGAGCAGGGATGCAGTGTGTCAGGGGGCAGGGTGGTGGGTCGGAGCAGGGATGCAGTGTGTCAGGGGGCAGGGTGGTGAGTCGGAGCAGGGATGCAGTGTGTCAGGGGGCAGGGTGGTGGGTCGGAGCAGGGATGCAGTGTGTCAGGGGGCAGGGTGGTGGGTCGGAGCAGGGATGCAGTGTGTCAGGGGGCAGGGTGGTGGGTCGGAGCAGGGATGCAGTGTGTCAGGGGGCAGGGTGGTGGGTCGGAGCAGGGATGCAGTGTGTCAGGGGGCAGGGTGGTGGGTCGGAGCAGGGATGCAGTGTGTCAGGGGGCAGGGTGGTGGGTCGGAGCAGGGATGCAGTGTGTCAGGGGGCAGGGTGGTGAGTCGGAGCAGGGATGCAGTGTGTCAGGGGGCAGGGTGGTGGGTCGGAGCAGGGATGCAGTGTGTCAGGGGGCAGGGTGGTGGGTCGGAGCAGGGATGCAGTGTGTCAGGGGACAGGGTGGTGGGTCGGAGCAGGGATGCAGTGTGTCAGGGGCAGGGTGGTGGGTCGGAGCAGGGATGCAGTGTGTCAGGGGGCAGGGTGGTGAGTCGGAGCAGGGATGCAGTGTGTCAGGGGGCAGGGTGGTGAGTCGGAGCAGGGATGCAGTGTGTCAGGGGGCAGGGTGGTGGGTCGGAGCAGGGATGCAGTGTGTCAGGGGGCAGGGTGGTGGGTCGGAGCAGGGTGGTGGGTCGGAGCAGGGTGGTGGGTCGGAGCAGGGATGCAGTGTGTCAGGGAGCAGGGTGGTGGGTCGGAGCAGGGATGCAGTGTGTCAGGGGGCAGGGTGGTGGGTGGTGAATCGGAGCAGGGATGCAGTGTGTCAGGGTGGTGGGTGGTGGGTCGAAGCAGGGATGCAGTGTGTCAGGGGACAGGGTGGTGGGTCGGAGCAGGGATGCAGTGTGTCAGGGGGCAGGATGGTGAGTCGGAGCAGGGATGCAGTGTGTCAGGGGGCAGGGTGGTGGGTCGGAGCAGGGATGCAGTGTGTCAGGGGGCAGGGTGGTGGGTCGGAGCAGGGATGCAGGGGGCAGGGTGGTGGGTGGTGGGTCGAAGCAGGGATGCAGTGTGTCAGGGGACAGGGTGGTGGGTCGGAGCAGGGATGCAGTGTGTCAGGGTGGTGGGTGGTGGGTCGAAGCAGGGATGCAGTGTGTCAGGGGACAGGGTGGTGGGTCGGAGCAGGGATGCAGTGTGGCAGGGAGCAGGGTGGTGGGTCGGAGCAGGGATGCAGTGTGTCAGGGGGCAGGGTGGTGGGTCGGAGCAGGGATGCAGTGTGTCAGGGTGGTGGGTGGTGGGTCGGAGCAGGGATGCAGTGTGGCAGGGGGCAGGGTGGTGGGTCGGAGCAGGGATGCAGTGTGTCAAGGGGCAGGGTGGTGGGTCGGAGCAGGGATGCAGTGTGTCAGGGGGCAGGGTGGTGGGTCGGAGCAGGGATGCAGTGTGTCAGGGGACAGGGTGGTGAGTCGGAGCAGGGATGCAGTGTGTCAGGGGACAGGGTGGTGGGTCGGAGCAGGGATGCAGTGTGTCAGGGGACAGGGTGGTGGGTCGGAGCAGGGATGCAGTGTGTCAGGGGACAGGGTGGTGGGTCGGAGCAGGGATGCAGTGTGTCAGGGGACAGGGTGGTGGGTCGGAGCAGGGATGCAGTGTGTCAGGGGACAGGGTGGTGGGTCGGAGTAGGGATGCAGTGTGTCAAGGGGCAGGGTGGTTGGTCGGAGCAGGGATGCAGTGTGTCAGGGGGCAGGGTGGTGGGTCGGAGCAGGGATGCAGTGTGTCAGGGGGCAGGGTGGTGGGTCGGAGCAGGGATGCAGTGTGACAGGGGGCAGGGTGGTGGGTCGGAGCAGGGATGCAGGGGGCAGGGTGGTGGGTCGGAGCAGGGATGCAGTGTGTCAGGGGGCAGGGTGGTGGGTCGGAGCAGGGATGCAGTGTGGCAGGGGGCAGGGTGGTGGGTCGGAGCAGGGATGCAGTGTGTCAGGGGGCAGGGTGGTGGGTCGGAGCAGGGATGCAGTGTGTCAGGGGACAGGGTGGTGGGTCGGAGCAGGGATGCAGTGTGTCAGGGGGCAGGGTGGTGGGTCGGAGCAGGGATGCAGTGTGTCAGGGGGCAGGGTGGTGAGTCGGAGCAGGGATGCAGTGTGTCAGGGGGCAGGGTGGTGGGTCGGAGCAGGGATGCAGTGTGTCAGGGGGCAGGATGGTGAGTCGGAGCAGGGATGCAGTGTGTCAGGGGGCAGGGTGGTGGGTCGGAGCAGGGATGCAGTGTGTCAGGGGGCAGGGTGGTGGGTCGGAGCAGGGATGCAGTGTGACAGGGGGCAGGGTGGTGGGTCGGAGCAGGGATGCAGTGTGTCAGGGGGCAGGGTGGTGGGTCGGAGCAGGGATGCAGTGTGGCAGGGGGCAGGGTGGTGGGTCGGAGCAGGGATGCAGTGTGTCAGGGGGCAGGGTGGTGGGTCGGAGCAGGGATGCAGTGTGGCAGGGGGCAGGGTGGTGGGTCGGAGCAGGGATGCAGTGTGTCAGTGGGCAGGGTGGTGGGTCGGAGCAGGGATGCAGTGTGTCAGGGGGCAGGGTGGTGGGTCGGAGCAGGGATGCAGTGTGGCAGGGGGCAGGGTGGTGGGTCGGAGCAGGGATGCAGTGTGTCAGGGGGCAGGGTGGTGGGTCGGAGCAGGGATGCAGTGTGTCAGGTGGCAGGGTGGTGGGTCGGAGCAGGGATGCAGTGTGTCAGGGGGCAGGGTGGTGGGTCGGAGCAGGGATGCAGTGTGGCAGGGGGCAGGGTGGTGGGTCGGAGCAGGGATGCAGGGGGCAGGGTGGTGGGTCGGAGCAGGGATGCAGTGTGTCAGGGGGCAGGGTGGTGGGTCGGAGCAGGGATGCAGTGTGTCAGGGGGCAGGGTGGTGGGTCGGAGCAGGGATGCAGTGTGTCAGGGGGCAGGGTGGTGGGTCGGAGCAGGGATGCAGTGTGGCAGGGGGCAGGGTGGTGGGTCGGAGCAGGGATGCAGGGGGCAGGGTGGTGGGTCGGAGCAGGGATGCAGTGTGTCAGGGGGCAGGGTGGTGGGTCGGAGCAGGGATGCAGTGTGTCAGGGGGCAGGGTGGTGGGTCGGAGCAGGGATGCAGTGTGTCAGGGGACAGGGTGGTGGGTCGGAGCAGGGATGCAGTGTGTCAGGGGACAGGGTGGTGGGTCGGAGCAGGGATGCAGTGTGTCAGGGGGCAGGGTGGTGGGTCGGAGCAGGGATGCAGTGTGTCAGGGGGCAGGGTGGTGGGTCGGAGCAGGGATGCAGTGTGGCAGGGGGCAGGGTGGTGGGTCGGAGCAGGGATGCAGTGTGTCAGGGGGCAGGGTGGTGGGTCGGAGCAGGGATGCAGTGTGTCAGGGGGCAGGGTGGTGGGTCGGAGCAGGGATGCAGTGTGGCAGGGGGCAGGGTGGTGGGTCGGAGCAGGGATGCAGTGTGTCAGGGGGCAGGGTGGTGGGTCGGAGCAGGGATGCAGTGTGGCAGGGGGCAGGGTGGTGGGTCGGAGCAGGGATGCAGTGTGTCAGGGGGCAGGGTGGTGGGTCGGAGCAGGGATGCAGTGTGTCAGGGGGCAGGGTGGTGGGTCGGAGCAGGGATGCAGTGTGGCAGGGGGCAGGGTGGTGGGTCGGAGCAGGGATGCAGGGGGCAGGGTGGTGGGTCGGAGCAGGGATGCAGTGTGTCAGGGGGCAGGGTGGTGGGTCGGAGCAGGGATGCAGTGTGTCAGGGGGCAGGGTGGTGGGTCGGAGCAGGGATGCAGTGTGTCAGGGGACAGGGTGGTGGGTCGGAGCAGGGATGCAGTGTGGCAGGGGGCAGGGTGGTGGGTCGGAGCAGGGATGCAGGGGGCAGGGTGGTGGGTCGGAGCAGGGATGCAGTGTGTCAGGGGGCAGGGTGGTGGGTCGGAGCAGGGATGCAGTGTGTCAGGGGGCAGGGTGGTGGGTCGGAGCAGGGATGCAGTGTGTCAGGGGACAGGGTGGTGGGTCGGAGCAGGGATGCAGTGTGTCAGGGGACAGGGTGGTGAGTCGGAGCAGGGATGCAGTGTGTCAGGGGGCAGGGTGGTGGGTCGGAGCAGGGATGCAGTGTGGCAGAGGGCAGGGTGGTGGGTCGGAGCAGGGATGCAGTGTGGCAGGGGGCAGGGTGGTGGGTCGGAGCAGGGATGCAGTGTGGCAGGGGACAGGGTGGTGGGTCGGAGCAGGGATGCAGTGTGTCAGGGGGCAGGGTGGTGGGTCGGAGCAGGGATGCAGTGTGTCAGGGGGCAGGGTGGTGGGTTGGAGCAGGGATGCAGTGTGGCAGGGGGCAGGGTGGTGAGTCGGAGCAGGGTGGTGGGTCGGAGCAGGGATGCAGTGTGTCAGGGGGCAGGGTGGTGGGTCGGAATAGGGATGCAGGGGGCAGGGTGGTGGGTGGTGAGTCGGAGCAGGGATGCAGTGTGTCAGGGTGGTGGGTGGTGGGTCGGAGCAGGGATGCAGTGTGTCAGGGGGCAGGGTGGTGGGTCGGAGCAGGGATGCAGGGAGCAGGGTGGTGGGTCGGAGCAGGGATGCAGTGTGGCAGGGGGCAGGGTGGTGGGTCGGAGCAGGGATGCAGTGTGTCAGGGGGCAGGGTGGTGGGTCGGAGCAGGGATGCAGTGTGTCAGGGGGCAGGGTGGTGGGTCGGAGCAGGGATGCAGGGTGTCAGGGGGCAGGGTGGTGGGTCGGAGTAGGGATGCAGGATGTCAGGGGGCAGGGTGGTGAGTCGGAGCAGGGATGCAGTGTGTCAGGGGGCAGGGTGGTGGGTCGGAGCAGGGATGCAGTGTGTCAGGGGGCAGGGTGGTGGGTCTGAGCAGGGATGCAGTGTGTCAGGGGGCAGGGTGGTGGGTCGGAGCAGGGATGCAGTGTGTCAGGGGGCAGGGTGGTGGGTCGGAGCAGGGATGCAGTGTGTCAGGGGGCAGGGTGGTGGGTCGGAGTAGGGATGCAGGGTGTCAGGGGGCAGGGTGGTGAGTCGGAGCAGGGATGCAGTGTGTCAGGGGGCAGGGTGGTGGGTCGGAGCAGGGGGCAGGGGGCAGGGTGGTGGGTTGGAGCAGGGATGCAGTGTGTCAGGGGGCAGGGTGGTGGGTCGGAGCAGGGTGGTGGGTCGGAGCAGGGATGCAGTGTGGCAGGGGACAGGGTGGTGGGTCGGAGCAGGGATGCAGTGTGTCAGGGGGCAGGGTGGTGGGTCGGAGCAGGGATGCAGTGTGTCAGGGGACAGGGTGGTGGGTCGGAGCAGAGATGCAGTGTGTCAGGGGGCAGGGTGGTGGGTCGGAGTAGGGATGCAGTGTGTCAGGGGGCAGGGTGGTGAGTCGGAGCAGGGATGCAGTGTGTCAGGGGCAGGGTGGTGGGTCGGAGCAGGGATGCAGGGGGCAGGGTGGTGGGTCGGAGTAGGGATGTAGTGTGTCAGGGGGCAGGGTGGTGGGTCGGAGCAGGGATGCAGGGGGCAGGGTGGTGGGTCGGAGCAGGGATGCAGTGTGTCAGGGAGCAGGGTGGTGGGTCGGAGCAGGGTGGTGGATCGGAGCAGGGATGCAGTGTGTCAGGGGGCAGGGTGGTGAGTCGGAGCAGGGATGCAGTGTGTCAGGGGGCAGGGTGGTGAGTCGGAGTAGGGATGCAGTGTGTCAGGGGGCAGGGTGGTGGGTTGGAGCAGGGATGCAGGGGGCAGGGTGGTGGGTCGGAGCAGGGATGCAGTGTGTCAGTGGAGCAGGGTGGTGGGTCGGAGCAGGGATGCAGTGTGTCAGGGGGCAGGGTGGTGGGTCGGAGCAGGGATGCAGTGTGTCAGCGGGCAGGGTGGTGGGTCGGAGCAGGGATGCAGTGTGTCAGGGGGCAGGGTGGTGGGTCGGAGCAGGGATGCAGTGTGTCAGGGGGCAGGGTGGTGGGTCAGAGCAGGGATGCAGTGTGTCAGGGGGCAGGGTGGTGGGTCGGAGCAGGGATGCAGTGTGTCAGGGGGCAGGGTGGTGGGTCGGAGCAGGGATGCAGTGTGTCAGGGGACAGGGTGGTGGGTCGGAGCAGGGATGCAGTGTGTCAGGGGGCAGGGTGGTGGGTCGGAGCAGGGATGCAGTGTGTCAGGGGGCAGGGTGGTGGGTCGGAGCAGGGATGCAGTGTGTCAGGGGGCAGGGTGGTGGGTCGGAGCAGGGATGCAGTGTGTCAGGGGGCAGGGTGGTGGGTCGGAGCAGGGATGCAGTGTGTCAGGGGGCAGGGTGGTGGGTCGGAGCAGGGATGCAGTGTGTCAGGGGACAGGGTGGTGGGTCGGAGCAGGGATGCAGTGTGTCAGGGAGCAGGGTGGTGGGTCGGAGCAGGGTGGTGGGTCGGAGCAGGGATGCAGTGTGTCAGGGGCAGGGTGGTGGGTCGGAGCAGGGATGCAGTGTGTCAGGGGGCAGGGTGGTGGGTCGGAGCAGGGATGCAGTGTGTCAGGGGGCAGGGTGGTGGGTCGGAGCAGGGATGCAGTGTGTCAGGGAGCAGGGTGGTGGGTCGGAGCAGGGATGCAGTGTGTCAGGGGGCAGGGTGGTGGGTCGGAGCAGGGATGCAGTGTGTCAGGGGGCAGGGTGGTGGGTCGGAGCAGGGATGCAGTGTGTCAGGGGACAGGGTGGTGGGTCGGAGCAGGGATGCAGTGTGTCAGGGGGCAGGGTGGTGGGTCGGAGCAGGGATGCAGTGTGTCAGGGGGCAGGGTGGTGGGTCGGAGCAGGGATGCAGTGTGTCAGGGGGCAGGGTGGTGGGTCGGAGCAGGGATGCAGTGTGTCAGGGGACAGGGTGGTGGGTCGGAGCAGGGATGCAGTGTGTCAGGGGGCAGGGTGGTGGGTCGGAGCAGGGTGGTGAGTCGGAACAGGGATGCAGTGTGTCAGGGGGCAGGGTGGTGAGTCGGAGCAGGGTGGTGAGTCGGAGCAGGGATGCAGTGTGTCAGGGGGCAGGGTGGTGGGTCGGAGCAGGGTGGTGGGTCGGAGCAGGGATGCAGTGTGTCAAGGGGCAGGGTGGTGGGTCGGAGCAGGGATGCAGTGTGTCAGGGGACAGGGTGGTGGGTCGGGGCAGGGTGGTGGGTCGGAGCAGGGATGCAGTGTGTCAGGGGACAGGGTGGTGGGTCTGAGCAGGGATGCAGTGTGTCAGGGGGCAGGGTGGTGGGTCGGAGCAGGGATGCAGTGTGTCAGGGGCAGGGTGGTGGGTCGGAGCAGGGATGCAGTGTGTCAGGGAGCAGGGTGGTGGGTCGGAGCAGGGATGCAGTGTGTCAGGGGGCAGGGTGGTGGGTCGGAGCAGGGATGCAGTGTGTCAGGGAGCAGGGTGGTGGGTCGGAGCAGGGATGCAGTGTGTCAGGGGGCAGGGTGGTGGGTCGGAGCAGGGATGCAGTGTGTCAGGGGGCAGGGTGGTGGGTCGGAGCAGGGATGCAGTGTGTCAGGGGGCAGGGTGGTGGGTCGGAGCAGGGTGGTGGGTCGGAGCAGGGATGCAGTGTGTCAGGGTGGTGGGTGGTGGGTCGGAGCAGGGATGCAGTGTGTCAGGGGACAGGGTGGTGGGTCGGAGCAGGGATGCAGTGTGTCAGGGGGCAGGGTGGTGAGTCGGAGCAGGGTGGTGGGTCGGAGCAGGGATGCAGTGTGTCAGGGGGCAGGGTGGTGGGTCGGAGCAGGGATGCAGTGTGTCAGGGGGCAGGGTGGTGGGTCGGAGCAGGGATGCAGTGTGTCAGGGGGCAGGGTGGTGAGTCGGAGCAGGGATGCAGTGTGTCAGGGGGCAGGGTGGTGGGTCGGAGCAGGGATGCAGTGTGTCAGGGGGCAGGGTGGTGGGTCGGAGCAGGGATGCAGTGTGTCAGGGGGCAGGGTGGTGGGTCGGAGCAGGGATGCAGTGTGTCAGGGGGCAGGGTGGTGGGTCGGAGCAGGGATGCAGTGTGTCAGGGGGCAGGGTGGTGGGTCGGAGCAGGGATGCAGTGTGTCAGGGGGCAGGGTGGTGGGTCGGAGCAGGGATGCAGTGTGTCAGGGGGCAGGGTGGTGAGTCGGAGCAGGGATGCAGTGTGTCAGGGGGCAGGGTGGTGGGTCGGAGCAGGGATGCAGTGTGTCAGGGGGCAGGGTGGTGGGTCGGAGCAGGGATGCAGTGTGTCAGGGGACAGGGTGGTGGGTCGGAGCAGGGATGCAGTGTGTCAGGGGCAGGGTGGTGGGTCGGAGCAGGGATGCAGTGTGTCAGGGGGCAGGGTGGTGAGTCGGAGCAGGTATGCAGTGTGTCAGGGGGCAGGGTGGTGAGTCGGAGCAGGGATGCAGTGTGTCAGGGGGCAGGGTGGTGGGTCGGAGCAGGGATGCAGTGTGTCAGGGGGCAGGGTGGTGGGTCGGAGCAGGGTGGTGGGTCGGAGCAGGGATGCAGTGTGTCAGGGAGCAGGGTGGTGGGTCGGAGCAGGGATGCAGTGTGTCAGGGGGCAGGGTGGTGGGTGGTGAATCGGAGCAGGGATGCAGTGTGTCAGGGTGGTGGGTGGTGGGTCGAAGCAGGGATGCAGTGTGTCAGGGGACAGGGTGGTGGGTCGGAGCAGGGATGCAGTGTGTCAGGGGGCAGGATGGTGAGTCGGAGCAGGGATGCAGTGTGTCAGGGGGCAGGGTGGTGGGTCGGAGCAGGGATGCAGTGTGTCAGGGGGCAGGGTGGTGGGTCGGAGCAGGGATGCAGGGGGCAGGGTGGTGGGTGGTGGGTCGAAGCAGGGATGCAGTGTGTCAGGGGACAGGGTGGTGGGTCGGAGCAGGGATGCAGTGTGTCAGGGTGGTGGGTGGTGGGTCGAAGCAGGGATGCAGTGTGTCAGGGGACAGGGTGGTGGGTCGGAGCAGGGATGCAGTGTGGCAGGGAGCAGGGTGGTGGGTCGGAGCAGGGATGCAGTGTGTCAGGGGGCAGGGTGGTGGGTCGGAGCAGGGATGCAGTGTGTCAGGGTGGTGGGTGGTGGGTCGGAGTAGGGATGCAGTGTGTCAAGGGGCAGGGTGGTGGGTCGGAGCAGGGATGCAGTGTGTCAGGGGGCAGGGTGGTGGGTCGGAGCAGGGATGCAGGGGGCAGGGTGGTGGGTCGGAGCAGGGATGCAGTGTGTCAGGGGACAGGGTGGTGAGTCGGAGCAGGGATGCAGTGTGTCAGGGGACAGGGTGGTGGGTCGGAGCAGGGATGCAGTGTGTCAGGGGACAGGGTGGTGGGTCGGAGCAGGGATGCAGTGTGTCAGGGGACAGGGTGGTGGGTCGGAGCAGGGATGCAGTGTGTCAGGGGACAGGGTGGTGGGTCGGAGCAGGGATGCAGTGTGTCAGGGGACAGGGTGGTGGGTCGGAGTAGGGATGCAGTGTGTCAAGGGGCAGGGTGGTGGGTCGGAGCAGGGATGCAGTGTGTCAGGGGGCAGGGTGGTGGGTCGGAGCAGGGTGGTGGGTCGGAGCAGGGATGCAGTGTGTCAGGGGGCAGGGTGGTGGGTCGGAGCAGGGATGCAGTGTGTCAGGGGGCAGGGTGGTGGGTCGGAGCAGGGATGCAGTGTGTCAGGGGGCAGGGTGGTGGGTCGGAGCAGGGATGCAGTGTGTCAGGGAACAGGGTGGTGGGTCGGAGCAGGGATGCAGTGTGTCAGGGGGCAGGGTGGTGGGTCGGAGCAGGGATGCAGTGTGTCAGGGAGCAGGGTGGTGAGTCGGAGCAGGGATGCAGTGTGGCAGGGGCAGGGTGGTGGGTCGGAGCAGGGATGCAGTGTGTCAGGGGGCAGGGTGGTGGGTCGGAGCAGGGATGCAGGGGGCAGGGTGGTGGGTCGGAGCAGGGATGCAGTGTGTCAGGGGACAGGGTGGTGGGTCGGAGCAGGGATGCAGTGTGTCAGGGAGCAGGGTGGTGGGTCGGAGCAGGGATGCAGTGTGTCAGGGGGCAGGGTGGTGGGTCGGAGCAGGGATGCAGTGTGTCAGGGGGCAGGGTGGTGGGTCGGAGCAGGGATGCAGTGTGTCAGGGGGCAGGGTGGTGGGTCGGAGCAGGGATGCAGTGTGTCAGGGGACAGGGTGGTGGGTCGGAGCAGGGATGCAGTGTGTCAGGGGGCAGGGTGGGTGGTCGGAGCAGGGTGGTGGGTCGGAGCAGGGATGCAGTGTGTCAGGGGGCAGGGTGGTGGGTCGGAGCAGGGTGGTGGGTCGGAGCAGGGATGCAGTGTCAGGGGACAGGGTGGTGGGTCGGAGCAGGGATGCAGTGTGTCAGGGGACAGGGTGGTGGGTCGGAGCAGGGATGCAGTGTGTCAGGGGGCAGGGTGGTGGGTCGGAGTAGGGATGCAGTGTGTCAGGGGACAGGGTGGTGGGTCGGAGCAGGGATGCAGTGTGTCAGGGGGCAGGGTGGTGGGTCGGAGCAGGGATGCAGTGTGTCAGGGGGCAGGGTGGTGGGTCGGAGCAGGGATGCAGTGTGTCAGGGAGCAGGGTGGTGGGTCGGAGCAGGGATGCAGTGTGTCAGGGGGCAGGGTGGTGGGTCGGAGCAGGGATGCAGTGTGGCAGGGGGGGGAGGGTGGTGACGGTGTGGGATGGGTTGGGCAGAGCAAAGAGGGACGGGCCAGTCGAGATGAAGAGCGGTGTGCGCTGGCCGGGAGAGAAGTGTCGGCGGCGGTATGGTCGTTACTCGTTGGAAGTGATTGTGCGCTGCTGGTGCGATATAAACATGTTCCAACACGATATCTCCGAATGGTTTTCCTTCTTGACAGGTTTGTTTTCCTACCATGCATTAGTCTTAACCACTGGAGTCGTGCTTTGAGATTTTCGAGGCATTGTGTTTAGTGTCCTTTTTAATATCCGATCCTGTTGCGCAGTGATCATGTTGCGTGTTTTCGTGCGTGTTTTGATGCGTGTTTTGTTCGTTTTTGGCTGTGCTCGCGTGATTGACTGACCCCGGCACCTCCGCTCTCCACTGCCGCAGGTGTTGGTGTTCTGGACGGTCTGCTGTACGCCGTGGGCGGCCATGACGGCCCCACCGTCAGGAAGTCAGTGGAGGCGTACAACCCGGTGCTCAACACCTGGTCACCTGTGGCCAACATGTCCACCTGCAGGAGGAACGCCGGTGAGATGGCGAGGGGGGGGGGGCGGGCAGTTGGGTCCCCCGTGGCCAACATGTCCACCTGCAGGAGGAACGCCGGTGAGATGGCGAGGGAAGGGCGGGTAGGTGGGTCACCCGTGGCCAACATGTCCACCTGCAGGAGGAACGCCGGTGAGATGGCGAGGGAAGGGCGGGCAGGTGGGTCACCCGTGGCCAACATGTCCACCTGCAGGAGGAACGCCGGTGAGATGGCGAGGGAAGGGCGGGCAGGTGGGACAAATTACAGAAGATAGGTGGGAAAGTGTGAGTGAAGGGGGTGGAGAGGGGGACAAGGTGTCGTATATAGGTTTGTACAGTATTGTGGGGCCCTGTGGTGAAAGCTCTGGCAGCTGAGGGGTGGAGGGGTGGGACGAACTGGTGGGGATATGTATGTGGTGAATAGGTTACTATTATTGCTATTTTGTGGTAAATAGATGGAAACATTGCTGGACTCTGTGGTGGCAAAGATCTGTACCTGAGATGCCAACACATTGCTGGACTCTGTGGTGGTAAAGATCTGTACCTGAGATGCCAAAACATTGCTGGACTCTGTGGTGGCAAAGATCTGTACCTGAGATGCCAAAACATTGCTGGACTCTGTGGTGGCAGAGATCTGTACCTGAGATGCCAAAACATTGCTGGACTTTGTGGTGGCAGAGATCTGTACCTGAGATGCCAACACATTGCTGGACTCTGTGGTGGTAAAGATCTGTACCTGAGATGCCAAAACATTGCTGGACTCTGTGGTGGTAAAGATCTGTACCTGAGATGCCAAAACATTGCTGGACTCTGTGGTGGTAAAGATCTGTACCTGAGATGCCAAAACATTGCTGGACTCTGTGGTGGCAGAGATCTGTACCTGAGATGCCAAAACATTGCTGGACTCTGTGGTGATAAAGATCTGTACCTGAGATGCCAAAACATCGCTGGTATTGTTCAATGTTCAATATAGTATATTGAATGTAAATGAGATGAGCTGGCGTTGCTAGCTTTGTGGTAAAAAAGGCAACGTCATGTGCTTATGATATTGCCCCAATGATCATTTGATCCAGGTGCTTCCAGTGCCGAAACCCGGTCAGTGCCGCGCCTGAGACTCTGAGTAGCCCCAATGATCATTTGATCCAGAGGCTTCCAGTGCCGAAACCCGGTCAGTGCCGCGCCTGAGACTCTGAGTAGCCCCAATAATCATTTGATCCAGGTGCTTCCAGTGCCGAAACCCGGTCAGTGCCGCGCCTGAGACTCTGAGTAGCCCCAATGATCATTTGATCCAGAGGCTTCCAGTGCCGAAACCCGGTCAGTGCCACGCCTGAGACTCTGAGTAGCCCCAATGATCATTTGATCCAGAGGCTTCCAGTGCCGAAACCCGGTCAGTGCCGCGCCTGAGACTCTGAGTAGCCCCAATGATCATTTGATCCAGGTGCTTCCAGTGCCGAAACCCGGTCAGTGCCGCGCCTGAGACTCTGAGTAGCCCCAATGATCATTTGATCCAGAGGCTTCCAGTGCCGAAACCCGGTCAGTGCCGCGCCTGAGACTCTGAGTAGCCCCAATGATCATTTGATCCAGAGGCTTCCAGTGCCGAAACCCGGTCAGTGCCGCGCCTGAGACTCTGAGTAGCCCCAATGATCATTTGATCCAGGTGCTTCCAGTGCCGAAACCCGGTCAGTGCCGCGCCTGAGACTCTGAGTAGCCCCAATGATCATTTGATCCAGAGGCTTCCAGTGCCGAAACCCGGTCAGTGCCGCGCCTGAGACTCTGAGTAGCCCCAATGATCATTTGATCCAGGTGCTTCCAGTGCCGAAACCCGGTCAGTGCCGCGCCTGAGACTCTGAGTAGTGTGTATGGAGCAGGTTCCCCAGAAATGTCGACATCAACAGCCGTAGATTGGTATTCCAGCGTCAGACCTGTAGACAAAGTTGTCCAGACTGAAGACTGAACTGTCGCACAGTGAGCGACAGCTGTTATGTCGCCCACTGTGCAGTTCAGCGCCATCTACTGGGTTATGGATGGCAAGTCTGCCTCAGAAACACCTCGTGGTGAAAACTCTACCCGATGTTTGTGTGGGGTCTATGTCTGAGATCGTGACAAAGAGTTGTTATTATTGTTCATTCCACCGTTTGATTAATGTAGAAATAACTGCGTCGGTGGAGTGCGTTTCATCAATCACATACCATATTATGTATCGTGGTTGTAATCAGCTCATCAATCTATCCATTTTTCGCACTACCAACTAATATTTTCACTTAATGAAGTTCTTGTTTGCTGGAGCGAATTAATGGAATAATATTTCGTATACAATCCAGATTCATCTGGTCCTTGGAAAAGCATACAAACAAGCAGTATTCGCGTAATTGGCTTCTAATGTTTCCGTATTATTGACATCGGGAAATGACCTAATACCTATACACTGTAAGTTTGGGAGTAATGCCTACAGTAACGCACCAGTATTGCACACGTAGATGCATCATATAAGCATTTTAACACAGCATGACCACATTCCTCTCGGATGCTTAAACATTACACTTGCGCTAAGACGGAATCCCAACGGTCAACGAGGCCAAACGCAGTGCTCACAATGACGCCCTCTCAAGCGTTTCGTATTTACACGCCAGCTGGCTGATCGATATACAAATCGGTCATAGTGCAAAGCAGTCACGGGTGAACGTGCGAGGCCAAACGCATTGATCCCACCCTGTTTACACCTCACACATCCGCATTCTGCCGCGCAACCTGGAATCCCAACGGTCAACGCACCCCTGTTTTTGTGAAATTCGCGACCAGACCGGTCTGTAACATAATCTCGGCTGGTTTATGTTGTGTGCCTCCGGTTTGTCATATCCTGTATTCAATTGATATGGTCTCATTCTTTTTTACTAAAGTGCCCGGGAGAATGTGGTCTGCTTCAAAGTGGAAGCGCGTGTTTGCTTTCCAATGCTGCGTCGCCGTTTATATCAGACCAAGAGCCTGGGGCATTCCAGGACAGATCGACCAAAACAATCTCGAAATAACATCCTATATCACATATTTCGATAAAACTGTCTTAGAGGTGGTTATCTGGGCCGTAGATTCACGCTGTGAAATATTCTGCCTACAGCCTCGGGCAATTTTTTTTTATAGTTACAGCCTCGGGCAATTTTGCAATGTCGTGCAAAACTCTTATTTTCAGCGGACAATATCTCCCATCTCAATCATGCCAGTCATACAAACCTATATATCATCAGAATCATCATGAACCATATATTAATATGAAATAAATACTTTTTGAAAGAAAAAATAATAATCAACGCGTGATATTAGGTAAAATCACGTGATTTTATAATGTGGCCATTTAAAATTCGTTTTTTTTTGTCCATGCCAGAATCGACCTCAAACATGAGTCCTCGATGGTAAAACAATTGGAGATCAGTTTTTTTCTCGGTAACTATTTTATTTATAGTTTTGTATTTTTAAAAATAATGGTCACCGTCTTTGGAAATATTTTGCACGTAATTGTGCTAGAGAGCTCAATTCAACGACACTGCCTATCTCGTCGACCTGATTTCAATGATATATAACATGAGTACTGTAGTCGCCCTGTGACCTCACGGTCACGTGACCTGAGGTCGCCCGGTGCAGCCCACGTCAGATCGACCAAGACATAACACCCTACTTCTCATATTTCGATGAAACTACGTGTCGGGGGATATCTGGGCTGTAGATTCACGCTGTGAAATTTTCACCTCCGTCCGTCGAATGGTTTTCGAGGCCATCTTTTCGATGTCGCGCAAAGCTCTAATTTTCAGCGGGCGATATCTCCCATATAAATAATTCGAATTATATAAACCTATATATCGTCAGAATCGCCATTGACCACCAATTAATGCAATATTTTTTAATATATATTTGTTGACATTTTGACATGACCAGGTCACGTGATTTTGACATGACCAGGTCAGGTCACGTGGTTTCGTAATGTTCTCAGTTAAAATTCGTGTTTTTTTACGTGGAATAGGAGGGTGCAGGCCCTTCGAATCACGTGGCACCTATTCCACTCAGCGATCAAGATCACGTGATGACATAATTCAATATTTCGCCGATAGAGGCGTCTGTGGATATTAAGACATCACAATTTCGCATCCTTATTTGCAGACCGAGAATGCTATAAAAGTAGATAAAAGTGTCTTCTAGAGATAAAAATGTGAGAAAAAAAAATCATCAATCATCTATTGCATTATGCATAATCAAGCCAGGTCATTTGGGAAATCAAGCTCAGGTCACGTGACCTTGAGGTCATGGAGCGGTTATACATCATTTAATGCAGCTCGACGAGGCAAATATAATGCTGTTGAGTTAAGTAAGCTCTCTAGCACAATTATGTGCAAAGTTATTACCAAAGACGTGTTGGTGACCTTGCTTTTTCCAAATACAAAAATATAAATAAAATATTTTGAGAAAACTATCTCTCATTTTTTTACCATCGAAGGCTTATGTATCAAAGTCGATTCTGGCATGGGAAAAATCGAATTTTAAATGGTCACATACAATCCCGTGATCTGACCTGAGATCACGTGTTAAAATTCCAAAATTTATAATTTTCACAAAACGATTATATCATATTAATCTATGGTTTCTGACGATTCTGCTTTATACCAGTAAAACACCTTTTTGGGTGATGACCGAGCGGGCGCGCTCTGGTAAAGCTAAAACAGGTTTGAAATATGAAACGTAAGGGAGCACACGTGGTATTAACACAGGCCTTTTGGTCCTTTTAGTCCTCCAGAAAAAAAAATTGCCAGGCCTCCTTGCATGCGAACATAAAAATTAATTTGTATTAAATTGTTCATGATCTCCTTTCTCGAATCCGCCAAAAGGGAGTACGTCCTGAGCGCTGCATGCTTCATCGTATACATTAATTACCGAGCGGGTGCGAAGCGCCCGTGAGGTTTCTCGTCAACTTACTAGACAAATTTACATTTGACCCGGCCCGAACCGGCCATACAGACGCTTTTCGGAAGCTAATAAGTTTGCAACCACTGCTCCGATGGAGATTGGGTTTTCACCATCAGATAGCACCATCAAATCAATTTTGATTTTGGTATGGTGCGTTCTGATAGGGGTGGTACCACAGCGCGTGGCATACGCAAACGTCGAAATGAACAGAAATAATTATTGATAAAAAATGGCATGATTAATATGAACATTATTTTTGATACGCTGAAGCATACAGCGGTCAGGACGTACTTCCTTTTGGCGGATTCGAGAAAGGAGATCATGAACAATTTAATAAAACTTAATTTGTATGTTGGCATGCATGGAGACCTGTCAATTTGTATGGAGGACTAAAAGGACTATGTGTTACTACCACGTGTGCTCCCTTCAGTTTCATATGTCAAACCTGTTTTAGGTTTCCAGAGCGCGCCCGCTCGGTCATCGCCCAAAAAGGCGTTTTACTGGTGCTTAGATCAATAAAGCTATTTTTGATCAAGAATTATATTAGTTCATTTCGAAAATGCGTGTGCCACGGGCTGTGGTACCACCCCTATCAGAACGCACCATACCAAACACAAAATTGATTTGATGGTCCTATCCAATGGTGAAAACCCGATCTCAATCGGAGCAGTGGTTCCAAAGTTATTATCTTTCGAAAAAAGCGTCTGTACGGCCGTGTCGGGCCGGGTCAAATATACATTTGTCTAGTAAGTTGACGAGAAACCTCACGGGCGCTTCGCGCCCGCTCGGTAATGACTCTCATGATTTAGATGGGAGAAATCGCCCGCTGAAAATTAGAGCTTTGCGCGACATCGAAAATATGTCTGAGGCTGAAGAAAAAATATAAATATGTCTGAAAATATGTCGAAAATATGTCTAGAAAACTCGAAAAACATTCAACGGACGGGGCTGATAATTTCACAGCGTGAATCTACGGCCCAGATAACCCCCGACACGTAGTTTTATCGAAATATGAAATGTAGGGTGTTATGGCTTGGTCGATCTGTCGTGGAATCTGTCCTGCCCATACATTGACTTTCCTCGGTCCATTTCCATGCTTTCCTCATTTTCATCGAAGATTGTATTGAGAAGGAAAAAACATGCATATCTCACGTGCGATATATAACGTTATGTAACGCCGCTTGAAGCCGGGCAGTTTCATCAGGGTCGACCGGGTATAACTTTTAAATATCAAATTGAATAAAAGCACACTGAAGGCTTCCGTCGGACTTTGTCTGACGGCTTACCCGAGTGACGGATTTCTATGAAACCCCTATCAACACTGTCCTACAACGCACCTTGCATAAGACAACATGAAGCAAACTGCGCGGGTTGATCCGGGTACATTGTGAAGCTTGCGCCTCATATGAACGGCAGACTGGTTATTGATTCGACACTGATTGAATCGATTGAAATCGTTCAATCAAAATTCTTTGAATCAAAACATAGTCAATTCACCACCAGATCTTTTGATTTATGAATCATGATTTAATCAAAACCCGCATCAAATCAAGGCTGATTGAATTAAAAGATTTAACGATTCAAGTACACTGGTAAATTTTGCAAATACATGAGATCCCAGTGGCTACATTCATTTATACTGAAATACTATTGTTGTAACAATGTTTTAATGATCATATATATGCATGTTTCCATTTTTATTGATTTAACATAAATTCGCCTCATATATTTAAATGTTGAATCAAACGTGAATCGATTAAAATATTTGTTTTGATTCTTTGAATCGGAAAGAATCAATTCTCAAAATTGTATCCGTGAATCGAACGGTGATTGGATCATTCAGATTCCAAAATGAATCATGATTGAATCGTTCAAAAAAAAGTTGAATCAATAACCAGTCTGATGAACGGTAATAAATAACGAAACAAAACTAATTTCGCCGCTCGCTCGGTTCGCCAGCGCTGCTTTGTTCGTCTGTCAGATTCTGAACTCGATCCCCGACCCCGCCCGGAGGAGGGAAGGGAGGGCTCCGCCCACAGCTCTGTCTTGTGGCCCTCGCGACAGCGCCTGGGCGGGGGCGGTGGCGGGGGCGGAGGCGGCGGCGGCCTGCCATAACTATTGTGCCAGCCAGGACTGATCCTCGGAGCGGCACCGGATCGGATTCGGGCCAGGTCATGGTTAGAGCTGCGACATTTGGAGCCGCCAGCCCGCTGCAGGTTACCTGACAAGGTCCGTGTTCCTTTTGTCTACACACATTTTTGATTGGGTCGACTTGAATTCCCTAGAAATTTGTTTTGATACATGTTACTTACATTTATGAAACTCTGTTAACACCACACACACATGCTTTTGTTCTGACCGAGATGTACTATCCATTCGGCTAACAATGATTTAGCGAGAATAAAAATATAGTGAGTGATCTAAAAATTGACATTGTGGCAACATTTTGATACAATGATGAGATATTTTTTATATATATTTACCATGTTATAGCCTATGAATCAGCAATACTCCTTGAACATCTTTAAAGGGAGTGTGCTTACTGTTTTTGAATGTTAAAAAAAACGGTAATTAGTATTGGTTTGATTGTTGGATACGATGAAATTCACATCTGGAATTAGTTGCAGTTGTTTCTAATTTGTTTTTAGTTGAATTTGCATTTATATTGTTTTTTGCTTATTTTGTTTTCGATACCTTATAAAACGATCGCCACTATAGTGATGTTATGTAAAACGGCGCACATAAGACAATAAAATTGCGGTCACATCATGCAAGATAGAGAGATAAGTTTTGCACAGCATGTTCTTGCCACTGTGAACTTCATTATGTGCATGTTTTGTAGCTCTAAATTGATATCTTTGTCGAAAAATGGCCATCAAGCGTTGCGAGTAGGGGGACAGACAGTACTGTTCGGCTGCTGCTATCAGCGCGCACCAGCTGTTTTGTAGAATTGCTATTGGCCCGCGCCAACGATATGCCAGCAGTTTAATCGATAGTTGCAGTGCTTCTAGTAGCGGAAGCCCTCTGGAGTCTACCTGATAATGTTTTGCTACCAGCCAGTTCCTGGAGTCTTTGGAATATCTCAGCAACTAGTGTGAATTTGGAAAAATGAAAGGCATGGTTCGATTTAGAAAATGCTGTTCTATAAACCAATGTCAATAACCCCAAATAAGCGATATGCGTAGGCACACTGTCTTTGAACGATTTTCCTTTGATCGGGCATGGGTCGTGTTTGTCTTTCAGTGTGGCACCTCTAGGAGCCCGATGCCGGCCGCTTGGTCGATGGAGGGGGGGGGGGGCAGGGCGTGGGCTGGCTTGGGAAACGAGACACCTCTGCCACCGCTCGGGTCATGCACCAGTCTGTCTGTCTTGAACGTGTTTTTGAACATCTTCGCATCTTGTTTAAACATATTTGCTTGAAAATCTTGAGCATGCATCTAGGAACAATGCCCAGGATTGTGGATTATTCTTTCAGGAGGGGAGGATCGTGCTTTGTTAAGATATGGTGTTCCGGGGATGTCAAATGCGAAATGAGTGCATTACCTGGTGGGTGGGAAAAGCCTACGTATCTGTTGTATCGTATATTTGCACTTAAATTACCCACCGGATACTGAATAATAACAAAAACCATTGGCCATGTCCGTTTTTGTTGTTGTCATTCTTGTCGGGAAGATCATTAGTTCATTTTTTTTTTATTTTTTTTTTAATCCGAATGTTTTTGCGTGGATGGATTTCCGAGGTCAGACCCCGCGCTAAGCATAGCTTGTTGCGCAGGCCCTGACCCCACCACCCGATCAAGCAATTCCTGGCGTCCGGCAGAATTTAGAAGCGAAAGTTTTACGTGCCCGACATACCTGAACACGGTCCGCCCCGCTCTCTGAAGTCATCTGACCTTGTGTGCGACCGCTGCCACCGGCCACAGGCCATCCCAGTCAGGAGCAAATAGCGAGCGCCGAAGCGACTCGAACCCGGGCTGCCACTACCGGGTGAGGTCAGAAGTCGCTCAGAAGCGTCGCAGAAGTCGCAGAAGTCGCTCAGAAGCGCTCTCCCAACTGAGCTACAGGGGCGGACATAATTTTTTTTCTTCTTTCATTTGTTCATTTGTTCATTTGTTCATTTGTTCATTTGACAGGTGAAAAATTAAGAAATGAAACCATGATAAACTATTCGCATTGCTATATAGTCGAGCACGTCTATAGCTTCTTCATATGAAGTATCAAAAGTTCACTTGCAAACGGCATTGCTAGGTGGTGTATTTGTGCTGACCAGCTTTGACCAGTCGTACTTATACTCAGCCATCTTAATTAAAGACAATACCAGCCACGCAATACAGCACTTGGCGGATACAAACGACTAGAAAGATTCTCCGATTATTGTAGTGCTGAATTAACACCTGGAACAGCTCGGTTGTATGCATTATTCAATTGCGACTGCGCGGGGCTTCTATTACGTGTTATTTCGCCGCCGACATTTCCCACAAGTGTCTAGATATAAACCGTTCACAATTCCTTTAAACGAGGATAGCATAACCACCATATTTGTTTCCTAATTTTTACTTTGCGAAACACTAACGCGATTAATTAAAACCAGCTTTATCTAATGTATGGCAGATTAAATGAATGACATTAATTGCTGCTTCTCTGGTTGGCATAAATTAGATTATGACTGTATTATACCACCCCTCCCAGCACTTTTGTGAATGTGGATTTAATTGCAACGCAATTTGCCTAATAGTCGCTACTTCTGCAGAATTGTATTCGTCGAAATATTTTCCATAGTCCGCGCCCCGGTGGTCCCCTGAGTCACCGCCCTGGTGGTGGTGGGGGGGGGGGGGGGTGTGTTAAAATGCCCCCCCCCTTACTAACTCGAAAACTAAAGAGGGTTAGAACGACGCGGGAAAAAAATCGTTCGAAAGCTCTCGACAAGGACATTCGAAGTTACTTCAGGCATTTTTTTTGGGCTCGGGTCAATATTGAGGTCACCAGAGGTCATCAAAGGTTAAATTTTCCAAGTATAGGACGTTGCTCCAGAACCCCCAAATATCTCGGGGGAACTATGATAACTAGGAACAAACGGGAAAAATCAAATATAAATATCTTGAGAAATGCAATCGCACTTGGTGTCCTTAAATTTAGCTCAGGTCAATAGTTTAGGCTGCAGAGGTCACCAAAGGTCACGATTACATTTTTTAATCGTTAATAACTTTGTATCGGTTGAACATAGCGCAATAATTGTAATACCATCGTGTTTGTCTCGTCAAGACGCTTCGAAACATATTGATGGTGACCTGGTCTGGTTAGGTCAACTTCAAAATTTGACCTCAGGTCTAGGTCATTTGGTGACCCAGGTAGGTCATGTTGCATATGGGGCGATGTGTCTTGACGAGACAAACACAGTGGTGCCATTCGCCCCCTCTATCTTTATTCTATCAAAAGTTATTGTCAAAAAGGTGTTGGTGACCTCAGATGACCTCAGCTGACCCTGCAGAGGTCATTGAGCAACAAGTGCACCGGGGTCATCAAGAATGAGCCAAAATAACATGAATCTGAAAGAATTGACCTGCTCTGATGCATAGTCTCTGAATAGGAAGCATGTGTATACTTTCCCATTGACTTATAATGGGAAGGTCAGGCAATTGACCCGACTCAGGTACATTTCCTGCTATACAAAATTTCACCGATATCCAAAATCCGAAATATGCGTATTATAGGTACTTATAACCTTATGTAATCCTGTAAGTCTCAAATATCTCTGACAAACACGTTGCTTTGACACGACCACAAACATTTTTGGTGTAAGGTCACTTGACGTGACCTGGTGACCTGACCTGAGATGACCTGGGGTAAACAAAATGTACACAATGTGAGTAATTGAATTGATGCCCAAACAGCAGTGCCAAATTTTGCGGTGCTGCACGGCGCCGTTTTCCCGCTATTTCCGAAAAACCTCAGGAAGGGGGGGGGGTTAAAATGACCCCCACCAGTAGCCTTTTTCATAAAGGTCGATTAGTAACTTTTGTATGTGTAAGATTGTAGGTTTGTAGTTGTAGTTGTACAAATATGTTTCATAAAGCAAAAATTACAATTTACAATCACAAACAACAAATCTACAAACCTACACATACTAATTGTACAAATCCCGGCCCAAAATGCCTGATGTGTTTCATAAAGAGCAGCTGAGTCCCCAAACAACGGACCAATTGTATAATTTATCAGGCAAACTACACATGCAATCTACCATGCCCCTTCGGTGTGTAGAAAACTGAATCCTTGGAGCGGAGATCAGCTTTACGGTATTACGGAGAACATCTTTTATGAGAACATTTTTTTGGCCTCACCATTTGAATAGAAAACTGCTCCCGTGTCGTTTAGCTCTACGAATTTTGCATCCACATAATCAAATATATCATTATTTCCCAATTATCTGGAGTCTCCTGGATCCAGGTACCCACATCAATACACGTGTCGAATATTAAGCGTTCGAATCACGACGACGGAGGATTCTTCACACTTATATTTATAGATATATAGTAATCTTACCTCCTTTCGCTCCCGGATCTATTGAAGTGTTTCACCTGCTTTTGTCTCAGTGCCACGGGTAGAGTTTTCTATTCAAATGGTGGGGCCACTGCCCCACCAACTTTATGCTCTGCCAAATCAACTCTTGTCAGATTTGGAGGTTATCCGGCATTAAAATTACCATTCTCACTTCAACCAAACAAAACAACCAATCAAAATGACATTTTGCCCCACCAACTTTCTTGAAAAAGCTCCACCCATGCTCAGTGCGAGCCTTGCAATCATGGTTTGACACTGACACTAGCGAATAATCGCTCTTTCCAAATCTTCCAGAGTCGCGGTGTTTATTTACAGTTTCTGCTTGAGCCGAAAAGAAATGTTCTTGTCATTTTATTTGCAGTAACGCCCTTTTCATATAACTTATATTATTTCAGTATCAAATATTTTGTCTTCAAAATAATCACAATGTTATAATATTAGAACAGGTGAATTCGGGATATTTGATATATTTATTTATGTGTCTTTGACGCACCGCAAGAACCTTGTTTATTTACTTTGTCAGCTGACGCAAACAAAAGCTACAATCGCCGCCGAATTTACAACCCCCGCTGATGCGGTGTGTGTAGTGTTTATGAAACGTGCTGGATTTGTAGGTTGTAAAGTTAAAATTACAAACTACAACTACAACAGGTTTGTACAATTTCTTTATGAAAAAGGCTTCTGGGCGAAGGTTAAACCTTAGTCTGACGCCTCACTGAATTCCCAGTCATCCAATTTGAATGTACGAGCCACCGATATTAAATGACGCCAGTAAATCAAATTTGGTTTGTCTATTTTCTTACTTGATAAAGCTCGTCGAATAGCGACTCCAGCATTTATCACTAGTGCTAACCCGTCCGCTCCACTGGGCGATTACTAGCGTCAAGTGGTGGTGCAAGCCAGTCATAGGCAATTCGGGATTGGTAACCCGTACTACCCGTGACACCTGCCGTACCTATAATACGTTTTTGTACCCGTCATACACCCGAAGTACCCGTCAAAACCCTACGGTGCCCGACATACACCCGTAGTGCCCGTGGTACCCTTGTGTAACACGTGATAAACCCGTTATAGCCGGTACTCACCCATTATATCCGTGTAACACCTATGGCACCCGTTATACACCCGTTAAACCCATGAAAACTCCACACCCGGCTTAGCGTATATGCTCATTGATATATGCCGTACCGTATGTCGATGACCTTCGTTTTGCAGTGATTCCGTGGTTGCTTCTCATTGGTTGTGACACTGTAGTATCCGTGGCTGGATCTGATTGGCTTTCGACTGGATTGAAGCGATGTAAAACCCGTATCCGTAAACTGTTTTTTTACGTTAAAATATTTATTAACACCTCCTTCTATGTTAGTTACAGCACAAACCTTCGCCCAAAACTGCACAACCACAACTGTCTAAAACCATCGTATCAAATGCGTCGGAAATGTACGAATTATACACCACTCGGTAGTATCCGTAAACTCGTTTGAAAACCTTAAAATCACGTGCATTACGTGCTTATATCAATGTAGTACTGCAATGTAGAATTACCGCTTTAATTATATAAATTCGTGGCGGATAAATAGACAGACAGACAGACGCTTATCAAATAGTAATATATATTTCCTAATTCTACCTAGCATCCCCTATCATGATCATTGCTCATCTCCATTGTATCGACCTGCTCCACTGGACCCTCCCAGCCTCCGACCCGTGCGTGTGTGTCATTATTGATGACCATCTGTAGATGAACAAGGACAGCGATGGCGACCGAGAGCCGAATTAGCATGGCAGAGTCGCTAGTTAGCGAGAATAGTTCACCGGGTGCGCCCACTACAAAGTGTGGATTGTTTACAGGCGCTGTCGCGTCCAATCGCCGTCCACTTTCACCTCCCCCGTCTCTGTCCGAGCCCACCCCCGTCAACGCTGCTGGCTTTCGTCGTGTGTCCCCTCTCACTCTCTCCTTCTCGCAGCTGTCCATCCGTTTGTGTCCGCTCATCTCTCCTCCCTCCGTCTCCCTCGCTTATCTCCCCTTCTTGATTTTGCCACGCTTGCTTCTCTATCCCTTGTCACTCCCTTTTGCCCTATTCACCTCTTCTTGTAATGTATTCCTTATTCTCCTCCTTATTCTCATCCTTATTCTCCTCTCATTTCTCTTCCTCACTCCTTCCCTCACTGTTCTGACTATTCTCTCCTCCCTTGCTTTGTCTCTTCTCTCCTCTCCCTCTGTGTATCCCTCCCTCCTCTCACTATCCTCTCTCCTCCCTCCCCCTCTACCCACCAGACCGGGACAGTGTTTTGCGCCGCCGCATCTTGCCGGGATTTACGGGATCATCAGAGCCGCGCGCCCTGCAGAGCGGCCATCAGAGCCCCGCGCCCTGCAGACGAGACTCCCAAATAGCCGGATCCCGCCGGATCCCGCCGGTACCGCCGGCAGCAACCCCTGGCGCTCAATCAGAGACACGCCCCCGGCAGAATAGCAAGTAGCCACATTGTCTTCCCAGAAACGGTGAAGTGCGTGCCGGCTTCGAGGCGAATGAGCTGGTAGCGGCGCATGCATTAGGAGGCTATTGTCTTTTTGCAGGGTTATTAAAATCTTCAAGACAAAGGTGGTCGAGTGGAATTCACGTTATTTGACGAAAATGTCACCGGTCGGTGATGAGTTGCTAGGCGCGTGCTGGAACTATATTCGCTGTGCACGGTTTATGCGAGGGTAAATTGTAAACGGTAAATTGTGTAGAAAGTGTCATTATAATTGTCAATGCTTGAAACAAACACCATGGCCGAAAAATACTCTGTTACACCCGATGTTTGATCCCGTTTCTGACCCGGCCTATTATGATCCACCTCTGAAGTCTGAGCCCTCATCTGACCCCGTAAGTGATCCCTCCTCTGACCCTGTCTCTGACCTCATCTGACCCTTTCTTGACCCGTGACCAGCATTAGAATTTGGGCCATTTTCTGGACTTTGTGGGTCCAAAGAAATTTGCTCTCGTCATATTTGTTCAGGAAATTTGCTCTCTTTTTCGCCTGATCTTACTGACATTGTAGTTAAAATATAATTCAATTTTCCTCAGACGGATTTAATATCTATTACAAATCAGGATTTTCTTCTTCCCAAATAAAATAATGAAAACAAAAATGAAAATCTTAACATGCCTGCCAATACAATTTTACTCTCCACCTATGGATTTTTACTCTCCGGGACCAGGTCATGAAATTAAAAATCCAACACTGCCCGTGACGTGACCTTCACCTGGCCATCTCGTCCGTGCCGTTCGTCTTCGTCCGTGGCGACACCTAATCCACTCTTGTCGTGACTAGATGATGCATGCGACTCCTCCGCATCGCCGGGTGAATCGCTGCTCCGGACGTCTCTTGGGTAGTGGATGGGATGGAAAGATGATGGATCCAGCGGTGGATTGGTCGGCTGGTTAGCTGAAATGGTGGATTGGACAGAGCAGTTATCGGTAGATCGGGCTCAAATGCCGGATTACCGATATGGGAATAGGCCGTTTGGTTTTATTTGGGTATAGGATTATGTCTCCGCTATTGGCGTTTTTTTTTCTTCTTTCCGATGTCGGTCAGCCTGATGTGTTCTGGAGCGTTGGAGGGACAGACAAAATACAACGTATAAATATAACGTGCAATACGTATAATACGTACGTAACGTATGTATAAAGTATATTGTATAGCAACAAATATATAGAGTTGCTATACTCTGAGGAACTGAGGTTTGAGCCAGCATTTGGCCTGATTTAGACATTGCGAGGATATTGTGACTTGTGAGATTGCTGTGGAAGGTATTTTGCTCTGAACCTTCCAATAATTTATCATCTCCCGTGTGCTATGCTCCTTACCAACAGTGAAATTTAGAAAATAGTTCCGGTCATTTTGCGTATGCTATTTTTTTCGCAGCATCAATTCGCAAGCTTCCGTAACTTTGTAGCACCAGACCAGCTGGTGTTAATTCCTCGCCTCCGGTCCGCCCGGGCAGCAGGCCGCGCAGCAGCGTCTGTCCGCCCGGGCAGCAGGCCGCGCAGCAGCGTCCGTCCGCCCGGGCAGCAGGCCGCGCAGCAGCGTCCGTCCGCCCGGGCAGCAGGCCGCGCAGCAGCGTCCGTCCACCCGGGAAGCAGGCCGCGCAGCAGCGTCTGTCCGCCCGGGCAGCAGGCCGCGCAGCAGCGTCCGTCCACCCGGGAAGCAGGCCGCGCAGCAGCGTCTGTCCGCCCGGGCAGCAGGCCGCGCAGCAGCGTCCGTCCACCCGCGAAGCAGGCCACGCTGCAGCGTCTGTCCGCCCGGGCAGCAGGCCGCGCTGCAGCGTTGGACGGATGCTGCTGCTGCTGCTGCTGCTGCTGCTGCTGCTGCTGCTGCTGCTGCTGCTGCTGCTGCTGCTGCTGCTGCTGCTGCTGCTGCTGCTGCTGCTGCTGCTGCTGCTGCTGCTGCTGCTGCTGCTGCTGCTGCTGCTGCTGCTGCTGCTGCTGCTGCTGCTGCTGCTGCCGCCGCCGCCGCCGCCGCCGCCGCCGCCGCCGCCGCCGCCGCCGCCGCCGCCGCCGCCGCCGCCGCCGCCGCCGCCGCCGCCGCCGCCGCCGCCGCCGCCGCCGCCGCCGCCGCCGCCGCCGCCGCCGCCGCCGCCGCCGCCGCCGCCGCCGCCGCCGCCGCCGCCGCCGCCGCCGCCGCCGCCGCCGCCGCCGCCGCCGCCGCCGCCGCCGCCGCCGCCGCCGCCGCCGCCGCCGCCGCCGCCGCCGCCGCCGCCGCCGCCGCCGCCGCTGCCGCTGCCGCTGCTGCTGTCGCTGTCGCTCACAACAGGAATATTGTGTTTTGTCGATACCGCTCGGTAGCGACGGCTTAATGCTGCTGCTGTGGCTGGCATGTAATGGATCTTGCCGGCCAATTACTGCGCCTATAGCAACCAGCGTTGGCCGGGGCTGCTGCTGCTGCTGCCGCCGGTGCGGTGGTGCGGCTAGACTGGTGGTGCTGTGGGGTGGCGGGGATGGGGCTGTGAAGCTGAGGGGATGGGGCTGTGAAGCTGAGGGGATGGGGCTGTGAAGCTGAGGGGATGTGGCTGTGAAGCTGAGGGGATGTGGCTGTGAAGCTTCACAGTATAGCTGAGGCATACAGTGCGAGTGGCGGCCCTCGGTGTGTTTCGGTGCGGGATGTTTCGGCGGGCAAGCGTTGCTGCCTTCACCTTTTTATATTTTAATCACGACATATTGAATTCCTATATTCTTGTTGGCGACTCGGCTGCCATTGTATTTACTCGTATGTATGTACATATATGTGCACTGCGCATATGCATAGTGTTTAAATGAATGCCTAGTGATCCTGACACCTGACACTCGATGTATTGACCCCTGACCCTGACCCCTGACCCCTGACCCCTGACCTGACTCTGCCCCCTCTGTCCCCCAGGCGTGGTGGCGCACCACGGCATGCTGTACGTGGTCGGCGGAGATGACGGCGCCATGACGCTGAAGACGGTGGAGGTCTTCAATCCCAAGATGGACACGTGGACCCTGCTGCCCACCACCATGTCGACAGGCAGGAGCTACGCCGGCGTGGCCATCATAGATCGCGCTCCAGTGCAGCTCTGAAAAGGGGGGGACCGACTTCTCAGGATGGGGGATAGTTGCAGTGAAGACCCCAGGTCAGCTCTGATGAGGGGGACAGACTCTGAGGAGGGGAATAGTTGCAGTGAAGACCCCAGGTCAGCTCTGATGAGGGGGACAGACTCTGAGGAGGGGGATAGTTGCAATGAAGATCCCAGGTCAGCTCTGATGAGGGGGACAGGCTCTGAGGAGGGGGACAGACTCTGAGGAGGGGGATAGTTGCAGTGAAGACCCCAGGTCAGCTCTGATGAGGGGGACAGACTCTGAGGAGGGGGTGTAGTGAAGACCCCAGGTCAGGTCTGAGAGATGGCGAGAGGCTACTGATGTGGGGAAAGATGAGATGGAGGATAGGAGGTGTGCCGAAGACCCAATACGGGAGAGCTGCTGATCAGCCGGGATAGATGAGACAGAGGGTAGGTGGGGTAAAGGGAGCGGTGCTGTACAGCTCTGAGGTGATGTACTTAGCGTGTGTGCCCCGGAGTGGGCGAAAGTCTACGAACAGCGATATACTCTACTGTAGGACTAGGTCCACTGAAGACGGAGGGAAGAGGCTAGAAATGGGGCTTTGGGAGGTCAACAAGTGAATGAGATGGGGAGGATTGAGGCTAGACACAGGGCGAGCTTCTACCGAGATGGGTAGAGATCCACTGATATCGCGAGAGCGACATGAGGTCAGACGCAATTGGGGCTAGGCGTGTTGAACGCTGCGATGTACCGTGATGTTACCTGCTAGGCGATTCTACCGGGACAGATAGAGCTCTGCGGGGGTAGGTTTATATCTTCTCGGCTGTTATATCTTCTTATCTTCTTGCTGCTGCACCGCCTGATGACAGCTTTGTCTCTTCTCCCTTAAAGGAAAATATTCACTTTTTGATCTACTTTTCTGCATTATCTTATGCATCGTGTATCAAATTGATCGAGTTTCAATTAAAAAATGAAATCCAACTTTTTTTTTCGAAAATTATTTTTGTTGGGAAATTTAACAAACAAGTACATATACTTCTTTCGGAGTTCATGATCGGTGTTTTCCCTTCACAATTTGGAAGCGCGACATCTGGCGCTTTTTTTATAACGTCTGATTGGTCCCTGAAACAAATCACCGACACTAAATAGGTCGCCGTTGCGTGCCCAAGTGAACTTCCGATTTCATTGCCAGTTTTGTCATTATTTGTTGATTAAAAAAAATGATTATTTTTCATGATAAGCTAAAGCATAGTGTTGTATACAGCCAGAGACAAAACTATACAAAACGCCTAATGTTGAAAACAAATTAACCAATTTTCACAAATTGAGGGTCTCAACCATTAACTAGGCCGTCGTAGCGTGCCCAAGTTAACTGCTAATTTGGTTACCTTATTATTCAATGTTTGTTTATTGTTAAGGACATTAGGGCACATAATCACAATAGACAGAGGGCAAGACAAATTTTCCATACAATTTTGTCAACAACAACAAAAGCAATACGAGACAAGCCCGGAATTCGAAATTCGTTACCAAATACTTGCAAGTACTGGTCGTTATAAGCGTGGATCGCTTATCAACTTTGACTTGAAATATCTCTCGGTAGGAATTATTATATGCAAAATGTGATAAATTGGCAATATATTTTGGTCTCGTCTTTCGATTTCAAGTAATAATAATAACTCCATTTTTGTGGAAAAGGTTAATATTTCCCTTTAACTGGGGATTTAGTTATCTTAGAAGGGGATTATTTCTAGACAGATATCGTCAAAGCTCCATCTGGTTCTACAAAAGGCAGTCGATGTTTACAAATGAGAACATTGTTTACAACTCTGTAGAATATTCGCTGGCGTGGTGGCGGTATAGGTAACCTGCACTGTCTTTGAGATCCGATCGATCTATTAGCGGAGTGGTTTCTACAGGTTATTCTACCGGATTTTCTACCGGGAGTTATACGCAGGATTCTACCAAAATTATACGGAGGATTCTGCCGTCGGCTTGCCGAGGATTCTATCTGTAATTGTACGGCGTATTCTATCCATGCTTTTGTTGGCTTATTCTATGGCTGATCCAACGGAGGGTTATATTGGTGTCTCTCTAAGGTCGCCTGCTGTGAGGGCTGTTTTAATCGGGGATTCTCCTACGCTCTGACGGGCATTCTAGTGACATTACTGTGACAACATTCGAACACTTGTTTCGATGACAGACAGCATTCTCATGACAGCATTCGAGTATCAAGGCCTGCATCTACCAGGCATTGCACTTACCAGCACTGTAAGGGAAGTCAAACTGTGCCGCTTTTGGTCATTTTTCCATAGGATCCGCCGGTGATCTGACCTGCGCTTGGATGACTGAGAGTGCAGCGTGTGCCCTCTGTGTGCCCGGCCACTGCGTTCATCTGACCTCCGCTTGGATGACTGAGAGTGCGGCGTGTGCGTCTGTGTGCCCGGCCACTGCGTTCATCTGACCTCCGCTTGGATGACTGAGAGTGCAGCGTGTGCGTCTGTGTGCCCGGCCACTGCGTTCATCTGACCTCCGCTTGGATGACTGAGAGTGCGGCGTGTGCGTCTGTGTGCCCGGCCACTGCGTTCATCTGACCTCCGCTTGGATGACTGAGAGTGCGGCGTGTGCGTCTGTGTGCCCGGCCACTGCGTTCATCTGACCTCCGCTTGGATGACTGAGAGTGCGGCGTGTGCGTCTGTGTGCCCGGCCACTGCGTCCATCTGACCTCCGCTTGGATGACTGAGAGTGCGGCGTGTGCCCTCTGTGTGCCCGGCCACTGCGTTCATCTGACCTCCGCTTGGATGACTGAGAGTGCGGCGTGTGCGTCTGTGTGCCCGGCCACTGCGTTCATCTGACCTCCGCTTGGATGACTGAGAGTGCGGCGTGTGCGTCTGTGTGCCCGGCCACTGCGTTCATCTGACCTCCGCTTGGATGACTGAGAGTGCGGCGTGTGCCCTCTGTGTGCCCGGCCACTGCGTTCATCTGACCTCCGCTTGGATGACTGAGAGTGCGGCGTGTGCCCTCTGTGTGCCCGGCCACTGCGTTCATCTGACCTCCGCTTGGATGACTGAGAGTGCGGCGTGTGCCCTCTGTGTGCCCGGCCACTGCGTTCATCTGACCTCCGCTTGGATGACTGAGAGTGCGGCGTGTGCCCTCTGTGTGCCCGGCCACTGCGTTCATCTGACCTCCGCTTGGATGACTGAGA